>NW_017547132.1:2276617-2331618 GCF_001854935.1 Bemisia tabaci
TGTGAGATGGCGTAGCTCAGGGGGGGTAGAGCGTCGCAAGTGCTAGTGCAGACGCAAGGCGTCGCAAGAGCAAGTGCCGACACGCGTCGCGACTGCTGTGCAGACGATGGCGTCGCTAGAGCAATGCAGACGCAGGGCGTCGCAAGTGCAGAGCTGACACTCGTCGCAACGGCAGTGCAGACACAGAGGTGATGGACGGGAAGAGGCGAAGACAAGAAGAGAACCAAAAGTGATATGAGATGCAATGTCTAATGCTGATTGCTACAAGGGCACACAATAATCAAGCGCTGGTTGAATCCGGGTCGATGGGATGAGGAGCGGACAAGTGCCGCTCGATCGCCAGTCTCTCCAAGAATAATCCCAGGGCCCAGCTCCGAGGAGCTCCCTAGGTCTCCGGCTCTGGCTACCCCCTCCACTTGACTCGGAACCGGTCAAGCCTCGCCCTGCGCATGCGCAGAAGGGATACTACCCCTCTGCCCTCTCGCTGGGGGGTGCTCCACCGCTGCCCAGTCCCGTGACGTATGGGTTTTGTCAGCGCCCTCGACTTGGGTGCCAGGTCCCTGGGCCACTCTCACACTCTCTCTGTCTACTTTGTCTATGGCTTTGTCCATCAGTTTCAATAATCGGCCCGCTGGAGAGAAAATTCACCGGAAAAAGTCACTTGGTTCAAGTAGAAATGATGGGCTTGGAGGACAAGGCGCATAAGTGCAGTTTTGGACAAAAATTGAGATATTAATGATTTCAAGTAAAACTAGTCTCACTACTTATTCTGAGAAAAAATCACTCCCAAATTCTAATTTTTAAGCATCAAAAAGTCAGTTAGAACGTTCTTTCCGCCATGAGGATTTATGTAATTTCAAAACTTTATACACGTATTTCTCGAGGTAGCAAAAACTGCACTTATGCGCCTGGTCCTCCAAGCCCCTCAAAAAATCTTGAATTCGCTGTGTAGCAGAATTCCTTTTGAATCAAGAACTGAATCGCTCAAATCGAGTAGATTTCTGCTTAATACAAGCAACTCTTGGTTCATATTATAACAACTTACAATAAACTTCATGATACAAGCATACTTCCTTTGATTTAAAGGGTGATCTTCTTGGAGAAAAATTCAAGAATCTTGCTGCACTTTTTTCGGTGAATAATGAACAGAAAATTTAGACAGGATAAATGTAAAGTTTTCTTTTGGAAGAATTTTCCTTTGGAATGGGCTTTGGCGTTAGTAATCAAAATAATCTACTTTACTGTTTCTACGAAAACGAGGTTTATTTTCCCCTTTTATTTCATTCACCAGTAATCTGGACTTCCTTTAGTTTAAAAAAACAAAAAAAACCAACAACGACGACGTACTAAAGAAGAAGCTATGGAACAAGAGGAAAAAGCGGTTCGATTGCTGTCGCTGAATGAAGTGACGGGAAGTTAAAAGTGCACGTAATTTATCAACACAAAATTGACGGATGAAATTTACGAAAATACATGCGAAACTAAAATTAAAAACCATCTGAAATAACAGCTAGAGAGGTGGAATTGAGAGCGAGGAAGTGAGGAAACTTTAATGTTTCCTTAATTCGGCCGCGTGAGTGAAAATAGTGAGGTTTGGCGACGAGGGGGAAACATGAAACCGCAGCGAGTGGAAGCAATTTGCCCCCTACTTTTCCTCCAAAAAAACGGAATATCGGGCATGTTTTCATTCTTTTCCCCTCTTCATTTATTTTGGACTAATAAAAATGTGTGAGCTTTGGCAACCAAAATCGAGTGCTCTGCCGCACGTTCGGCGTCTGACGTTTGATTGTCACTTCCGTGTACAAACCATCCTTTCGCGTAAACATCGGCTGAATCCGGCGTGGATTCGAGAAAAAAGAAAATAGCGGCAATAATCAAACAGAGGAAAGAATTTTTAGAATATTTTAACTCTAATTTCTCCCTTAATTTTTCCTGGGTTACAGTTACGATAGTCTTCAGTAAGAGGTATCTGTAACCCCCGAATTTCTCCTCTCTCTGAGAGTAGAGTTCGAGGTGAAATGTACTTAGGATTTCACTCCGCCATTTCCAACAGAGTGTGAAAAGGTATGAAATGATTTTATCATCACTTACACTCGCGTGATTTCATCGAAGTTAAGTTAATCCTTCCCGCGTAAGGTGCTGTTGCCTCGGCGAGACGGCGGATGTCGCACAGTGGACCAAGTCAATCGGAGAAGTCGGACATGAAATTTCTGACTAAAACTGCAAATTATGAGGTTTATTTCGTAACATTTTATAATTCAAAAGCTGCGTGAGGAACAAAATTTCACGAGGAAACCAATGGAACCACTTTAAGAGCCTCAAAATTGTGTGTAAACCGAGATATAAGCGTTTAAAGTTTCCAAATTTTCCCCGACCTCTCCTATTCAATTATAAAGTTGCTTCATTTTCGTTTCAGTAAAAATATACAAGATATGCAAGCTTAAAAACAAAAACAAAAAACGAAAATAAGACACCCACTAATGACACCTGGCCATGCCACTTTGTTTTCTTTTTTCCAGATTTTATTTTATTTTCCCCCCTGTTTTATGCCCCCGTTTTATGCCCCTTATTTATACCTCCTTTTTATGTCCCGCTTTTACGCCCCCTTTTGTGCCCCCTTTTTATGCCCCCCCCTTTTTCCTTTTTTGAGCTCGCCCACTCGGGAGAGCTCTTTGCGATCGATTTCTTTTAGCATTGGTAGTGTCCGTGGCGACGAATGGATGGTTCTCGTTGCCGTCGGAGGAACGGCCAAAATCCCATTGATTTCAAGGTCTAAAAGTTGAATTTTCGCGGGTTACAGTTTTCCTCCGTCGAACATTTCCGTTCCCTCATTCAACTGAGGATTAATTGTTCCTCGTTTGCTACACTAGAGAGCAGCACTTTCCAGTGGCCGAGCATATCATAGCATGTTGCTATGGTTTTATATCAAATAACCTAATTGTATGTTATCATCCTCTTATCTTTTCAATGCAGTTTTTGTGTGCAGTTGTACTTGCAATTGTTATTATTTCTTAAAATAAAAAACATGGTGACCTCGACGTGATTTAATAATTTGTTCAATTAATTTTAAGTTACTAAGACTAAGATTGAGATTTGCGCATAATTAATGGATAATCCTTAAGATTGCCGTTATTGGTACCATAGAAGGTTAATTAACCTCAAAATAATTGCATGCTTGAGAGCTCGGTTGAGACTCGCATTGGGATCCTTTCAGAGTTTGTTTAAACCTCATATTAAGAATGCTTTAGGATTCGTTTGAGCCCCTCGCATCAAGAATGCTTGGGAATTCGTTTGAGCCTCGCATTTAGAATGCTTGAGAATTCGTTTGAGCCTCGCATTGAGTTTCTTTAGAGTTCGTTTTAACCTTAAAATACAGATGCATGAAGTGCTCTTTCGAGTTCCGTGCTATTTATAGTGCGCGAGGTGCTCCATTGAGCCACCCCATACCTACAAAGGCGTGATGTGCTCCATTGAGCCACTCGCATACAAAGGCTTGAAGTGGTCTCTCGAGCTCCACGCTAAAATTCAAGTGAATTCCTTTTCAGCTCTTAGTGTATACCATAAGTATTGTGTAAGAATTATGGCAGAAACGTTCCTCCAAACCGTGCTAAATTATAGTTTCTTTGAACTCTGTGCCGATAAAAATTCAGAATTTCAGACTGCCAGCTTAACAAAGTATAACCTTAATTCAAGTTGGCGACTTGATTTAAAAAAAAAAAATTAAAATTAAATCATATGGTTTCATTAGATTGGTGACAAGTTAAGAAAAAGCTTATCAACGATGAAAGCCAGAAACAAAAATGCGATGGCAAAAATAGCCATTGCAACATTTGCCGCAAAATCACATTCATAAAAGATAATTCCATTTCTCTCTCTTTATTTCTCTTTATTTATTGTAATGTGAAAAATTTGTCATATGAAATTACGTCATAACATTTTGTAACCTCTGATAATTGGGTAAAGATTCATTTAATACATATACAATTTCAGAAAAAATCATTAATAGTTGTTAATAGTTTCCCAAAGGCGAGCTCTCCAACACAGTAGTGTTGGAACCAGCAGCTTGTTTCCCTTTGTTTTTACTCACTTCTCCCTCGCTTACCTCTTCCCAACTGTACATTTTCTAGTATTTGCTCTTTAATTAGAAAAGCTTTCAAGTGACTGGATCCACTGTGCGGGGGTTGGATGGGGCATCGGATGTTCCTCAAATCAGTAATCAGTCCCGTGATTTATGTAGCCGTGTCGTTGTGGAACTCGGAACTCGACAAAAGGAGCGAAAAACGAAGGGAAAAAAGTGTGCAACTCGACAGTCATCAAATTAATAATCAATCATAACTGTCCTTCTGCGTGTTCTCTTCTCGCCTCCTCGCTTCTCGGGGCCCAGCCTCTCAGGATGCTTTTCTGAGTCGCCCTTCGCGCCCCCGCCCCCCTTCCCCCCTCCCGCGGGCCCTGATCCTCTTATTCATAAGTGCAGCACGATTCTTTTTCTTTCCGGCCGCTGCGTGAAGCGAGAATCTATAGCCTATCATTGTTTGCTCCTTTCAGTGTTTTCCTCGACTTCTCCTCGACTTGTAGATCTCCTTGTCGAGTGTTGCCGTTCCATGCGTCAAGGTTCCGCGCGGGTCACGTTCTGGAAATTCTCCCGTCGTGCGTCGAGTCGCTCTTTCCTCGCGGTCGCTTTTCGTGAAGCTTTCAGAGTACTTCTTTTAAAGCTAAAGTATGTATGTAAGTCGCCTTTATAAGGCTCTCTGGCGCTCTGCGACACCTAGCTGCCTAAGTCCCCTATCCTCCCAAAGCCCTTTTAGGAGTTGGCACTTCCTCATTTCTTCTCAAACCCCCTGTCGCCACCCTTTCACTGGGCGTCCTCTTCGTCTCCTACCAGGAGTAACCCAATCATGCATCTTCTTCGGCAGCCTTTCTTCCTCAAAGCTTGACTCCGATTCAAAATATCGATGGCATAGGCGGATCCAGACACCTCAAACGACAGGGGGCGTATGAGGGGTCTGAGGACCTCCCTCAGAGAATTTTTGAATTTTTTAAGCATCTGATATGTAGTTTCAGTCAATTTTGTCATGAATAATTAACAAATTCAAGCGTCTTTCCTTCTTTCCTCGAGTATTCCACGGATATACCTGGTTTCGCACTTTGGGCAAGGACATGTGATGGGATTTGTGAAAAGGGATACTCCTGTATTTGCTCTCCTTCGAGAGCAAATACTCCAGGGGGGCTGGATTTAATGGAAAGGGTAAAAATTGGCGATTATAAATTCTCAAAGGGAGAAGCTTTTGGAGAGTGGATCTGCAAAGGGGGGACAGAGTGGTCCAAAATCGGAAACAAAATCTTAAAACGCCGGCCTCAATTTAGAGGCGCGGTTTGCGAGTGGAACGCAAGTAAACAGATTGATGCATGACGGACGTTGAAAAAAATATAAAATAAAGTAAGACTTGAGGCACGTAACATTTTTAACCGAGGTTACACCTCAAATAAAAAATCTGACGACAACAGAAACGATTAGTTATTATGACAAAGACTTGTCGAATGGCTTGTTTAATACCTGAAAAAAAAGCCGTGCCTCTGATTGATGAGCCAAAAGTTGGACTTTCAGAAACTGTGACGGTTGTGACGTCAAGAAAGGAGTGGCGAGCATCAGTGAACACAACAAGTGAATACATCGCTCGCTCACGTCAAGGTTGCTTCGCGCTGTTCTTGGATGGATCGATAAATAAGAAATGAAAGTGTGACTAGAAAACATGTAGCCCGATTGTAGCGTTCTATAATGGCACACGGACGGATATTGACAACTCTCTGGTTCATCTGTGGATATACCTGGTGGGAAATTTTTAGATGTCGCGATCAAGGTACACATTTCTTCGTTTACCGCAAGAATAAGGCGCGTAACTCCATTTCACACTGGAAAGAAAAACACATTGGATCTGGAGTCCAGACTCTTGAAAACATTAACAAGAAAAAGTACTCTTGATTCAATCAGATTTTTGCTTAAATCAAAAGGAAATCCGCTCAAATTAAGAGGCTTGGTTCTTGATTTAAGCAAAATTCCGATTGAATCAAAAGTATTTTTTCTTGTCGATGTTTTTTAGAGTCTGGACTATAGATCCAATGTGTTTTTTTTTTCCAGTGCGATGTTGTAAAACTGGCTAAAACAAGTGAGTTTTTTGCAAGAATAAACCTGCGTGGTTTTTGTAAAAAGATTGTCTGATTTTCGCATGAGATCAACAAAACACAACAACATTTCAACAAACACAAGACAAAAATTAAACAAATTAAACACAACAATTAAAGAAATTTTCAGTCAAAAATTCTTAAAATTCTCCTGATATGACTGCAATTTGCAAGTGGAAATTCCGCAACATTGAAATCCAGTCACGTTCTTTTTTGAGAGAAGTGATGATTTGTGTACGATACCTTGCGATACACTATTCAGGAATCATTTTAAAAATGAGACGTCCAGTTTACAACTAATACATTTTCATGGCATCTACGGGCTTTTGAACGCGTCAATCATCACAGGGTAATAAGAAGAGAGATCAGAATCTTCAATAATGTGCAGGAACATCGAATGCCGTTGCACCCTTGACCCGAATATTTGAATGGATGAACGCACGAGAGGAAATCTGAGAGGACGAAAACCTGAGTGAGGAACAACTTCTTCCGTAACACGGAACTTTTACCGTGTCTCATTTGCTACGGGACGAGGTTTGGACGACTTTATGCATTTACAAAATTGTCCGTATTATTATCTGGCTACGCCCTGTGAATTTGATTACATCCAAAATGAATTATGCAGTTTCTTCCAGTTTGGAAATAAACTGGAATAACGGAGAGAAATGATGATTATTAGAAAATATGTATTGTAAATCCGAGGAACCGTTACTGCATTTGCACCGATTCGTTAGAAGAGGAGAGAGCTGCCAAGTACAGCCAGTGGCGATTCTTGTCAGCTGGCAAGAATGTTTTCCCTCAATTGAAAAGAATGTAAAATAAATCGATTCTTGATGAAGCAAGCTGCCTCACCTGGAATCTAAGGTATGTGAAACGAAGTTGTGGTCGGAACAGCGTGGAAAAACGGGATTTATATCAATTTTCAAACTTTCGTGGGCTTTGATAGCTAGAATTTTTAAAAAATCGTACCGCAAAATTAGTTCTGTGTTGATATTATACACAGCACAAACTTTTTTAACATCTAATTTTCCATTCCGACGAATAATAAGCCTCATGCGGCCGGGAAAGCATCCACAGGGTGAATGTGGTGAAAATAATCAAATCCAGATTTTTTTAAACATAAATATTTATTTAAATAGCTACGGAATCCGGATTTAGCGACCAAAAATGCGTGGGGATCACCTTCAACCTTATCTCACTCCTCTCTTGAATTCATAAACTCATCTTGGTCTGGACGATTGCTACTAATAATGCGAGTTCAATGCCGTTCATAAAATACGTAACCCTAAATTTCGGATTTTATTGACACATACCCCCCTCTTTCCATAAAGTTTTTGTCACGTAGGTCTCTAAATGCACGTAAAAACAATGGCGTGACGCTCCCCCCTACCTTCACTCTCCTTATAGCTTTACGTATTTTATGAACGGCCCTTGTGTGGATTTTACCGAGAATGAGATACGTTATTTTTGCAATCAACTACAAACAAATGATGTCTGCCTTGATGAGGTTATTTGAATAAATCTTCACGGTGTATATAAAGCAGGCTTCGCGTTTAGCCATCGATATTGAGAATGCGAATAAGTTGATTTTTCCGAGAATGAATTAAGTTTTTTTTGGCTCTTAATTACAAACAAAAAATGTCAACTTCATGATGAAATTATGCGACTAAATCCTCATCGCGTATAAAAAAGCGTGGTTCCTCTGATTGAAAAACGAGTAAATCCAAAACGACCCGCACAGGAGATAATGCGAAGCTGCGATTACTTTCACTCTTTACATCATAAAAAATAACGCACAGGATGGGTATAATCATCTCTTTATTGGGAACATCAACAGCTGCGTTTCATTCCAAAGTCGAATAAACCGATCGAAAGGTCACCACCGCGACTATTAGCGTTGCGCAAGAAATTTAAAACAGTAAAAGCCAACTTTAAGGATTCGATCGGGCCCAAACGAGGACTGGGTTACCGAAATCTTGGTAAGATTCCGATGATATTTGCTTATGCAAATTTTTGACGTCATACGCCTCATCAAGAATCTCCAAAATCCATACATTAAGCGCGGTGTGTGTGTAAGCGGGCGACGCGAATTTGAATTTTTTGGGAAAACGACTAGTTTAAATAAATTAAAATTTCATAACGGTACTAAAGTGCCGTGTGTGGACCTCAATATTTACACGAGGTAGAAATCTGCTAGATTTCGGATTTATGTGATCGAAATGATGGTGGAGAGGTCAAAAACAGGAGGTTAAAAACAGGAAAGAAAAATCTCTATCCAAAAAGTCGAGAGGAAAATTTATTATAGCTCCACGTGGCAAATGACATTTGCTGAATTTTAGAAAAATTATTCTCAGACGCATTATAGTGAGATAGGTATTAGGAGGAACACAGACATGCTAAAGAAAAACGCCGTATGAACTCTGGGATGTTGCCAAATTTCCACCGGTAAAATATATATTCTTGAGTTTACTTTTGATCATTTATCATTCAAGGTTTCATGTAATTTAGATGAAATTTCAAAAAAATATCATCCGAATAATTTAGAGAAAAGTGATCTTACGTTTACTTGAGAATTTGTAATTATCAATCGTAATTCGGCAATGTTTCAAGACTCATACGGTGTTCTACCTAAGCCTGACAGAAAAGCCTGTTCTATTCGAGTGTTAATAATTCCATGTGATTATATCTATATAGATGAAACATAATAAAGCGAGTTTAAACAAGTTGAGGCTTTGGAAATGAGCTTAGTATTTTAAAGCAGTGGATATTTTCCATCCAATCTGAGGATGAATCTTGTAACCGCAGGTGTGGTTTTCTTTTCCTTTCCTTCAGGGAAAAAGAACACTGGAAAACAGCGTTGAAATTCACGTGAACACTTTACTGAAAGATATCGAATGTTAAAACCACAAAGAGTGAAAGCAAACTGGCCCATTTGTACGGTTTCCAAGTCGCAATTTTTCGAGCTTCTGCGATCTGTCTACATTTTTGAATGGTTTTCTTCTCTTTTCCCTAATATGATACTTCAATGCTTCAGTTCAGTCAATGATAAAAGGCAGGTTTTCAGGAAAAAGTCGTTGATTTCATCATTCTTTCTTCCTTTCCTAAATTACCAATCGTAAAATTGATAAATTCATGGCATGAGCCTTTCGGCGGAAATCGAGAGGTCCAACAAGCGGTTACGAAAAACAGTCGGACAAAATGGCAGGTGATCAGGAACCACCTGACCACTTGGGACTTGAGGAGGGGGAGGGGGCCCAGTCCGGTGTCTCCCCGCAGCGAATGGGACCAAAGTCACCAGAGTTTCCCCGTACAACAATGATGGAGTGATGATCACCTGTAAGTATATGGAAACTTGTGTTTTACACATGCTCACAAATACTGCAATAAACGTATGAGAGACGGTGGTCCCAATTGCGATCAAAACTGCTGTACTATTGTGCCAAATAAATACGTTAAAAACAGGAGGTGAAATGGTGGATATCGGTGATTATTGAGTGGTTCCGCACAAAATTTGCGGGGGTAGCGGGTAAAAATTTCAGTTCCACCGAGGAAACTTCGCAGAAGGGATCCAGAAATTTCGCAAAATCGGATTTCCTCTATTTGGATTACATTTTGCAATAAGGAACCACTATCTCTAGCTTTCCCATAAAAGAACATACATGCATAGGGAAACCGATGGCATGTATGTTGTTTCTATGATGGGCCAGAAATAGTGGTTCCTTATGGCAAAATGTAATCTATTTAAGCTTACGCTAAGTGATAGATTTTTGTCGGAGCACCTGGACCCTCCCAGGGCCGTACTTACATTTTTAGTGCCCTAGGCTAAACTTAGGATGGCGCCCTTAAAAGTAGGCACTCTCGTGAGGGGGGGGGGGGGGGGGGGTCCCTCAGGAGCCCTTCCCCTCCTGGTCAGAAGGAGGATTTTAGGTGTCAGGAAAATGTTCAAAGTCACCTTTAAAAAAACATGATTTTAAACAGTTCTGAGGTACGTTCACGTTTGCAAGTTGGTTTTGGAAAATGAAAAGTAAATAAAGAATCGTTAAATTAAAAAAAAATAAAATTCCCAGAGATTTTGCGTCCTTCAGAATGTTGCGCCCTAGGCTACAGCCTATGTAGCCTATTGGTAAATCCGGCCCTGGACCCTCCAAGAATCGATAAATTTCCATAGGTTTAAATGGTGAAAAACAATGATGCCGATTCGCTGGATCCGCCAATGTAACTTGGACAACATTCGACAGCACATACGTCGTTTTCCCCGAGGACGGGGGTGAGGAGGAGGAAGCTTAGGACGGACGCGACGACGGCGTGGTGTGGCGTGGAGGCCGCGGCCGGAGTGGAGACCACTGTTTGCATCTCATTAATGGGGCGTCCGACGTGCCGTGGACGATAATTTGAGCCCAATTACCCATTCAGACCGCGTCCCGCGTCGTCACAACACATAACCTTACTCACACACCATACTCGCCACTGCCCAGATGTCCCGTGCTCCGGCACCCGGGTCCCAGCCGTTTTTCGCGCCCGATCCCGAATTCAACTGTCAACCCCTTCCCCCTCCACCCCACCTCATTACCGCCCCCGCAACTACGGTTCGAAACTAGCATTGAGCTCGACGGATTGTGATCCTTGGATTTGGCGTCAACACCGTCAGGAATGCATGAGGCAACGTGACAAGTTTATTTGAATTTACAACAAATTTCTTAAACCTACACTGACGCACAAGACAAGTCTCAAGATTTATACAAAAATACTATATCAACAGTGTAAGTCGGCAATCGCGTAACTCGCGGTTTGCAACGTCGCAGACTTCCTGTCATACCTTATTTTTTAAACGGAAAACTACTCAAAGACACACTCACACTGGGGGGAAAAAAACACATTGGATCTAGAGCCCAGACTCTTGAAAACATTGACAAGAAAAAATACTCTTGATTCAATCGGATTTTTGCATACATCAAAAGGAAATCCGCTCAAATTAAGAGGCTTGGTTCTTGATTTAAGCAAAAATCCGATTGAATCAAGAGTATTTTTTCTTGTCGATGTTTTTTAAAGTCTGGAATCTAGATCCAATGTGTTTTTTTTTTTCAGTGCTGTTCATTAAAACTGCCGTGATTTTTCTTCTCTGTGCGCGGAAAATTCTGCAGAAACTTCGGGGAATGATGTCAGTTAGTTCTCCTTTAAAAAAGTAATTGTTGCAGCATCGCAAAAGCCCAGTCCCGTGGACACGGCACCTAGGAAAAATCCTAATAGTTTCATACCTGCGATTCGAACTTGGGACAAATCCCGTAAAAGCGCCCCGTGGAGACATGACTCTAGCCGTGCTACGGGCCTCCACATGTCAGCAGCACCCCGGAAGTAATTTAGACGATGGCTCACGGTACCATCGGGAATTTTCCGCGGCGAAAAGAGAGCGCTATCGGCCCGACGTAAAACCAAACAAATAAATAAACTCGCGATCCGGGGCGACTTTAAAAGCCGACGGATTAATTCGATCGTGCTCGGATGTGGCGATAAGGAGCAAACTCAATTTAAACCCTCATTCATTAATAATATTATTTGTGTTTGTCAATTGTATTTGCTTTGCGCAGAACCGTGGGTGTCGGCGGTGGTTCAGTATTTGATGGCTCCTAATTTCTTGCAACCCGATTAGGGCCATCGCACTCTATCGGTGTCGGCATCGCCTTCGGGTTCGGGCGGCGAAGCGCTTCGATCCTGGAAGAAATCCTGGGTTTACATTCGAGTCAACGGGCACACAATTTGGGCTTGATCTCACACAAGGGCCCGCCTCTGGTTCGGTACGTATGGTCTAATCTGGGACGAATTAAAAATGATGATATTCAATTACTCGGGGTCATAGTATACTCCTCTGCCGCTTTGCCGAACTTCGGTTATGTAGGCTGTGTACCTCCTTCGTACATGCAGTATGCACCGCATTAAGATTTGGATAGCGTTATGCAGACCATTCAAAGATCTAAAAATGTCCGTGTTTCTGATTACTTCGGGTTTATTTAAATTACTTTCCTTCTGGTCAAATCGACCAAAGCAGTGACAACTCTATACAGTGACTCTGTGACTCTACGTCAGAGAGTGTCCTGTTGATCAAATCAAAACGTTTAGTTCTGTTACACAAACAGAAAGTTGGGTTTGATGGATCGAAGTTGGAATAACAGCACCATGTGTAAAACACCATGTTCCTCTTCATCTTGTGTGTATGCAGTTTTATCTTCTAAAAAGTTAAGACGGTTATATCACGTATTTCGCCCCATCCAACTTTTCTACCTCTGCGTTTAAGTCTCTGAGTCAGCCTAGAAGAGTTCTATGCAATTTTATGTACTTAGAAGTCGAAATAGTTGTATGAGTTGTATGAGTTGTACCACGTGTTTCGCCCCGATCTAACTTTTCTACATCTGCGTTAAAGTCTCTGCGGCGGAGAGGAGTTCACAGGTCTCCCTTTATGTATGCAAAATTATCTTCTTGGAAGTCAAAATAGTTGCACCACACGTTTCGCCCCATCCAATTTGTAACATAATTTCATGAAACTTCTGATGAAATATTTTTAGATATTCCAGAAATTCATGAAATATAAGTTTATAATTGAGAATTAGGTTACAAAGATCAAGGTTTCTTGCATTTAAGTGCGGGATGCACACCTAGCCTGGGAAGAAACCTTTTAAAAAATGTCATACATTTTATGAGTTCCTCTTCCGGAAATAATTCACGGAAATTTCCAATGTTCCACATATCTCTTACTTTCCATGCCACCCTGCTCAAGTCTTCAGTGAACGATACGACTAGCGTGCACCTCTTGTGGCCTACCATCCAGGCGCGGCAAGTAACAACGCACGGCTGCCTTTAATAGATTCGTCAGATGCGACGGGTCAAGGGGGCACGGAAGGGGCCCGGGGAGGGGGGCTGTGCTCCACCGCGTCGGCATCTTTCACTGCATCCTCCAATTTCGATGCTCGATCTGGATTCGAATTATTTACTCAGCCACCTGTGTCGGCTTCCCCCCTCCCCCCAGGGGTCCCGGCGGCGCTACGGGCACTTGACAGTCACACGTGTCGCATCGGCTAATCTCCGAATTGAAAACAAGCTCAAACATAACTAAACACTCGTGAACTTTTGACGTTTTGCCGCCAAATAATTGTCGGGGCGGGCTGTCAAGCTTTCGGGTTCACACGCATCCTACTAGACGGATAAAACGGAGGTTTTGGGTAGTGTTGGGGATTTTTAATCGATTTACCTGAAAAATTGATTTTTTAACCAAAACATCGATTTAATCAAATCGATTGGATTGGGTTCGATTAATCATGTAAATCGATTTTATCATCAGTAATCGAAATAGAAAAAAAAAACCGATTTTTGAGACCCAAATATCAACGCGTGAGCCGATTTTGGGACCGTAACTTTAGCAAATTTTAGTCTAAAGTTGGCTGCAGGTGCTTAGATACAAAGCCATAAAACAACAGAAAAAAAAAAAAAAAAACTTTAGCAAACTTCCCGCGAATTTTCATTCCGATATTTTGAAAGAGTGCGAATTTTGAGCTTCCGCAGTTTCCTTTTGTATTAGCTTGAATTATATAGGAAAATCGATTTTTTGCCACAATGTAGACAATGCGCGCTTTTTTTTCAGCCAAACGAAGACATGTGCCTTGTAAATTTAGAGTCGATAGGTTAAATTCAGACAATTTTGACTTGATCATAATGATTTTGGAGAGGATATTTCACCTATTGAAATTCTGTTACGTCATTTTACAACAAACTCATTTTTTAAACCTACGAGAGCTGATAAAGTAAGGCGAACTTCGTTCTCAATTGCATTCTAATTCTAAGCTGGTGATTACTACCAATTTATAATTATCTACTGACTTCGATGGAGAACATCAAAAAGTGTTCATTTAAAAAGAATACATTAAGTTGAATACTGGGAGCGGGCGTAGAAAACAAGCCGGGAACCAGAGAAGAAACATGCACTGACCGCGAATCGTTTGAGAAATAATTTTCATGATTCATGACCATTGAGAATCGAAAGGCAAGTAATGGCGAGGTGCCATTAAAAGCATTGACGTAGTAAGAGAGGAAATGGACATGGGTCGGGAGTGGAAGGGGGTTGGAAGGGAGGCTTGTTTATGGCCTGGGCCGTGGGGAGAGAGAGATTAAAGCAGAAAAAGGAGAAAAAACTCGGGAGTATTAATGAGGAATATTCGAAAAATCAACATCGTGCGCCTGAAAAAATGCGGAGTCCAACACGGGTGATGAATGCCCGAAAAAACAAACAAAAATACCACGTCGCAATGGCCGCGAAGTTGGTTATTTCTTGAGGAAAAAAGTCAGAAATCGAGGGAAAAAATATGAAAGATTTGTGGCGGACGGCTGCAGCAGGTGTCTCGCCATTGTGGAATGATATAAGGAGGAGGCACCAGGCTTTGGGTCTGCGTACTCGTTTGATTTCAGAATGAATATTGGCCTCGGACGGACGGAGACGGAGAGACAGCGTGTGTCGGGGTGATGAGTTCCAAGAGAATGTTTTAAAATTGCATTAATCATTGACAGTCTTTCGGTGTACACTTCCGTGCTAAGAAAGAACGCCGTAAGAACATTCCAGAGTTGCCTACACTCCTCCGTGAAAATGTTTATTTTTCAAAGAAGTTTTATGTACATATTTTTCCTTGAAATTTTCAGATATTTTGGATCATATTACGAACACAACCAGTGTTCGAAACTCGCCTTTGAGTTTTAGGAGCCATGTGGCGCATCAAGCCCGATTTTTAGGCGGCATTGAACATTTTTTAGGAGCCGGCGCATTTAATGAAAAGTTAGACGCAAGGTGTTTTCGTAACAGAACTAGTAAGAAGCTGTAATTTGGGGAAGACAAAAGCACTAAGGATGAAATCGTGAGAAATAGAAAAATCTTTCACTTGTATTGCTGAACATTTCAAATGATCACCTAATATGAAAATTCAAATTTTTAGGGGGCAATTTTTAAGGGCCACGTTGGCGCAGAGCCTTCATTTTTTAGGCGCATTTGGCGCGTTGGTGCCTGTGAGCTTCGAACACTGAACACAACTGTCTGAAAATTTTGAGGAAAAATACAAAAAATCCCCGAAAAATTCGGTTCTCATCGGAGGTAAGTTGGCAACGCCTGGAGGTTCATACGACGTTTTTCCTTAAAAGGCAGTGTTCTTTAGTGTTACGTGGCTCAATCCGAACGGACGATTCTTTGTCATTAAACATGTTACCTCACAAGTTTCACATTTTAAACCGTTGCGATGTGGACGGCCATTGCATGGATGACTATTCAAAATAATACATTCTCTCTCTGTCATTCATTTCTTCTTTACTTTGACGAGGAAAGTACACTTCGATGGATTGAGTAAAAAAATTCGTGTCTGCATCGCGATGGATCAGGATCTCCGCCTACGTTTCAGTTTTTAAGATGTCCCCATGGAATTATCTGTAAATATGCTTGAATGAGCGAAGAAAATTCACAGAAAATTCCAAGAGAAACTGATGGCTAGTTTTCGTTTAAAAAAATACAACTCAACCGGAAATTTGCAAAGTCGCAACCGGAGATACGTGCTTTTTGACTTTCGTTATCGTAACCATAAACAGAGTGTTCGCAACGAACACCTCAACAATTGATTCCTTACCACAGATTCAGAGGCGAAATCGATAATCCATTATTCAGGTCTCGCCATTGCGGTATAGTTAATTGTACTGAAACCAGTACTCAAAAAAAAAGAACATTAAATTTTCCGCCAAGAAGTATTTCTTCTTAAATCAAGAATTTTGCTGGTTAATATGAGCTACTTTTTTGCTTAACCCAAGCATTATTTTTCTTGAATCAAGAAAAAGTCAGTTTGAAGCAAGATAAAAAAAACTCTTGGCGGCAAATTCAAGAATTATCATGCTTAATCCAAGCTACTTTTTTTTAGTGAGAGCTTGAAGATGATTTGCACGATCTTCCACTGCTCACAGTTTTCGATTCTACAAAAAGCTTCTACAAAATGTACTTTCAATTCTTCTTTTGCTTCCGTACTAATATTATATGAGCATCTTTACTGAATCCGCGAAACGCACACACACACTTCGTCGCTCCTCTGACGTAAGGACGTATCTCGATTTTTGCATGAGCCCTGTTCTCCATAAAACACCATGCTCTCTAGGGTTCATGAGGAAATCGAGATAAGCTCGTGCGTCAGAGAGACGACTTGTGTGCGTTGGATCTCCTGAGTGCTTGGCGTTGCTGCCTTCGTTAGGTTCTGAGTCCACTCAGCGTTCATTCATTAATTCACTCATTCATGACCACTGACCGACGCCACTACTTTTTTGCATGCTGCAGAGACTGCATGCAAACTGAACCGCAACGAGCGACGGAACCGATGTGGTAGACACACACCGATTTAATAACACTGTGGCGGCTTTCCACATTACATAACATTAAAAAAATGCAGTTTTAATTTGAAATAAAAGATAACTAAAAATATCTCACAAGAATGGATGCTGTATAGAGTATTCCTCAGAAGTTATTCGAAAAGTTCATCAAACTTACCTGAAACATGAAAAAACAAAAAACAATTAATTGGAGGTTGCAAAATGAGAGATAAGAGAAATTGAACCGTCTTAAAATCCATCAAGGTACCTTAGATGTATTTCGCGCATAAAATATTTAATTACGACCATCAATTCTATTCACACCTTTTTTGTCGCTGCTATAACAATTCGTCATGGAATAATCACGTCATGATATCTAACCTTTCCAGAAGATGAACCCCAAAATAACTGCATTACAAAATGCCGGACCTCCGAAAGAGCATATTTATGTTGTAGCATGTACTGTGAATAAGTTGAGATTAAGGACGGTTTAATTTTTGATTAACGGGCACTTTAAGTAGACAAAGCATATTTTAAATCGGGCCTCTAGCCAGAGGAAGGCGGGTTTCGAAGACAAGAAGAGGCCAAAATACGTATTTGAAAAATTCCTGTCTTGCGCGCTTGCATAGGATTGTTTAAATATTTGATAAATTGCAGTCTAACCCCGCACAGGCGTTCTAATGTGCCAAGTTTGTTGTTTTCCTCTTGTTCCAAGCAACGAGAGCCGGCAATAAAGTGCAGAATTCATAAGATGACGAGAAATTCTCCAATCGGAAAGTGATGTTGCGCCATTCCATTCCTCGCGGTCTTTTATTCGCCGATTTTATTTATTTGTCATCGTGTATGCCCGTCTGAATTTTTTCTCCTTTACATTGCGTTTCAAACTACGCCCATCTTTCGGCGGAGAACGAAGAAATTCCGAATTCGAAGAAGCTGAGCGCGAACATGGGACGGAAAGCGTGGAAAAAATACCAGAATGACAAATTATCATCTGGAAACCGGTTCCGTCGCTTTTTTTCTGTTACACATTACACTTTTTGTCACATTTTTACGAAAGATATTTACTTAAAAGAGGATAAAAGGAGGGAAAGGAGTGAGCCGCGCACGAAACCGCATTCTTTCCACCGGCGCGCGAAGCACACACCGTTTCTTCCTCCGAGATTCCTGCCTTTTTTATTTTTTTCCAGAAAAATATAATATTCCGGGTTTATCGGAATCTATAAATATTATTTAATGCGGATTACATTAAAGTTTATCGTGTCCGGAGAATGGAGGCTTTGCGTTCTGAGGCGGTTCCATCATAATGAATTAATGTGGAGACGCTCGAAGTCGTAGCGGATTTATGGGTGGGCTAGCCGCATCAATACCAACCTTCGCTGACCGGGTAAAATTTTGAAGTTCAACCATCTGTGCTCGGGCAGGTTAATTTATTCATATTAAGTGGCTTGTCTCGACGGAATCCTCAAAAAAACCGAGATAAAATTAGCAGTTCTCGAATGAGAATAAGATGTGACCGGCCACTAGAAGAGGACTTCCGTCCACGAAAACTTAAAATTAAGCAATGGAGAATTTGCACACACGAATTTTATTGCTTCATCTGAGACTGCTTAATGCGCTGAGTTTGCAGTATGTGTCATTTTTTTGTTCGCCTAAAATGGGAGATTTTAGAAGAATAGATTGAAAAGTGAGAATATATGCCGCCTTGTGACATCATCTGGTGGTATTTCCCGTTTAAACACATGTATTTTAGCAGATTAGGTTATTTCGTCAATTTATGTTTCAGAAAGTTAAATATGCCCGTGCGTGTCAAAAAGATGCACCTTACAACGAAGTTTAGGAGCTAAGGTTCGCTAGTTTCGTCGCAATTGAGTGATCTATATAAAATAGAGTTCAAAAATTAATTTTGACTCTTGGACCCAGCACCATTTTTCCACCTTGTTACATACAGTTCGGGCCACTTCTTAGTGTTTTTTTTTTTCATTTATAAAATATGCTATGCCGTTTTTGCTAAGGACGGCAAAGTCGGACCCAGCCTTTTGGGGTTTAGATCGAGGGGTGAAAAAAAAGGGTTAACATGTATTTACACAAGTAGGCCAGGCGCGGCGATAGCGTGCGCACATCTATTCATTACGTGGTCTCCGTCATGTGTTCAAGCACATGCGTACAGAAAAGTAATTGATTGCCGAAGAGGGTGACCGACAGTTTCGACAGCAATGAAGAGGTTAATTCATTTCATTTTATTTTATTTCACTTCACTTTACAAACCTTAAAATCATCAATTTTGGGGTTTGACAGCATAAAGGCACTTCTCATTGTTATAAATATATATTTTTTTAGAAAAAATTTGGAGTTCTTATTTTCGTCTGGAAACCTTCATCATGTGACTAATTCCTGATTTTCGAATCGTCACGATTAAACAATAAGCTACAATGTGTAGATAAATTGTGTTCGGTGATGAGTCATTAAGGTTACGTTTATACAGTACTTGCAGGGACTATGTAACGACCTAGCGAAGCATGTTATGCTTTTAGTATCTTTCAATTCCATTAAAACGTCATGAGAAGTGTAATGTGAAAAACTCTTTGTATGAGGGTGGGTCATAATGCAGTGAAACAAATAATATGCATTTCCACGGGTATGAGTGAATAAATAGAGTCCTCCTAAACTGAACACTTCCCAGGAAGGTCTAATGTACCTTGTACCTGTCTGCATGCGGAACATATTACAGGCTGTTTTTTGAGGAAACTCGCTGATCATTCTTCGTGTTTCCCATTTGAAACTGTGGTGAAGGATCGATTATTAAAGAGTCCGTCGCGGACACTTTGTTTATCGATACTTTTCCATCGGTTTTGGCAGATAAATCGATCCATCGCGAATCACGCTACACCGCTATCGGACACGGTTGAGCTCAGTTACGATTGAATTCAAAACTTGTGTTTTTCGTCTTCCGTTCATCTTGTACATGGGAATGGAAGCACACATATCGACGGTGAAACTACCAAACCACGTATCTCGGTTTGCGACGTCGCAGACTTCCTGTCATACTTTATTTTTTAAATGAAAAACTACTTAACATCCAGTCTTGAAAATTTCTGTGATTTTTCCTCTTTGTGCGGAGAAAATTCCGTGAAAATTTCAAAGAATGATATTGATTTGGTCTACTTCAAAAAAATAAAATGTGAGCGTAGATTTTTAAACACCGCAAACGAGATACGNCGGACCTGCACAAGGCTGACTTCCACTAGGGATCGATACATAGCGAATCACGCTACACCGCTCTCGGACACGTTGAGCTAAGTTACGATTTAATTCAAAACTTGTGTTTTTCGTCTTCCGTTCATCTTGTACATGGGAATGGAAACACACATATGTACTTCTGAGTGACGTTTCGTCTTCCGTTCATCTTGTACATGGGAATGGAAACACACATATGTACTTCTGAGTGACGATGTCGATGAAAAAAAAAAATCCCTGAGAATCTTGTGATGAATGAGATTGTGGAAATTGGCTTTGCATTGAAAAAATGATACTTTGAAATCTGCGTGTTTGCATTAACAAAGCACACAGTTTGCATCTTTATGTGTCAGAGAATTGAGAATGTCTCGCATCAAATAGGGTTTCTGTTATTATTTGAAAAAAAGAAGAGGTAAGAAAGTTGGAAAATGATTTAATTCTATTACGCCTTTTTATGTGTTACTTATTTTCATCTGACAGAGGTCAACGTTTTAACCCTCAACGTCACTCCTCTCAACGTTTTAATAATATTGAAAAAAATGTCAAAATCGATTTTCTATCTGACATTGCGGACTAGACATCTGAATCCTTCAATCGTGATGAAGGGCTGATAAGATATTTTTTCCTCAGACCAATTCCCTTGGAATTTAGAAATCCTGCGTTCTCGAGCATGATACGGCAAAAATTCAAAAGCGTTCAGGTGACTCAGAACGAAAAAGGGATAAGTGCATAAATGGATGCTAAACCTGCCAATTTCATAAGTTTTATTGATGTACGGGGGAAAAACGAGAGACGGAAAGAATCAATCCGGTGATGCTACTATTTCGTTGATCAAGCCACCTGTAATGGTTTTTGAGTCACGAGATTAGAGAGACAGCGGCGGAGGGAAAAATGGAACCGGTTTTGGGATTCTTCAGACGATTTTTTCCTCACCGCGACACCGAAGAAGCGTGCTCCCGTTTCTTCTTCTTCGCCTCTTTTTTTATTTTTTTATTCAACTCATTTTTATAATTTTTCAGCTTCTTCTGGTGTTTTGGTGTGGTCCCGTTTTCAGCTAAAAATTCAGAGGCGGTCCTTTTTTTCTCCATCGATTCTCCGTCATTTAGATTTCTGGCGTTCTTCGTAACTGTTTACACGCCGGTCGTAAAATTGAACCTCGCGGTAGAGATATCATGGAAAAAGTCGATTTTAATACCCGCCGCGGGGCAATTTGCAGCTGATAGCGGGCACATCTGCAATTAAATGAGGATTAGATTTCAGCGCGGAAACGGGGCACCATTTACAGGAAACCAGTTTCCGAAACTCCAAATGTCATTCGAATTCTCCGCCGCCATTGCAATTTTTGCGGGCGCGAAAAAAGGAGTAGAAAGCAAAAAATGAATTCATACGAGTGAAAATGGCGGCAGGTGCATGGTATGCACTCGACACCTAAATTTTGAAGTGGTAAGAAATTAGAGTTGATGGTAACATTCATTGTGAAAGAAAACGAGACAAATAACTCTTTAAAAAAAATGTAAAAAAATGTTGACTGTATTCAGTGACAAGTTCCGCCTATCCTGGATGTTCATGAAAATATTCTGATTTTTTTTTTTTTTTTTTTTTTTTTTTTTTTTTTTTTTTTTTTAATGTGAAGTTAATATGTGTTTTGAAAAAAGTTATGCTTACTTTTCCTTGAAATTTTCAGATATATTAGACTAAATTGCGAACAAAATTATTTGAAAAATATTCACAAGCATCTCAGTAAATTCACTGAGCGAGCGCCTGAGGGCTCATACGGCGTTCTTCTTAAGCATGACAGCATAGCTTTAAATGTAAGATGAATCGATATATCGCAAAGCACGCCACGCCACTGATGAAAAACAACTGCTCTTTAAAATCACACATAGGAGCTACGAAGTTGGATGATTTACGTTAACCGATCTAAAAATATTTCGAATACACGAAAAAACCCGCCGGATAGTGATGAAACCCGGCCCATCCGACATCTTCATTCAATATTCAATTTTAGCGATCTGAGACTGAACGACAGTTATGAAGAAACAGCGCCCGCTTCTCGCAGCCCACTCGTCAAACGGAAAATAACAACGAGTCGCGTCAAAAAATGACAAGCACCTGAAAAATGTTTCACAAAAAGGGATTTCGACCGACGACGTCGGGTAAACGACGGTACGTAAAGCGACGTTTTACGGCAGCAACGACTATGGACACCACGATCAAGGTGTTTCTTGAACGTCAGCCCAGGTCGACGGCAATTCGTCGTTTCTCCGACGAAGGAACGTAACTCCATTCCAAGGTTACAAAATTTACTTAAAAATTTGATTTTCCACGAAAATGTACTTGCGCAATTACTGTGACAAATTTGTTTGATTTTGCACGTTATCAGAAGTAAATCGGTATAATTTACAGTTAGAATAACCCGAGATTCTCACGGTAGAAATACAATGCAAGGTGAAATTTGGCAACATTGAAGTGAGTAACGTTCTTTAGTGGGGGGGACGTAGCAATAAGTTATACTGATTTCCTCAGCATAATGATAAATTCTATCTGCCAATTATTAACCTCAAAATTATGTCTGTTTGGTATTGCACATGCAGGCATGTAAAAGATGACAAAAACTGCTCTCCTGCCAGACATAAAATATAAAAGACCCATTTTTCTACAGTCGAAGCTGAAATTCGTTTTTCAAGCTTTTTCTGACTATTTCTGATATTTTGGAAGAATATGAACAAAATCGCGAAGAACGTGGGATTCCATCGATAAAATTTTCCTCCCAGACGCTGAACCAGGTCCAATAATTCCATAAAATTTCATTTCAGCGCTTACTTCTCTCCTCGGCAGACAGACGGAATCACCACGTCAAAACATGACGCGCATGAAACGAGGCGAAAAATTCACAATTTGACAAGTCAACTGTCACACACGCTCACACGCTTCCGCGTGTGTGACAGCCGACGGCGCACAGTGGACCGAGTCAATGGGGCAGGTCGGACAAAATTTGGAAACTTTAAGTGCTCATAACTCCGTTTATACACATTTTTGAGGTTCTTAAGGTGGTGTCATTGGTTTTCTCGTGAAATCTACCAAAACCACCCCTTTAAGTTTGAAATGTGACGAGATAAACATCGAAATTTGCAGTTTTTGTCAAAAGTTCATGTCCGACCTCTCTGATTGACTCGATCCACTGTGCGGCGTTTCGGGTGTGTGCGTGCGAGGTGTTTCGTCAATTAAGATGCATAATACACGCGGGTTGCACCTCTTTTGGGCGGCTTCCAGGGAACGGTGTGCTTTTTTTCTCCTCGTCGCGTCGCGTCGGTACGCCTTCAATTTGTCAACGGACCCGTTGGGACGGAGTCAAGTCGACGACATCGACGTCCGCCGAGGAAGAACGCCGTATGAACCTTCAGACGTTGCCAAATTCCCCTCGATAAAACCCAAATTTTCTGAAAAACACATCGATATTTTTCTCTAATTTTTTTGAGGAATTTTGCTCCCAATTCGATCTTAAATTTCTAAAAATTTTCGTAAAAACTACTCATACCTTTGCTTGAAAATTAACGTCTTATGAGAGGAAATTTGGCAATCATCGAGTGTTCATACGGTGTATTTCCTCGGCACGGCAGTGCGGGCACGTAGCGGCGACTCCGAGTTTTACGATTTCATTCATAATACGAGCCTCCCCGGCTTGAATGAATGGGGGTCGGAAATGGTCGAGCGACCGGTCGAACGGGGATTTCGCGACCGTCCCGTTGCGTTCGTGGTGCCCGGAGGGACGGTGAGAGACGGGGGGAGGGGGGACGCTGTGGAAGGGGAGGCTAATGCTTCAACGGCCGGCCTCGCGGGTTGCAACCCCTCTTTTTTTATTCATTCCCCGAGGAAGGGGACGTTTTTAATATGGGTCAGTCGTATCAGGGTTGCACGAATTTCCTGACATTGGCGAATCAATTCGAGACTTTGTAGGTCAACCGCTCCGACATCCTGGAATCCCAACTGCGGGTCGATTGTTGAGATTGATAGACAAAGCGATAGACAAAGAAGACAAGAGAGACATGGAGGGATCCTATCGGTGGAAGCGGGTGGTTGAATTAGAGAAAGGAGGTCGGTGATAGACAAACCAACGGTAACTCACGAGAGACCCATTAGTTAATCCATCATTTGACCCCTTAGTCTATGAGAAATACCCAAATTAACCAATAGGATCGCTCCATTCTCATTTTGGCCTCTTTGTCTATAAATTTCAACAATCGGTCTGCGGGAGGGACGAGGAAACAACTTCGGTTGTGAGCACCGAACACTTCAGGTTACAGAACTAAGAACTTCGGCCGATATGGAGGTCGGTTCGTTCGACTGAGAACTTATTGTTAGTTCTCTTGGTAGAATAACTACTAATGACTACCCTACTAAACTAATCGGTTCTTATAGCCGAGTTAGTTTTTTCTCCGTGAGGATATGATTGATTTACTGATATCTGTGCCGCTCTTGGATTGGTTCAGAGGATGTCGCAGGCAAATCGTCAGCAATTTTAAAGCGTTTGACATGTTGTGTCGATAAATGGCAATAATCTTCATGATGAAAGTTTGATGGGTTTTCGAGAGCATGATCCCGGCTCAGCGCGCCTTCATTTTTCGGGATACTCCACGCTTTGCCATGGAGCTAGTTTAGTTGCCTATCCGATCTAAACCCAACTTCGGTCACAGATCTCATCATTCTAAGTGTGCCTGTTACTGCCATGTTTTTAAGGCGGAAAAAGCGTCTATTCACATGAAAGGCAAAATAATCAATAGTCTAATCAGTTTCCATTATTTCTAAATTATGCTTTTCTGTTTCTTTACCAGTGGCTTTCATATTGCCTGCTGTTGCTAATCACCCGCGGTGTAGACAAACCCGATCGCGAGAAGTTAGTGCTACTAAAGGATGTAAGTATAGAATAGTAAGAAATAACCATGCTCTAAAGTTTTGTTGGCTGAATGAATTTCAACCATGTGACCATGTACTTGCCGAGGTTGTTTAACATATTTTTTATTTTCGTTTTAATTTCTTTTCAATTCTTTCAGCGGTTGACAACGAACCGGAAAGCGTCGAAACGTCCTGCATTTGTTTTTCATGTTAGCTATTAGCCTTGTTTCCACGATTTTCTCTTGTTTTTCATTAGAATGAATTTCTGGTGGCCTTAAAGTACCTTGCACTTTATCTTTTCTGATACATTCTATTCATGCCCGCGCAGGTTCCTATAATGGCAATATTATTGAATCTTTAACGGTGACTTCACTTAGCACAATAGAACTAATGGATTTGATTTTACAGCAGAATCAACTGACGAGTATAATCACGAGAGGGGGAAAAAAAGAAAGAGAGAAAACCTGAGTTCGGCTAAATACGACCTGGCATTCCTATTAGCGTGGTGGCGGTTTCAAGACCAACAGTGGCGAGGCGCGAATGATCAATTTTCGATTTTTTCCCCACTTGAAGCTGTGGTAAAGGATCGATTATTAAATCGTTCGTTGGAAACACCCCGATAATTGATCCTTTTCCATAGGTTTAAATGGCAGATCAATCGATACATCGCAAAGCACGCCACGCCACCGAACAAAACGAGTATGGACTAGTTATGATGCTCGATCATCATACAAAATACTCGTTTATCGATTTGTTAAAAGCGCTCCGAAAGGTGGACGAGGAAATCCGGTCTCGAGAGCGGGGTACGAGCACGGTGTACGATTATCGAAAAAATGAAATAAAACAAGGCTCGGGAGAAAAAGAAGGAGAGAAAAAAATAATCCAGCTCGAAAGGGTTGCAGTTCCGAGTTTAATTTCAAAGAGGATTACGGAGTACGGACTCGAAAACTATTTGGGCATCGCCAGCCGCTCTTTGTGCGAGAGTTGGGCAACCACTTTTTATGAAAAAACTCAAATCTTCCGCGTGAATGACATCTGCCGCGTTAAACTGAGATGTTAAAAACTCGGTCGTGCGCTAAGTGAAAAAAAGGGTTGAGTCGGGAAGGGGTACGGCGCTTCGGGCTTCGATGACAAGAGGTCAGGCAAGAGGGTGGAAACTTTCAGAGGATGAGCCACCCTAAAATTAATTTTGGAAACAAAAAAAAATGAGGAATTATGACTGGTCGAGGGCGATTTCATAAAGGATTGGAAATGATAAAAAATTATACGTGAGTGAGTGAATATGCATCGGCCCTGTAATTTTTTTTTCGTTTCTCGTTTCCGGTTTTTTCCCCCCGACCATTTTCCTACCCCATTATATTTTAAAGTGAAGAATGTACAATCATTTTTTATGGCAACCAAAATAAAACCGATCTTGATTATTTTATTTCATTACGTATTGCAGCTTCAGCTTATTCCATTGTCTTAAAACCTCCCTAACGGTAATGGCTTGTAAAATAATTCAAATAAATTAGTGGAAAATACCATTAAAAAATTAAAGGCGATTTATTCGAACGAGGAAACCATAAATTTTATGGGCCGAACTTCGGTCATCATTTTTCAGAATTCAGTCAAGAAATGAATAAATACACTGAAAATTCTTTATTGGCCTACGTCCTAAGGATCAAGGGTGTTTGTGTTTGTTTAGGTAGCTATCAACGCCTTTCAAGAAGGAAAGGAAACTGGCAAAAAATTTAAGGGGTAGTTTGGACAAACCATTTTTATCGTTTTGCAGAAATTGTATTAATGAACCGTGAATCTGGTACCATTTACCATACTTTGAGTGCATGCGGTCAGATTTACAGTATTTGCTACCATCTGTTAATAACTACCATACTCACATCACTTTATCTCAAACCACACTTTTTTTCAAGGAAAAATGAACGCGGAACAAGCTTTCCATACATGCATATTTTAACTCACATTTCAGGGAATTTTATATGTATTGAACTTTTTGGCGACAAGAAAATGGAAAAGTATTCCCAGGGAAATGAAAACAACCCTACAGTTATAGTAAAGGGAGAGTGAAAGGAGTCAAACTTACATTTTCAAAGAATAATATAATCCAGTGAACACTGCCGAAAAATCGGATGATTTAATTGACTAGATTCATTCGTTGGGAATAAATAAAAAACGGCAACACATAATCCACTAAAATGTTTGCGTGGTTCTTCTAGATAAAAAGGCACAAACAAAACACATCATTTCGCACTGATCAAAACTAAAGTAAAGCAACACCGTAACGAATTTTTCGTGATCAAGCAGCTCACAGTCAGACACATTCACTCCAGAAAATTGAGGAATTTATGGGCGGCCATCGTAAAAAAAGCGGAAATAATCTTTTGTGGGGGAACCGAAAATGACCAATTTTTTCTAAAATTTGATTAAAAACGTCATGAAAATTATCTTAAAAAAAATGCTTTGAGTCGTGAGACCTGCTTTATTTAATTCTTTAAAATTGGGCAGAAACATTCAGGCATTTAACTAAGGAGGACGAAAATAAGTAATACCAGGGAAAGACGATAAAATAATGTCAGAGAAATAGTGAAGTGTATGGAAGATTATATAACAGGCTACTTTTGGGCTTTTTACTAGTGGAACAAAATTACTTAAATTTAAACTTCGTCGTCCTTTAAGCTAATTCTGTTTTCATTTTTCAGGCATTGTTTACATAAATTCACGTCAGAGGAACGGTGAAGTGTATAGACGGTTATATAAGAGGCTAATTTTGTGCTGAATTAATAGCGGTACAAAATTATCTAAGGGACTAAAAAATCATTGAACGTCCTTTCAACTAATTTTTTTTCTCATTTTTCAGGCATTGTTATAATTATTTTTAAGCGTTTTGAGCTTGACACTGAGCGCGATTTCAAAAAATTATTAAACGTCCTTTACACTAATTTTTGGTTTGTTTTTTTTTTTTTCATTTATTTATTTATTATTTTTTTTTTTTTTCATTTTTCAGGCATTGATATGATTATTTCTAAGCGTTTTGAGCTTGACACTGAGCGCGGTTTCATGACGCAAGACCACAACTATTCAACATCCACATCCGCACACGCACACACGCAAGCATTCGCGGGCACTTACGCCACTTTACCACGTAAAATCACAAAAAACTGAGAGTGAAAGCGGCGGGCACGAAACGAAAATTCCGGGACGAGACTCGCGGAGGAGCCACGCCGGGGCGATTCACTTGAGACGACTGAGACACCATCATTATCAAAAGAGTTAAGAAAAGGCAAAAGATGGGAAAAAATGAAAAGAGGGAGACGCGAAACGATTAAGGTGAGAAATAGAGAGAGAGAGAAACCCCGCGGACGGGAGAGCGAGAGAGAAGCAACCCACTCGGAGCCGGGCGAGAAGGGAGCGCTGGGTACTTCTTCCCAACAATGAGCCCCATTCAGCCGAAGCGTTACCTTTTACAAACAGTCCAACTTCAAAAATTCATTTTTTAAAACCAAGAGAAAACACGCATGACACCTATGTAAATGAGAGACGCAACAAAAAACGAGAAAAAAAAACCGAATGGTCACGTTTCCCCCGGTGGAGCAAGGGTTAAATGGCCCCGTAATTAGTATTCACGAAAAAAGATGAAAAATAATCGTAAAAAGAGGAACTAGGGGTGGAAGGTTTTGAAATTTAAATAAATTATGAATATATACCTGAGTTTTTCAGCGATTTTACGGGTCTATGTACTGTATGCACTTTACAAAGACGAGTAAACCTCCGTATGCAAAGCGGCTTCACAGCTGTTCCCGTCTCATTCATAATCAATATTTCTCGGGTTTCGAGGATTTGACTGGATGGGATCGCAGTTTATTTACATGCATGATCGAAAATATTCTTTTTTACCGTAGGAATTAAAGATAACCCTTTGCGCGGCTAGAGTTTATTTAGAAGGACGCGTTGAATGGGATAATCGCTTTTTTTCACCCGTCCATGCCTTTGCGTCGAGAGTTTAGGCTGAGTTGAAAACAGATTAAAATTAATGTTGGCCTCATAACTGCGAAGGTAACATAGCCGGCCGAGGCAACGACCATCTTCGAAGTCACCCGGGGTTTTAATTGAATTTAAAAATTTCAAAAGTTCAGCTTCGCGATTAGCACTTTCTGCCAAAAAAGGTTTTGAAATTAATGACAACATTTCTGCGAAACGGTTGCTTTATCGCGGCCCTGGGGCTTAATTCGGCGATTCGGGTTTTATTTGTGCGCTGAAATAATGTCGGCGTCTGAAATGCTGAATTTCATTAAAGTCTTGGAATTCAGTAATAAGTGCCAGATATGAAAAGGACAAATCTAAAAAAAAGGAAGGCCAGCCATCTTCTTCGACATTTCACTTAATTTGCCTCCAAGTCTCGTCTGAAACGATCGACGAGTCAATTTGACTCGATTCATTTTCAATGTGAGAACCGAATGGAGTATTATTATTTTGAACACTGTAGGTGGAAGTAATAATAGATTGATCGCAAATGTCTCGGCTACAAAAAGTGGTTTATGTACTTAGAAAACATAAAAAAAACAAAACATGAAAGCTAAATTGGCAGTTGTAACATGACATATCTCTAAATATAACAAACTCAAAATAACACCTGAGTGTTTTTATGAATACAAAATTTCTTGAGTTCAACAGTAGTTTTCTACTCAAAAAATACAACAACAACCAAGCCTAAAAAGGAACCCGGAAGTGTAAAACGACCACAGGTGCAATTCAGACAGTATTTGCAAGAAAACAGGGTGTCTACTAAAACAGGCTGGCCAAAAATCAGTACTTTTACGGTACTTTTTCAGTACATTCCCAAGAAATTTAGTACCTTCTCAACGGAAAAATTCAGTACTTTTTCAGTACCTCCATTTGACGAAATTCGAAAAATTCCAAAAATTTGAATTTCTCTCTCAAATTGCGACAAAAATGAAAAATTCCGGACCCTCTGTCGGAATTTCCGCACTTTTTCAGTGGTTCCGGGCCGCCCTTAAAAAATCAGTGCTATATTTCCGGACTTTTCAGACGTAGACACCCTGTCAAAATCATCTAAATCGATCCAAGGTTGATGGTCAATATCTGCCTGTAAATATACGAACTATAAAGAACTAATTGGCACAGTAACCGATGAAGATGCGCGACTTTTTCACGAGAGAAAGTTGACGTTATTCATGTAACGGCAGGAGGGGGTGGTAATAACGGGTCTCGCGAATATACGGGCGTTAATTGGCCCGGAAGAAGAGGGACCACGAATGGGACGACACAGCTTCTGGATTATGGAGGACAGGATCAGGGAACACAGATTTGAATGAAGAGAGGATACGGCGGGAAGGGCGGAGTGGGCCAGAGTAGATTTGTAGTAATTAGGAGAGATGGGACTTGATAAATCTCAGGTGAAAATTATAAATTAAATTGGAGGGGCCCAGCCATCAAGGCGCTCCGTGTCGGCCGGCGATGCATGTTAGCCAAATTGACGACGGGATCTCTTTTCTTTGAGCAGAGAAAAGCGAAGATTTCGAAAGCAAGTTGGCAGCGATCTCTTAGGGTCGAGTCACCGAACACTGAATGGGGTCACGTTTGACAACATAAGACTGCGATGGGACTGTGTAAATGCGCTCTGATGTTTAAATAGGGTTATATGGTTACAGGGCTGTAAAAAAATAGCGTGGATCTATAATATTTCATGTTTGTTGAAGACCTGTAGACGTAAAACTGAAGATAAGCAACTTCTTCGATTTAAAATAGTTTCAGTTCGCCTGAAATTTTGGATGTAGGCAACGCGGGCTCCTGCGTGGTCGAATAGTGGTATCATAGTATAGTCACGCTTACCTTGAAGGGGAACAAACACAAACCCGAGGAGAGTTTTCCACTCGGAAGGAGAGCTGAAAAGATTGTTGGAGTTTCATGTTTTGTTTTGTTTTCAGGGCCGGATTTACCTACTTGCCGCCCGTGGGCCGCCTGCATTTTGCCGCCCCCTTCTCATTCGTTTTGAAACATCAGTAAAAACCATCAAATAAACTTGCCAGCGGGGGAGGGGTGCATGAGACGCATTTACTAGTGTTGAACACATTTTTTGGGAAAGCCCTGTCAACACTGTTAGCAAAAGTTCACGGAACTTTGCGCGAAAGTTAAGTCTCGTAAACCTATCTCTGTGTGGGCAAGGCCTTCCATTCATAAGAAATGAACGAAAAAATTATGAAAGAACAAACATAAATGTGGATAAATGATTTTAACTTCCACCGCCGCGCCAAGCAGACCGCACCGTGTTTGGCGCAATGCGTGAGGTATTCCGACAGTCTTGTAGGCGCTTTGAGTTTCACGCCGACCGCTGCTGAACGCATTGTGTTTGACTCAATGCGTGAAGTATTGACGCAGTCTTGTAGGCGCTATGCGTTTCACGCTGATCGCACTGTTTGCCGCATTGCGTGAACGTAGGCAATATTTGTTGTAAGATAAGGGATCACTTGTCTTCACGTCAACATTGTGCTTGAATACAAGATTCAAAATGGTGGATCTTCTGTCTCCCTCTGAAAGTAACTAAATATATTTGCCTTCGGCTTTGCAATCTACATGTGTGTTTCTACTATTTTTTCATTAAATCAGCATTGTAGGAAGAAATCGGAGCATTTGGTAGTGCAAAAGTTCTATATGTAAAAAGCAAAAACCTTGGAAACACTATAGTTCTAGCGAAATTAAACTCATTGTCAGTGCGTCAGGAATAAGGGATTTATAAGGCACACGAGGCCAGGTGTTAATATATGAGCCTCGGCTGGTAATCAATAAACTGGGTTATAGTAACCTAGCTGTCGCCGCGGCTTGAGAACGGGACGGTATTCATTTCGTCACTCTGCCGACAAAAGGGCGTGACGGGACTTCAACCTGAACCCTGCAGTCCGTATAACACCACACTCTCCACGGCTCATCTAAAGCGGGAGTTAGGCGGTTTCGCCTGCGAGACGATTTCTGATACGCCATACGCGTCTTGCACCGCGGTCGAGACCTGAGTGGAGTTTTGCTGGAGATTAAAGGAAGTTGGAGTGGAGCTGTCTCGAAGCGAGTCCGTCAAAAAGCGCCAAGAAATGCGAGCCACTAGCTATCGTGTCGCCTATCTCCTGGTTTACATTCTAGTTCTCTCGGCCCCGTCCGGAGCTTCGATTTCAGTCTCGATCCTGGATTTCTTGACATTCTCCCGATAGTTCCGATCCCTCCGTCCGCGGACGGGGAAAATTATTCGGTTGAGGTGAGCGTAGGACCGCGGTGGCGCCAGAACTGCCGTGCTCAGGAAAAACGCCGTGGGAACTTTCAAATGTTGCAAAATTTACTCCCAGAGGTGGAGAAATGGTGCTGGGCCCACAACATTTCGCGCGGAAGTCAAAGCCGAGAAATCCCAAAAATTACAACCAGAGTCGAAAAGTTTTAACACTAGTGAGTACCGGTAGTTTCGAGCCATTTTTTAGTACTGGTGGGGGTGGGTGTCTCGCTGTCTCCGGTTATAAATTTCTTGAGGGGGGTCTGGATATGAAACAATTTCTGAGTCGCGAGGGAGGGAAGTTTCAGTTTCTCCGAGAAACGCTGCATGGATTCAAGCGTTTCCGAATTTCTTTCGATAAAATATGATTTCATGGCAAATGTGTGAATATTTAGTCCTTCTTCAATATCTTGAAGAATTTATCCACGAATATGTAAAAAATGTCGAAAGATCACTCAGAATTTGCTAATCCACGGCTGAATTTTCTGATATTTCCCTTTTCTTTCTTAGTGACATCGAATTTCCTGCTATTTTCCGGTTTTTCCTGATAGTAGACACCCTGTCCAATATTTGGACAACTACAACACTCGAATTTTTATCGGGCATTTTTCCTTCGCGCGATAGGGCATTGCAATCGGCGCGCGAGCCACTTCCAGCTCGCTTCATTCCTCGCATTTCGCCGTCTCGCGTTTAATTGCACGCGAAACGGGAGACGCGCCACCACACAATGGACCGAATCGATCGGAGGGGCCGGACATAAATTTTTTAACTAAAACTGCAAATTTTTATGTTTATTTCGTCACATTGTAAATTTCAAGGGGTGCTGGAAGCAGAAAATTTTACGAAGAAACCAATGGAACCACATTTAAAATCTCAAAGTTTCGTATAAACGGAGTTATAAGCGTTTAAAGTTTCCATCCGACCTCTCACATTGACTCGATCCACTGTGCGCCAGCGGTGGACCTGCCAAATTGAAGCAAACAACCACGGTCTCCCGAAAGAAGGGGGGGTGGGGGGCATCCGCGACTACGAACCGGTCCGGCTTGGCTTCCGGGCGCGCGCGCGCGCGCGGTCTGGGCATGCAGCCCGCGGGTGCGCCCGCAACCGGTCCGCTTTTTATTGTTGTGCGACGAGCTCCGCTTCTTCCCCGATTTGGTGAAAATCGTTTTACGATTGTTTTCGGACAATTAAAAACGAGGAAAAAAATGACGATGATGGCGGCGCGTCCGACTCCCCCTGCCCCGAACGGCGGGCGGGGGGCCCGGGAGCGATCCCCAAAATCGGATGCTCCGATTTTAAAAATTCCGTCTTTCGGGCGAGTACGTCGACTGATATCGCCGTTCGGTTTGATGGTAAAGCGCCGCTGGCGATACTTAAAGTGTTTGAGAGCGGAAAGTTCCTTCGAGGGAAAGAACAGTTGAGCCTGTAGACTGATTTCGACGTGTTCGTGCTGAAAGGAAACATGTTGCATGAGAACTCTAGGCGTATAGTTCCTTTTAGCACCATTTAGTGACGACGTTTTCCATACATTTCAGGTTTCCTCCAGGACAGTGTTCGAAACTCACAGGCGCCGACGCGCCAAATGCGCCTAAAAAATCGGCCATGGCGCCTAACAAATGAAAGCTCTGCGCCAACGAGGCCCCTAAAAATTGCCCCTTAAAATTCTGAATTTTCATATTACGTGATTATTCAAAGTTTTCAGAACCACAAGAGAAAGCTTTTTCTGTTCTTCACGATTTCATCATTTGTGCTTTTGTCTTTCCCAAGTTACAGCTACTTACCAGTTCTGTTGCGAAAAAATCTAGGTATGTGTCTAACTTTTCACTAAACGCGCCGTAATGTATAGGTAAAAAGTCAATTAAACAATTAGTTTTTTTGGAGGGAACATGGAAATGTCTGAAGGCTCATACGTCGTTCTTCCTTAGCACGTCAGAGGGGTTCATAAACGGAACGTGCAGTGCACGAGGTGCAAGCGGCGGAGTTGTGACAAGCGTCGCGATGGGCGCAGCGGTGTCATGTCGCGAGCGCGGTTTATTTGCGGGATTAATTTAGGCGCCACAATGGGGATTCCAGACAAATTCTGAGTTGAGGAAAAAATGCTAAATAGACATCAAAATTCGCGAGCATACTCGGTCAGCCAGGTTCGTTGAACTTGGATCAATGACGATTCCCGAAGCCTCCGATGGGTATTCTAATTTATATTTTTCCTTGACCTCCGATTTGTATCGCCGATCGCACCTTACAGGAAAAAGCCCGTTAAAGTCGTCAAAATCCTCCGCGAGCCGTTATAAGTCTTGTCATTTGCCCGTTCACTTGCCAAAAAGTCTGGCTCCGCTCCGACTTCTCCGAACTCTCAACTCCCCACGTGCGTGCTGAAAAGGATCATATACAGGAAAAAGTGCGGTTCCGACCCTTTCTCGACTTTTGCCGAGTCAAAAGCTGAACCAGCATTACTCTAAACCCGTTCTGCCGTGCCGAGAAAGAACGCCGTATGAACCATAGGATGTTGCCACGTTTATTTTTGTAAAGTACGAATTTTCAGAGAAACTTGCGAAGTTGCAGGTGTCTTACAATTTGTAAATTTCATCTATAAAATGATACTGCTAGGAAAACTGAGTCTGATGATATCCTTGATTTTATTGATCCTTGAGAATATTAATAGAGGAGGGACAGAGGAGAGAGAACAAAAAAAAGAAAGAAGACATTTTTCTTCCTATTCTTCTCCTTTCCCCCTCTCATTTTCCCCTTACTCTTCTTCCTCTTGTCTCTAACTTCTTCTTCTTCTTCTCCGCCTTTTTCTTCCGAACTTATCACAGAACTTTAATCGCAATTTAATAGGGACCCAACGGCAGATATTCAAAACTTTTCTCAAAAATAGAAATTTTATCACGGGAAAGGCAACGTTCAAATGCTCATATGATGTTTTTCAGAGGCATATGACAAAGTTTCACGGCAGACCGGTAAAGCAGCTCAAGAGGTGCGTCGACAAGTTATTTTCCAAATTTATACTTCTGCGCCTTGCTCCAAATTCAATTTGATATTTTTTTCCTGTGTGAGTTTGCTTGGTGACAAAACGGTAACAGCAGATCTTGGTGTTTTATGAGAAGTATATTGACACCATCTTCAGCGGCACAAACCAGACCAGAAAAATTATCATATGGGTGAGGCATGGTGAGAAGCCGTTCAGAAATGACATCAGGCTTTGGATTCGAGCGGGCCAGTAAGTAGAGGAAAAAAGTATCCAAAAATCCGCAAATAAGGTATAGCTTTAAATATGCATTAAAGTTGAATTTTTTGTGAATTATTCACAGAATGTACTTTCAGACTAGTTCTAGTTGAGTTCATGAATACCTCAATTTTTTCAAAAACTGCACTTATGCGCCCTGTCCTCATCCCTGGTCCCCTGGTATCCTATCCCGGTATTGTGGAAATTTTCTAGCACAGTGTTGGCTACGCTTGCACGATTTGGAGTGAGACACTCCATGGTTCTTTTATACTGAAAAAAAGGTCATTAAAAAGGTCTTATATCGACCCTTAGGATAAAAACATATCAACAACTCCAAATGAGGGGCTTGGAGGACAAGTCGCATAAGTGCACTTTTTGCTATTTCGAGAAATACGTGTATAAAGTTTCGAAATTACATGAATCCTCATGACGGAAAGCAAGTTCAAACTGACTATCTGATGCTTAAAATTTGGAATTTGGGGGCGAGTTTTCCATAGAATATTCATTAAGACTAGTTGAATCAGTGAGTACGAAAACACATCAACTCGGTAACTCTAAAATGCTCAATTTTCATTAAAGACAGTCAATTTGTATAAAGGTCATTGAAGTCAGCGCATCTGTTCTAACTTGGACCTTTGAAGTATCTTTAAGTACTTGTCTTTCAGCACCAAAAATATTTTTCCTAGACTAACTTCTTCACCTACTATGCAGTTTTGTACGTGCCTTGATTGAATTCATTTTTTTCGAGTTAATGTGTTTTCGTTCTCACTGATTCAGTTTTACTTGAAATCATAATAACCCAGTTTCTTCAAAAACTGCACTTATGCGCCTTGTCCTCATCCCTGATCCCCCGGTATTCCCTGACTGTGGAAAGCTTGACTTCGTCACTCCTCTGACGTAAGGGCGTATCTTAATTTCCACGTGATCCCTGGTTCACATTTAAATCCATGTTTCCTAGGGCTCATGCGGAAATTGAGATACGCCCTTACGTCAGAGGTGCGACGACTTGTGGAAGGTGCGAGGGCCGTGGAAAAAGCGGCACGGGAGCGACAGAGGTTGAGAGACACGGGGCCGGGGCCGATATCCATTTTTGAGATATTGTCATCGCGTCCAGATTGAGGCAACCGCGTCGCGGCGGCGGCGGCGGCGTCGCGACGGTGGTGGCGCCAACCGCGGGCCGATCGCCTGATTGCCGTGCTACCATGCTTGCCGCGCTCGCCGGAGCAGCCGAAAAGCGTCTCGGGTTTCCCGCGTTTCCGCGCTCGACGTGACAGGCCGGCGCGCCAGACTTCCTTGTCCGCAGCCAGACTCAATCACCGAGCCATAATAGCCCGCATTTTGCTCCGGAATCGAAAAAAAGACGACGAAATTTTCACTTACATAGTACGCACACGCACACTCACACTCGCGCACACTCGCATGCCGCAATAAAGGTGCGCTCTGATGGGAAGGAGGCGTCGCGTCTTGTCGCGGAAAATGCCCCAAAGCCCACGAGACGCCGCCGAGCCTGGACATTGTGTTCTCTTTGCCCGCTTGGGAAATCGCGCACTCCGATTTCGGTCGCATTGTCGTGGAGCGTCCACCGAGTTTGGATACGCCTGGGGATCGAAGTTTCCCGGGTAAGTTTAGTGCTGGGAACAATACCACTGGAAAAAAAGTTGACAATGTCCCCTAGCCCCCCCCCCCCCCCCCCCCCNGTACCCCAAAATCGTTTGACGTGCATAAGGAGACCACAGATATGGTGTTCTGGGCAAATTTTGAATCAAATCGAACAGATAGATTCTGAGATATCGCTGTACACAGATTTAGGGGACGCCGGACGGACGGACACACATTTTTTCAAGTATGGTTATTTTGACTCCTGGGACCTTAAAACGTCCAGAAATGATGAAATTTCAACTTTTTTCCCCCTTGCAGGATGACAATACTTCCTCTGCCCTAGGGTAGCGAGAAAGTAAAAAGTCGCTTGGATCTAGAGTCCAGACTCTTAACATGGACGAGAAAAAATATTGATTCGATCGGAATTCGCTTGATTCAAAAGGAAATCCGCTTAAATCAAGATGCATGGCGCTTCGATTTAAGGAAAAATCCGATTGAATCAAGAGTATGGTTTCTTGTCAATGTTTTTAAGAGTCTGGACTCCAGATCCAAGCGATTTTCTTCTAGTGAACGTAAAATTCCCCGGGAGTGATCGGGAAAGTTCCAGGTGGCACTTTCAGGGGTGCAGAAAATGTGAGCTTGGGATCACGGCAAACGTGCGCGATTAGAAATTTTCCAGTTTGCGGTTGATTTGGGAGAATCTCCAAAATTACCGACACGTTCGTACTCTTCCCATATACAGGGTCATTCAAAAGTCATGCACCACTGGCCATGAGGGGGGAGGTCATTTGAAATTTTTGAGTTCCCCTTCCCCCCGCCACCGAGGGGATCAAAACCTGGAAAGTACCTAAAAATAATTTCCCCTTCGGTATGAGGAAAAACGTCTGAAACCGCAGATAGATATCATAATTAGACCTAAAGTTACGGCCAGTGGTTCGTGACTTTTGAATAACCCTGTAGATACTCTATGGTAAGGTACACATGTGCGAGACATCCCGTTTGACAACACTGGCTCGATGACGTAAGCAGTCCGCGGTGCAAATCGTGGAACGCCCTTTCCTTCAGGACAAGTCCCTGGCATTGAGGCCACCCCACACCCCCGGTTCCGGGCGAGCTTAGAAATTCGATTAAAAACACGCGTTATCCGCGATATCAAGCGCTTAGCAAGGCGAAGAAAGAGTAGAAAATCAAATCCCATTTTGATATTATTTTAGGATTCCTTCCTTTTTTTGCGCTGCGCTATTCCGGGTCGATCGGCAAAGGGCGCTAGCCCCGGCCTCGCCACCGGTGAAGGTATCCATTTATTTTCCGCCCGACTCGGGTTTTTTGTACTTTCTAATCGATGAAGGTGTGGAAGCAAAGGTGGGCGGAAGTTGAATATAAAGGGTGACACCTCATCGCGAGCGGGTAAAAAATATTACTAAATAATAGGCTTCCATGATCGGGCCCGAGCGAAGTTTTTCCTACAAAAAGTGGATACTCTCACTCGTAACCGTGTGTTCCCTCCATTTTTTCCTGGATTCTACGTACTCCTTTCTCGCATGATTTATTGCTCTCACTTTCGTTCCTTTTTTTAGCTACATCATCCTATTTTTCTCGCATTTTTGAGAAGTGTACCTTTTTCTTATTAAACGCCCTAGGTTCGGTTTTCATATTTCATGAATAAAAATATGCTGAGTTATAATCACGAGTTTGTTCGTAGCAGATGGGTTGTTCCGAGGAATATTGTACTACCGTATGCTACTCTACCATGCTAAAAGGAAAAATGCCGCTGTCAAATTTCTATGGATAAAACGTATATTTTTGCGAAAATGTATGCATATTTTTCCTTGAAAGTTTCACACACTATAGATCCGAACACAAACACAATTTTTTAAGAAATTTGAGGAAAAGTACATCCAAACTTTCCGGCAAATTTGTGATTTTTTTAAGGCAATTTGGCAACGTCTGAATGCTACAGACATGCCCAGTACTACTGCCACGCCAGTATACACTCTCGATTCTAATGTTAAATAAACCATTATATACACAACAAACACCAAAATTATTAAAATAGTCAAAAACGAAAAATCATAACCACCATCCTCTTCGACTTTTGAAGTTTCCGACACGTCAATTTTTTTTCATTGTCGAGTTATTTCGCACAGCGGAAATAAGCACCGGCTAACCTTATCATTGGCCGAAATCGTCAGCCAATCAGGAGACGGTACATATGGAGAACATGGCTCATGTTTCCTCTTTGCGCACCGTGTGAATTTTCTAATGAAATAGACCAGCTTTTCCGGGGTTGCGATATTCCGCATGTTAACCCTTCATAAAGACACGAAGTGGCTTGATCTGAACGACGACGTGATGATAATCGTCCAATCCCGTTCGGAACTGGAAGACTCGGTTGATGGCGATTTAAACGCGAGAATTACTATGTCGCTCGTTCAATTGCAATCAAACAGTCATCGGGCTCGAACATCATTAATAACTTAGTTTCTTGACTATTTTATTGTTCGATTCCGAGAGCGACGAAACTCGCGCGCGCTGAAAAGCGCCATCGGACACAAAACACCCGACTCTGAATGGGGCCCACACGTCAGCGGCGAGACATGTTCCAGTCGCAACGCGGCTCCATTTTTCAAAACCCGTTCCCGCAAATCGGGCAACCATTACAAAATGACCGGGAAAATAAAATTAAAACGGAAGGAGAAAAAAAAAAACGAAGCCCGCGCGGTGACATGTGCGTCGATGCCCGGCCGCGCGCGGGATAAATCGTTCATTTATTTAAACTAGTCTCGATACACGCGTAATCAACGATCAACAAATATATCTGTGCAAATAAATATGAGCGCGCTCACAAAAGAAAGACAGAGGAGAGAGAGAGAGAGACGGACGACATCACTTTGAAAAGTGAACAATCAGCGGCACATGAAATGATGCTATCAACGAGTATGTACCAGTTAACACTTCAAAATCGGACAGAGGCCGCACGCATTGGGCGGATTCAACATCAAAAAGAAGTACCTATATCCGCTCTGATTTGAGCCCTGAAATCCGTAAGGTTACACGCGTAACAGGGCTCAAATCCAAATGCATATAGTTCCTTTTGATCGAAAAATGTCCTGCATTGTTGGGGTGCCTCGCGACAACCGGTATGCAAACGAAAGGGTTGATAGAGGAGGGGAGGGGGAATCTAAAAAAAAAAGTCGAGAAAAGGGGGAATCGGGTCGATTCCCCCTTTTCTACATACTCGGCGCGCGGGAGAAAGCGGGATTGAAAAATGATGCGAAATCCATTAATCTGATAATAGTAAACACAGGGACAGCGGCGGAGCGACGAGCGTTTCACAATCGGACCCGGACAAAGGGATTACACCGGGCATAATAAAATAATCTATCAATTAATAGGCCGGCGCTGAAAATTAATTGTAAAAATTATCCGCCGGGAATATGCGTTTTGTCGCCCTGGGGCCCGGGTCGAACAAAAAGGGACTCGCTTTTCCACCGCGGGAGCGCGTGTTGCGGAAAACGGGATCGAAAGTTTGCTCGTCCGCTAATGAATCGAGGGACGACCGTCGTTTTGCCTTGCTGAGGAAAAAAGACGTATGAGCAGTAGTGCGTTGCCAAATTTCCTCTGATAAGATGTTTGTTTTGTGGAGAGGTATTTATATTCCTCCTTGGAATTTTCTGACACCTCTGGAGTGCGAGAGGAGAAATTGCACTGGAAAAAAAATCACATTGGATCTAGAGTCCAGACTCTTAAAAACATCGACAAGAAAAAATTTTCTTGATTCAATCGGATTTTTGCTTAAATCAAGAACCAAGCCTCTTAATTTGAGTGGATTTCCTTTTGATTTAAGCAAAAATATGATTGAATCAAGAGTATTTTTTCTTGTCAATGTTTTCAAGAGTCGGGACTCTAGATCCAATGTGTTTTTTTTTCCAGCGTGCAGAAACAAGAATTACTGCTTCATCTGAGAGTATGCGCTTCATAATCTAAAAAATTCGAAATGCTTTTGTAATTGCTTTCCGATGTGGGAAATTGTAGAATAGATATAAAAAAGGAGATAATGTACCACTTTGTGACGTCATCAGGTGGCATTTCCCATTTAAACACAAATGTCTTAACATAGGTCATTTCGACACATCTTCTTCATTAGTATTACTCGTTTAGCAACCAAGGATGTCCTCGTGCTCAGTTTATTCAGTAGTTTCCACTAAATCAAAATATTCGTGATTTTTCAGGAGAATTCTCCGTTTCGAATTAAGTTCTCAAAAAACTGAACAATACTCATGAGCTTCTCTAAAAACTCGATGTTTAAACGAGAAGATTTGGCAATTTTTAAAGGCTCATACGATGTTTCTTCTCAGCATAAGCCACATTGCCAAATGATTCATCCGAACTCAGGGGTTCACAATCGAGGCGGGTCGTTTTAACCGCACGATCGGCATCATCCAAGCCATCATTTAAGGTTAGTCATTAAATCCCCGATGAGAGACCCTTTGTGCATCCCATCAAGGGCTCACATTAGGGATTCAAGAAAAGTCCGTAACAAGCAAAGCTACCGGGCTGTAAGTTAACCCATCCGAAAGTAGCATTCATTTCCAATACGTGGGGTCCTCTAATGATTCTGCGCTTGGGGCTGGAAAAAAATAGATTCAATCATTTATGCAATCGGCAAATCATTATGCACCACCATGCAACCATTGCAGCCATCCATGCGATCAATTTTGCGATCTTCGCTGAGAAAAATTCGATCCGTTACAACAAACAAAATAATTTTCTTGACAGTTTTTCGCTACCTTAACTTAAATAAACATGCTGCGCTTAATTCAAACTAATTATGGACCCGATGGAACAAGGATGTTGCTGAAAGCCCTTCTTTCCTGCGTTAAAAAGGGACTAAAAATATGAATAACGCATTATAGAACATTGTTGACTTACACCTACTGAGCGAACAATCGATGAGATCTTCTGTTCAATTCATCACGGATAAGAAATTGAAACTTACCTGAAACAGAAAATAAATAGTGAGATTAAAAACCAGAAAAAAATGGTAAACAACACAGGCTACAATTTACAGGATACCTTCTCACGGTTTTTATGGCATACTATAGAGAAATTAGGGAAATTCCATTTGTTTTCCCTGTGAAAAATAATGATGCGCGGACAATATGGAATGGATTAGGATACGTGGTTTTACAGCTGAGCTACCTATGTGCAATTCTGCCGTGCTAAGGAAAAACACCGTATGAACCTTTCGGTGTTTATTAATTTCCTTCGAAAAAATACGAATATACGAGAAATTTGCGACGATTTTTCTTCCAGTTTTTCGGACAATTTTGTTCGTAATTTAATCTAAAATACCTGCAACCTTCAAGGCAAAATATGCAAAAGTTACTTTCAAAATGATTTTTTTATCAGGGAAAATTTGGCAACTCATAAATGTTTATACGACGTTTTTCCTTAGCGCGGCAGAATTCAAGTGCAGAATTTCAAAAACATCATTCTTGCGGTCAATTCGCAGGAGTCTCGACTCGAATTTTAATCACTAGCGAGGCGTGAATGATCGATATTTCTCCATTTGGAGCTATGGTAAAGAGTCGATTATTATGGTGTTCGTTGCGAACACCCTGTTTATCGATCCTTTTCGATAGGTTTAAATTGCCGATTAATCGATATATCGCAAAACAAGCCACTCCACTGATTTGAATGTCAAGTGCTGATCCCTTCTGACTTCCCCCTTCATTATCGCACGAACACCTCGATACTTAAGACAAGAGAGACAAGTTATTTGAACTGCAGGTGTGTTAGGGGTTCGAAGCCTCCTTCTTCTCTCAGCTCGTAAAAATTGGCAGTAATTCGCGGACTCAAAAATAGAGTATTACTAAGGTACCGAAAATCTGAAACGTCATGATTTCCCTACATAAATTTTCACAAACTAATAAAGCGTATCTCTTTGAGGGAAAAGTGTGTTCATACGAGCTTTTTTTCTCTGCATTGAGATTTTCAGCTTATTGCTGATTTTCGACGCACGTCGGCTAGAAGAATTCTGACTTACTGACATAAATTTTCTTAATATCTCTTTTTTAGCAAGCGGATATTTCCCACGGTTGAAAATCCTCGAATTCCATGTAAAGGATTCGTGTTTTTTGAGGGGCAAATTATTGTGAATCTTGGGAGGGTCTATTTCCACAGATATTGTACACTGGAAAAAAACACATTGGATCTAGAGTCCAGACTCTTGAAAACATTGACAAGAAAAAGGTCTCTTGATTCAATCAGATCTAAGCTTAAATCAAAAGGAAATCCGCTCAAATTAAGAGGCTTGGTTCTTGATTTAAGCTTAAATCTGATTGAATCAAGAGTATTTTTGTTTGTCGACGTTTTTAAGATTCTGGACTCTAGATCCGATGTGTTTTTTTCCAGTGTACTCAATTTAACTTAGGGATGATAAAAATTATTCTTTTCCACGAGTCTAATACGTTAACACACCGGTAATCACAATGACACCCCCCTCCCTCCCATCCACTGCGGAAGTGGGCGATCCTGAGGAAAGGAGTAACTTAGAAACGACTATGGAATATGGATGCGACCGTAAAACTGCTTATGATTTGACCATCATGTTGACAACACTACCAAATGTGGCGCAAATGTGATTGGAATAAAATTAGGAGTAGACGTAAATTATCCGAGAGGAATCAAGAAAGAATAAGCGCGGGAAGCGGATCGCAAGAAAGCGACTAGACGAGGCTCCATGACTTTGTTTCATCCAGATGTGCGATAAATAACCAGTTCCATCGAAATCATCCGAGCGCTACAAAATGAAACCGCATGTCACGATCGCGAAATTAATTAGTCGGCCGTTCGTTGTGCGTTTAATTTCAAATTTATTGCGTTAATTAACCGAACATTAAGGCATAGGTATCGTTCCCTTTCGGGCCCTGCGAATGTTGATTTGTGGTGCGCCATGGTCGATGGTATGCATGAGCTCGAGTCTCCTGGACGAGGAGCGGTCCTTAACGCAATGGTTCGTTCATTCATTAGTCCACGCGCATGACAGAGACGAGGAACGGACAAACTGGAGCGCACTTGTAGGCTGATTATTGAAATTGATAGGCAAAGCAATAGACTAAGAAGACAAAAAGGATATAGAGGGATCCTCTTGGTGGAAGCGGGTGGTTGCAATGGATAAAGGACGTAGGTAATAGACTAACTAACGGCAACCCACAAGAGACCCGATAGTTAGTCCATTATACCCCCTTAGTCTATAAGAACCACCCATTTCAACCAATAGGTTCGCTCTATAATCCTTAGGTATGTCTTCTTTGTCTATAGCTTAATCTATAAATTTCAATGATCGGCCTGCTGGCAGGAGATCGATAAGGGCCGTTTTTAAGCCCACCCTTGCTGTATTTTCTCATATATTCCATGGAATGCATCATGATTTGGTCATTTTGGTATATTTTCATGTACTGGCTTAAAAATGAACCTATAGGTCGATTCTGGTGAATAATGCAGATTTTTCGGCATTCAACCAGACCCGCATTTTTCGTTAAAATCGACCTTCAGACCCACACGCAAAACTTCAGAAAATTGTTCAATATTTTCTTAAGAATGCTCCTATAGTCTTATTTTTGATTTTTTTTTTTTTAAAAAAAAAACAAACCTAGAGTTTGTTTAACAAAAGAGACACACAAGTGTGCAATTGTGCATACAGCGTTCCCTCTCGGTTGTAATTCATCATTCGGCACAAATAACGTAGCATGAGCATTACGCTTGTCACCCCGAACAATCTTCGCAAAGCTGGAAGTGCTGGAACTCTTTCATAGGACACGCAAAACTTCCCGGCTAACCGATGAAATAAAGTGTTGGCGTTTTGTTTACGATGATTCGCGGTTGACAACCCAACATTTCCACGTCCATGCACAACTCACATCCGAGGCCGTAGCCTGTTTCCCGAGCTTAGAAATCAGTGTAATCCGTCGCATGTCACCACCAGTGTCAACGGCGAATTGGAAGCGTAAAGCATGAAAACGAGCGAGGGCTCCGCCCCTTCCTGCGCTGCGCGGCCGGGGCGGCGGCAAGTGATTCGGCAGAATTCCGTCCCAATTAAACACGGGAATCGATGTGAAAAAGAAGGAAGAGCCGGCGGCTCGAAGGAGGAAAAAAGTGGATTTTCAACATTTCAACATTCGCGGACCCGATGGCCATCCGATCGGTCCCACCTACCGATGCGCAAAAAAGGACGTTTATACAAGAATAAATTACCGAGAGAGACAACATGTCGGTCGCCTCGCGAAAGAACGCAACTGCATTTCGATGTTGCCAACTTTCCCGCCGCAAATTCTATTTGCACCGGTGGAATCTTGGCATTTCTGACTGAGAATTTCACTGATTTAACTTCGGATCTCAGACGCCGTTCAAGTATTACGAAACGCACTTTTCCGATCTTTTAATCCCCATCCCTACTTGTAACGCACCCGTAACGCAGCCCTACACCTCCCTCCTTTTGAATCACGTAAAGCTATAGCCGTAACGCGGATGAAATGAAAAATATGTAAAATTGAAAATTTCCGTGAAATATTTCATGAAATATCAGAAAGCTGTGAAAAATACGAAACACAGTTTCAGGGGGTAGGTATGTAACACGCACTAAATTATACCAAAAAGCAAAAACCAGCCGTTTTCAATTTTATTTGCATTTAATTTCGAAAAATATTGTTCATATTTTTCTGAAATTTCAAGATTTTATTTTTCATGAAAAATTGCAGCCCTGCGTATCACTTGAATAGCCCCTCATGCGAAAACCAGAAAAACTCCAGAAAGCAGAGCTTGCACTCGTGCATTCTCGCAAGAAATTAAATTATTTGAGTTCATTTTGCAACGTTGGAATGAAGTTACGTTCCTTCGTGCGGAGAACGACGTACAAGCGAACCTGGAAAGGAATTCGATAATTCTACTGCCGAGCCCGATGAGTGAGAATGAGATGTAAAGAGAATTAAAAGAAGTAAATGTGGAAAATAAAACAAATATCAGCGGCTACACGAAGTGCCGCATTTCGGCTCGTATATGTTTAGTGCCCGCAAGAAGTGCGCTCATTGAGGCTGTTCGCATACGGAATGCAGTTGCCATTTGAGCATCTGTTGTACAAATTAGATGAGAATCATTGTAAAAACATCTGCCAGCCTCTGAGTTTTCGTTTATTCCGTTTTGTATTTTAATCAGGATCCGCTTGCGAGGCGAAGGACGAACAGCGTCCGTGAGAAAACACCCCCAGTATACCGCAAAAAAGTCTCAAGGCCCCACAATTGGCCGTATGGGTGGCTTACAGGCCAATTGGAACACATTATGTATCGTTAGTAAGATCATGCCGCTATTGTTTAATTATTAATGGAGTATAGAGCGAAATATTATTGCAAGGGTTAAAAAAAATCGAGACTTTTTTTTTTAAATCTGTAAGAAAACCTGGACAAATTCAAAGAAGTTCCAATTAATTCTGGAGGATCATGCCATAGTTTTTAGTTAATCTATTTACAGTGTTTCATCTAAAGGACTAGTAACTAAAAAATTAAAAGTAAGTTATCGTAACCGGACCACGAAGGACACTAGAAAAGAAACACATTGGATATAGAGTCCAGACTCTTGGAAACATTGACAAGAAAAAATACTCTTGATTCAATCGGATTTTTGCTTGAATCAAAGCGAAATTCGCTTAAATTAAGAGGCTTGGTTCCTGATTTAAGCTAGATGCTGATTGAATCAAGAGTACTTTTTCTTGTCGATGATTTTAAGAGTCTGGACTCTAGATCCAATGTGTTCTTTTTCCCAGTGAATGTCCCTGATGCAAAGAATATTTCTAACCGTGGTCCGGCTACAATTATTTACTTTTAAATTCTTGAAAAACCACGCATTATGCGACTCCGTACACACATAAGAAATTTTCTTGAAATCCTCTGAGCTAACCGATACTTACGTATTATAGCTTTCCGCTTTTTTGTCCTTACGTTCCACGACGCTTTGCGAAAGAACCTATCCCCTTCCTTCTTTCATACCATTGATTTTTCGGAATCTTCGAGCGACATCTGCGCCAGCGCGGACTGGAAATTATAGGGTAACACTTACAATCCGAGAATTGATTACTGTATTTACGCTTGCGATCTTCATCTTTGCACTCGGTTTCACTTAATAACACATCGCGTTAAACTCGCCGAGAATCGGAATCGCCGGAGGGAAAACTACCGGCCGAATTAGCATAGAGTGACACCGCGACGCCCGAAAAGGCCCGAAAACCCACCAGGACACCGGATGGGGGCTCAGGATATCAGGGATCAGGGGTGGCGAGGTTTCATAAGTACCGGCAGGAGCCCTCCATCAAACTACGTCATATTCAAATATAGGTTGGTTTTTCTTCGAGCCGAGAGGGGCCAAAAGAGTTGGAACCGGCCGTTTGATTCCGGGCCGCGTCTTTCATCAGAACGCTCATTACAATATCCCAGCGCCCGCTCGCTTCGCCCCTCCGTGCAAAAGGCAAGCCTGATTTGCATACTCTCCTATTATAACCCCGGCCATAAATAATGCTCTAAGAGAATCAAAATTAAAATAGGAACGGATCCACACACGACTCGCGAGTATTAACCCCTTTCCCGGCGCATTATTATTTTTTTCATTTTTAATTTTTGTATTTATTTCTGACCTTTTTACCGGACTGGTCCTCCGGGTCGGATTTTTCACCAAACGGCCCAGTTAGGTCCGTGGCGTTTGAAGGGTATTAATGAATCGGATATACGGTTTCAAGGCTTGAACTCTGAAAGAGGTTAGTAATTAAAAGAGTTTTTCCCGGGGCCGAAAACGGGACGCCGCGCCGGCCGCCCGGTCGCGGGGTGTCGAAATAGCCCCGAGCGCTTCGTTTAGTCACCCTACCCCTTTACACCCCCTCATCAACAAATCACCCCTTAAAACGCCAATTTTCTACCCTGGTTAAGGGTTCTCACGTCGTCGTGGGGAGTCATATTTTGCAAGTCCTTTATTTGGTTACCTCATAGGCAGCGATTTCAGTTTTCCCCTAACTCTCTTCTTTGATGAGCCTTTCCGGCAATATTTCCCGAGCAGTTAACGTTTGAACAACTATCTTGAAATTGTTCACGTTTAACGTTTATTTTCTCTCTGTTAGGCTGGTTTTCTGATAGTGAAGAAATTCCAATAATGGAACATCGCAAGTCATCATCCGTGGCGTGCTTTGCGATATATCCATTGGTCTGTCATTTTACCCCCGGAAAAATATCGACTAATAGGGTGTTCGCAACGGAAACCATAATAATCGATTCTTTACCATATCTTCTGATGGGAAAATATCGATAATCGATCATCCACACCTCGCCACTGGTCATCATCTGCATTTTGCTTGAGGTCCCAACCAAAAGTTGCGTTAATAGACAAAGTAGGCATGATTCAATTTTTGAACCGCGTTAAGCCGAGAGGAACCATGCCATATCAGCTATCACCATATTTAATCGGACAATTTAATTTTTTGCATGAAATCGTTTGTGCGGATTCTTGTGCAAATTTCAGTGAGTTTTCGCATGCTCCGAAGCAAATTCCTTAAAATGTTCAAGCCTTCCGCACATACGCTCTCTTGTACAAAATTCAATCGCCCATTTGAATGGTGGTAGCTGACGTGGCTTGGTTCCTTTCTACTGAACGCGGTCCAATTCAGTGGTGAGGCGCAAATGATCGATTATCGATATTTCCTCATTTGAAGGTGTGAAAAAGAATCGATTATTAGGGTGTTCATTGCGAACATCCTGTTTATGGATTCTTTTGCATTGGGTTAAATGGCATATCAATCGATTTATTTCAAAGCACGCCACGCCACTGGTCCAATTATAACAGCGGGTCTGCAACGTTGCAAATGGAGAAACGTGGTGTCGCACTGTGGCCATCGAAACACATTTACTGCCCTCAATATTTCACTCCCAATCCGTGATCCGGTTTCTGCGTTCGGGGCTCTCAAATCAGTTACAGAGTGTTTACCCTGCCCGCGGTGCCCATATATCAGAGATTCGAAGGGAGGCATCGAAGAGGTTAAATCTTCAGATCGAGGTCCACGCCCGGGTCGCTCGAATGTTTAAATATACGGTTCGTGTGTTTTCCGCGGTGCAGCGCTTTAGAATCCGGTCGTCGCGGTAGGACCGGATTAATAAGCCTCACTGTCAGCCCTATGATAATCTCTTGCGTCAACCCCTTCGCATTTGAATGGCCGAGTGGAGCTTCAATGAAAATCTTACCTTCCCTCCCTCTGTCGTTCTTTTTTTCGTCACACGATTCGACGCGGCTCTCAAAATTTTTGAAAAATCACGGGTTTAAGACCGTGCTTTTTGGATTCCTTGTGATACTCACTGATACAGGGTCGTTTTTCATCGTCTTACACTGATTAAAATATCCGTGTTCTTGTGTTACTTTTGGTTAGTATGGGAAGTGAACCACGAGGTTTTTGTTGATTTTGGTAGTATAGGGTTTGTGGTGAATTTAGCGCACAGAACAAGTAATGGAGAGACTGGGAAACCTCACAGCCAGCCGAAGGCTCTGTTCTATTCCCCATTTCAATACAGGATTTCTGTCACTTTATCCTACTGTGCAGAGAGGAAAAATAAAAATACATTGGATCTAGAGTCCAGACTCTTAAAAACATCGACAAGAAAAAATACTCTTGATTCAATCAGATTTAAGCTTAAATCAAGAACCAAGCCTCTTAATTTGAGCGGATTTCCTTTTGATTTAAGCTTACATCTGATTGAATCAAGAGTCCTTTTTCTTGTCAATGTTTTCAAGAGCCTGGACTCTAAATCCAATGTGTATTTTTTTCCAGTGAAGTATGGAAATGCGGCCGTTGTCAATTTTCCCCGATAAAATGTTTAACTTTGATGAAAGGTATGAATATTTTCCCTCAGAAGTAGGGGTTTCGATAGGGGCTGCTTTTAGGACCCCCTCTGAATTGCGACAATTTTGTTCATTGAAGATCTATATTTTTCTAGAAAGCGTCATGATTTGGTCATTCAACTGGATTTTGAAAATATATTTATTAATTCAACAAAAAAATCTTCTTGACCGCAGTAAACCAACTTCTCATATACTTCAATTAATTTTATATTAGCCTCAAACTGTCATCAGATCCTGCGAAACCGAAAGTGAACGTTCGGTGGATTTCTTCATCGATTACGCAGAAGCCAGCCCATAAGTTTGTGTCACCAGCACCGACCAGATACGAATCTTTCGATCGTTGGGCCGAAGAAAATATCTGCCAGAATCGATCTTTCTTCGGTGGCGCTGTCGCGAACGGTGAGCATGTTGCGGTGAAATTAGACATGATGATATAGCTTTTTCCAAACATTATAAATCATACGCACACGTACATACCTCCATAAATTTCAATAAATTTTATTTCTCCTAGGTGCGTCAGGTGCTCTCACCGGACCGGCCCTGAATGTTACGGCGGGTAACTGTTATTTACCGCTTGAATCGCAAATTTATCCAAATACGATTGTCACACATTACATTCGTAAACTTAAGTCACCGATCGCGAATTTGTGCTAGAAATGAGGCCTAACGACCGCCTTAAAAGAGGCTTGAGAATCAACGCCAAAAAGTTTAGTTCATTTTCTCTGAAACTGGGGTAGCCTTAATCATGTGAAGGTGTCTAGAATTGTTTATTGTATATTCCCTGATTGTTACTAATTTCCATGGAGAAAAATATTTATTTGAAACTTAGGAGAATAAAACAAGAAAGAAGGATAGAGGAGGACAAAAAGGAATACGACGACGTAAAAGAAGAAAAATAAAAAGAACGCAGAGACGAAGTAGAAAATTTCAAGGGTTCTAACATAATTTGCACAAACTGATTGCGGCTCGACGTGCGAGTCGTTTAGCAACTTTCTGTTTAATGTAATTTGGATGGTTCTGCAAGTGCAGCTCCACTCCCAATCACGTGACAGAGCATCCTAACATGACTCCTCAGAGCAGCTTCTTAGTAAGAAGCTGCGTGGCGTGGCGTGAATTGCGATTGTATCGATTGTTCTGCCATTTATATCTATGGTAAAGAATCGATTATTAAGGTGTTCGCAGCGAACACCCTGTTTGTCGATCCTTTTCCATAGGTTTTGATGGAATAACAATCGATATATCACGAAGCACGCCACGCCACTGCTTCTCTTACAATCCAAACAAGACCGATGAGCGATTCTGCCCCGAGAAGGAAGACATTTCAGGCGAAGAATGGCGCGAGGCGGAGGTGCGCATGCGCATAGAGCGACAGAGAGCCTGCTGTGAATACTGCCGTGCTAAAGAAAAACGCAGTATGATATTTCGAGAGTTAGATAACATGTTTATTTGTGAGGAAAGTCATGAATACTTTTCCTAGATATTTTCAAAAACTTTAGCTGAAATTGCGACCAAAATTTTCTGAAAAATTAGAACACTGGAAAAAAAACACATTGGATGTAGAGTCCAGACTCTTAAGAACATCGACAAGAAAAAATACTCGTGATTCAATCGGATGTTTGCTTAAATGAAGGACCAAGCCTCTTAATTTGAGCGGATTTCCTTTTGATATAGGCAAAATCTGATTGAATCAAGAGTATTTTTTTCATGTCAATGTTTTCAAGAGTCTGGACTCTAGATCCAATGTGTTTTTTTTTCCAGTGAAGAAAAATATGCATGAGGTTACTAGAAAATTCGTGTTTTATTAAAGGAAATTCGGCAACGTCCGAGGGCTCATACGACGTTTCTCCTCAGCGCGGCAGAATGGAGGAGACACGATCCGAGGCTTCATGACCGAGGCATTAATATTCTGAATGGATGACACACAAAATTCACTCGTATTCTAAAAACACGAAATTCGGAGGAAATGAAACTTTGGGCGAGGATAAAAAGGAGACGACGGCCCGGTGGCGGGGCCGGGGGGGGGACACGAAACACGACAACGTGTCAAAAAATTATGAATATGCTATGAATAGAATTTCGGTTCGGAATAATGCGTAATGCCTCGGAAAAAATGTCCCGCGCCCCGACTGACCGCTCCGGAGGGGGACTCCGTTCGAGTGAACGAACATTTACATACCTACATCGAGCAAACACAGACACATGCACCTCGCACCTACCATTATCTAAGAATCAGCATTTCAAAACCGGGCTCCGATGCGATTGCGTCATTTCCTCCGGCGGTCCACGAAAAACGGCTTAAAAATAAATAAAAGTTGAAAATTCTCCGCCGGTAACTCGTTTCCAGGATTTCAGCACGGATGTGTTAAAAGCTTCGTCGGGCCCGACCAGAAGCATGAATCGGTGGATGTTGAAAAGCGAACGCGTCCGTCATCTGATAAGCCCTAGAATGAGAGTATTCTTACGGATATTAGAGCTCATTAGAAAATTGACTTGTTATGTTTTAACATTAACTAAAGTTTGATAAGCTCCCGCGCGTGCGGAGCAAAAATCAGGTAAAAGAATACTTTCTTGGAGCCCACCTTAATTTGGACAAATTTCTGCCGAACGGAACTATATGCATTAAGACATGAGCCCTAGGGCCCATGAGAATATATGCATAACAGGGCTCACGTCGTAATGTAAATAGTTCTGTTTGGCAGAAATACGTCCATTTGTTGCTCTTACTCGCGGATATTTGGTATTTCGCACCATCTTTCGTGACCTCTATCCCATAAGCTGACGCTATTGGTGGAAGATGATGGTTGCAATGAACAAAGGAAGTAGGTAATATGCTAAGACTAACTTACCGACAAGGGACCCCATAGTTAGCCCATTACCCTGCAGTCTATAAGAACTACCCGTTTCACCCAATGGGATCGTTCCATACTCGGCTGAGTATATTAGACCCGAAAAGAGACTGAAAATTACCAAATTATGATGCATTCCACAAAATATAGGCCTTCACTCCATTTTCCCTTCGTCTATCAAATTCAATAATCAGCCTAAAAGAGCGCTCCAGCGGGCTGATTGTTGAAATTGATAGGCAAAGCGATAGACAAAGAAGACGAAAGGGATATGGGATAAAGGAGCTATGGGATAAGGATAAGGGGTTCTTATTGGTGGAAGCGGATGGTTGCAATAGACAAAGGAAGTAAGTAATTTACTAACTAACGGCAACTGACAAGGGACCCCATAGTTAGTCCATTATTTTACCCCTCAGTCTAAAATAACTACCCATTTCAACCAATGGAATCGCTACACACTCCTTAATTATGTCCTCCTTATCTATTGCTTTGGCTATTAATTTCAATAATCAGCCGGCTGGAAGTAAACATTTCAACTAACCACTACATTCCCGCTTTCCACTTCCACTCAGACTGTTTTAAAAGACTTATCAGTTTATGCACCCCGTACTCAAATCGCTGATGGATTCATCAGAATATAACTTAGATAACCGAGACACAGTATCTAGGGTCCTGTATGATTTAAAAAGTTCGACAGCCCGGCAGTCTGGTCTGAAAAAGTTGGTACGTCGTTATTCAGATCTGCTGAGAGTTCGACGTGGACAAAAAAAGGGTCATGCGACCTTATCACAGGATCTAACGACTGGAATACATAAGAAGAGTATTAGCGCACCACCAGCATTGAACCTTGTTGCCAAGTGTGTACTGTGTAAGTGTCCCCAACGAGAAGAGGCTACTATAGAAATGGGTTCCGGAGACAATCGGTGGCAGAGCGAGGAGCTGTCTCGGACCTCTTCGTGATTCGAACCGGAGGTATTCTAATTGGCTTCGACCAATATAATTCAGAGAAACAGTTTTCTGGACGAATCTGAAAATGAACTAGTTTTGAATGGAAACACGAGAAATGAGAGGATCACGACACGCTGACTCGAGCTGATGAGGCTTAACCACCCACAACGCCATCGAGGTCCCGATGCTAGTAGTCAAATCGTGGCGGGGTTTAGCCCATTGTCTGTTTGAAATGTCACTCTCACCTTCATTTAAAATTGACTCCTCCTTACAGAAGAAAAAAAGAGAAAGAACAAATGGATCGTTTTTAGCAAAAAGGAGCCAGCGCGATTACAAAGTTTTCAAAAACGTGTAACTTCTCCTTTTCTCTTAAAAATACTTAATATATGTACAGTATAAAAACTTTCACAATTATTCCCTTTAAAATTAAATATTTTTTGGTGGGAAGTCAAAACTATTTGCTATTCTGGGAGATTTGTTTAGATGATTGTGAAGGAGTAACATTTTTAAAACACTGTAATCGCGCTGGTTCCTTTTCGCTAGATGCGATCCAAATTATCGGCTGACTCGGAGACTTTAACGTAGAGTAGAAAAGTTGGAGGCACTTTTGCTGACGATACCTCGCTAGCAGAGATAGATAAAAATTTAAACGAAGCCAATGACAAACTTCAAACTTCCCTAAACAACATATCTGAGTGGGTTGAGGAAAACGGTACCTCTCTAAATGCACAGAAATCTAACCACATAATCTTTACAAACAAAAAAATTACCCCCCTTCCAGTTTTTTTAAAAAATGAACAAGTACCCTTAGTAACCGTTACACGTTCCCTAGGAATACACTTAGACTCCAAATTAACCTTTAAAGATCATATTAACATTAAAATTAAAGAATTAAACCTTAAATATAAAAAAAATGTTCTGGCTCCTCAACAAAAAATCAAAATTATCAATTAAAAATAAATTACTTCTGTATAATCAAATCCTACGCCCTGTATGGCTATACGGCTGTCAGATATGGGGTTGTGCTAGCTTATCAAACATTAATAAAGTAGAGAGTTTTCAAGCAAAAGTTCTAAGAACCATAATAGGTGCCCCATGGTATGTGAGAAATGTAGACATCAGACGCGAACTGGAAGTGCCTACTGTAAAACAAACTATCAAAGACACTGTAATTAAATACGAAGAGCGCCTGCACTCACACTCAAATAATGCTGGCCTAGAACTCCTAAACACCTCAATCCTCAATCGAAGGCTCAGAAGAAGAAGGAATATCTTCGACTTACCTGCCCGCTTTGAGTAACTTACTCCATGGCTGTAGATGTGACGATAATAAATCTGATAGCTTGAGGACTAATCTAGACGGCAGATTTCTGCACCAATACTAGTCTGCGGCTTGAAAGAGTAGCATTGACACAAAAATGGCACATGGAGCAAATAAAACCACACAGAAATCCTCTTTAATCTATTTATTAAATCTTGCCCCTTAACATTGTTAATTTTCTCTTTTGTT
>NW_017547132.1:2334364-2375627 GCF_001854935.1 Bemisia tabaci
CGGCAGAATGGAGGAGACACGATCCGAGGCTTCATGACCGAGGCATTAATATTCTGAATGGATGACACACAGAATTCACTCGTATTCTAAAAACACGAAATTCGGAGGAAATGAAACTTTGGGCGAGGATAAAAAGGAGACGACGGCCCGGCGGCGGGGCCGGGAGGGAAACACGAAACACGACAACGTGTCAAAAAATTATGAATATGCTATGAATACAATTTCGGTTCGGAATAATGCGTAATGCCTCGGAAAAAATGTCCCGCGCCCCGGCTGACCGCTCCGGAGGGGGACTCCGTTCGAGTGAACGAACATTTACATACCTACATTGAGCAAACACAGACACATGCACCTCGCACCTACCATTATCTAAGAATCAGCATTTCAAAACCGGGCTCCGATGCGATTGCGTCATTTCCTCCGGCGGTCCACGAAAAACGACTTAAAAATAAATAAAAGTTGAAAATTCTCCGCCGGTAACTCGTTTCCAGGATTTCAGCACGGATGTGTTAAAAGCTTCGTCGGGCCCGACCAGAAGCATGAATCGGTGGATGTTGAAAAGCGAACGCGTCCGGCATCTGATAAGCCCTAGAGTGAGAGTGTTCTTACGGATATTAGAGCTCACTAGAAAATTGACTTGTTATGTTTTAACATCGACTACTGGATTGAGGTTTGATAAGCTCCCGCGCGTGCGGCGCAAAAATCAGGTGAAGGAATACTTTCTTGGAGCCCACCTTAATTTGGACGGATTTCTGCCGAACGGAACTATTTGCGTTAAGACATGAGCCCTGGGACCCATAAGAATATATGTATAACAGGACTCACGTCAAAATGTAAAAAGTTCTGTTTGGCAGAGATACGTCCATTTGTTGCTCTTACTCGCGGATATTTGGTATTTCGCACCATCTTTCGTGACCTCTATCTCATAAGCTGACGCTATTGGTGGAAGATGATGGTTGCAATGAACAAAGGAAGTAGGTGATATACTAACTAACGGCAACCGACAAGGGACCCCACACTGGAAAAAAAAAACACATTGGATCTAGGGTCCAGACTCTTGAAAACATTGACAAGAAAAAATACTCTTGATGCAATCAGATTTAAGCTTAAATCAAAAGGAAATCCGCTCAAATCATGAGGTTTGGTTCTTGATTCAAGCAAAAATCCAATTGAATCAAGAGTATTTTTTCTTGTCGACGTTTTTAAGAGTCTAGACTCTAGATCCAATGTGTTTTTTTCCAGTGCATAGTTAGTCCATTATTTTCCCCCTCAGTCTATAAGAACTACCCGTTTCAACCGATGGAATCGCTACACACTCCTTAATTATGTCCTCCTTATCTATTGCTTTGGCTATTAATTTCAACAATCAGCCAGCTGGAAGTAAACATTTCAACTAACCACTACATTCCCGCGTTCCACTGCCAATCCTACTGGTGTAAAAGACTTATCAGTGTATGCACCCTGTACTCGAATCGCTGATGGATTCATCAGAATATAACTTAGATAACCAGGACAGACTATCTAGAGTCCTGTATGATTTAAAAAGTTCGACAGCCCGGCAGTCTGGTTTGGAAAAGTTGGTACGTCGTTATTCAGATCTGCTGAGAGTTCGAAGTGGACAAAAAAAGGGTCATGCGACCTTATCACAGGATCTAACGACTGGAATACATAAGAAGAGTATTAGCGCACCACCAGCATTGAACCTTGTTGCCAAGTGTGTAAGTGTCTCCAAAGAGGAGAAGTTACTATAGAAATGGGTTCCGGAGACAATCGGTGGCAGAGCGAGAAGCTGTCTCGGACCTCGTCGTGATTCGAGCCGGAGGTATTCTAATTGGCTTCGACCAATATAATTCAGAGAAACAGTTTTCCGGACGAATCTGAAAATGAACTAGTTTTGAATGGAAACACGAGAAATGAGAGGATCACGACACGCTGACTCGAGCTGATGAGGCTTAACCACCCACAACGCCATCGAGGTCCTGATGCCAGTAGTCAAATCGTGGCGGGGTTTAGTCCATTGTCTATTTGAAATGTCACTCTCGCCTTCGTTTAAAATTGACTCCTCTTTACGAAGGATAAAAAGAGAGAGAACAAATGGATCGTATTTAGCAAAAAGGAACCAGCGAGATTACAAAGTTTTCAAAAACGTGTAACTTCTCCTTTTCTTTTAAAAATACTTAATACATACAGTATAAAACTTTCACAATCATTTTCCTTTCAAATTAAATAGTTTTTGGTGGGAAGTCAAAACTATTCGCTATTCTGGGAGATTTGTTTAGATAATCGTGAAGGAGTAACATTTTTAAAACACTGCAATCGCGCTGTTTCCTAATCGCTAGATGCGATCCAAATTATCGGCTGACTCAGAGACTTTAACGCAGAGTAGAAAAGTTGGATGGGACGAAACACTTGAATACTTGATACGACTATATTTTGAATTCCGGGTTGATACGATTGCATATCCACAAAATGAAGGAGAACAGGAGCTCTTCTCGGCTGACTCAGAGACTTAAACGCAGAGTAGAGAGGTTGGATGGGGTGAAATAAGGGATAGAACTATTTGGACTTCCAAGAATATAAAAGTGCATTTTCACGAAGTGAAGGAAAACGTGGTGTTCTAGATATATCATCCAAATTATTCAGTTTTTCCGATCAGACCCATCTTCGAATTCGTACAACTGAACGTTCGATTCGTACGACCGAACTTATGAGGTTCAAAGACGGATGTAAGAGGTGCGGTTAAATAATCGATTTTGTTCTGAATCGTATAAATGCTCAACGCAATGCTTTTTAGGAGAACTTATGACAAGGATGCTGATATTTTGTAAAAATTAGTGAGAACGCTTTGATTTTCTTTCTTTCTCGAAGCGTTGAATATTTTAGAGGATTAATGCTGAAGTGTTGAAATTTTGAAAAAACACTGCAAAAGCGCTGTTATTTGGTGAAAATTACTGCAAACACGCAATGTCGCAAGGCAGAATCCCTGGTAACTCGAAACTGCATACGCCGAAGAACTTCCTGCGCCCTTGTAAAATTGTTTTTAAAGTTAAAGAGCATTGAAATACAGACAATGCTTTGGCCTGCTTTGAACCTTGCCTTGAAGAAAGGCAAATAAGGAGTCTCAAACAACAATTCATTACAGAGCATACTTTCTACTCCAAACTTTCAGGTTGGCTCATTACTTAGAAAAGTCCCTGAAAAGATATGCAATGCACTTACCCTCCTCCCTTCTTCAGGATTCAAAATGTCAAAAAAAAAGATTTAGTAATGCAGGCTGTGAATTTTGGACGCAAAGCTTTCCTTCATAGTAGGTAACTATCAGGTAAAAATTGTGCGAATCCGCTATTATTTTGATAGGCGCTCATGCCTCCAACTTCAGGAACCGTACTGTGGTGATGCTCAGAACGGCTTGTAACATTACAAACGTAAAAGGAGAGGTAAAAATTCCAAAAAAAAAAAAAAAAATGTGGAGCAGACCCTGGAAACGAGTGGCGCTGCCTGGCGGCGGTTGTTCGCGTGATTAGAAGCGAGCGGAACGCGCGTGCCTTGTGACCAAGCACCCGGCTCGCTCAACTGGTTCCGGCCTGGTCTCCCGACCTAAAGAAAAACGTCCTAGGAGCCATCGACGATTGCCAAAGTTTCCTTAATAATAGAGCGATTTTTGCGAAAAGTCGTGAATATTTTTCTTTTTAATACTTTAGATTAGCCCTCGCTTGCCATACTCTATTACTCTGTGGTCCTGGGCATATTACTATTATCTATCACACAAAAGCGTTTCAGAAATTGGGAGATTAGGTATCAGGAAAACGAGGAAAATGGGAGGGGACGAAGAGGAGGAAAGGGAAAAGGGGAAGCGGAGTGAGGGGAGGAAAAAGTGGGTGAAGAAGAAAAAGAAGAAAAGAGAGAGAGGACGTTCTTTGAATTCCTTTTTCCCCCTCTCTTCTCTTTATATTTTCTCATAAGATTCTTACTCTTCTTTTCCTGCCTCCTCCTCCTCGTCTTCTTTTTCTCATTCTCTTTCTTCTTGTTTCCTTCTTATTTTCTTTTTTCCCTTCTTCTCGATTTCTTCCTCTTCCTCTTTTTCGGGTCGAAAAGATCCTATTGTGTCAGACACATGTTAAAAAACGAGCATAATTCTCTTAAAAAGCAGAGGAAAAATATTCTCAAGTTTTCCAGGAACACTGGAAAAAAAAAAAAAAAAAAAAAAAACACAATGGCTCTAGAGTCCAGACTCTTAAAAACATCGACAAGAAAAAGTACTCTTGATTCAATCAGAACCTAGCTTAGATCAAGAACCAAGCCTCATAATTTAAGCGGATTTCGTTTTGATTCAAGCAAAAATCCGATTGAATCAAGAGTATTTTTCCTTGTCGATGTTTTTAAAGGTCTGGACTCTAGATCCAATGTGTTTTTTTTTTCCAGTGAAATTCATACTTCACTGAGAGGAATTTGGCAACCTCCGGAAGTTCATACGAGGTTTTTCCTCGGCACGACAATGATGTCCCGGCCGGAGCGGATCGCGGAGCTCCTATAAAAATGAGGAATTATTTTTTAGGGGTAATCTCGCGATAAATGCCTGTCCTGGTCTCATCCTTGCGCCTAATCTAGTTATTTCACCCAGTTTCGGGCCGCGGCCGGGGGGGGGGGGGATAAATAATCACGGCGAGCAGGAGCAACAATTAAAAAGGAATATTCCGCGAATACTAACGCTCCCGGCGAGCCCTCGTCCTCGTGAAAACACAATAAAAGTTTAAACTTTCGCGTTTTTATTGGCGGTTTTGAAAAAGCGCGCGCCGCGCCGTCCGGGCTAAATTTAATTAACTGCCTCGCCGGTTTGGAATAATTGCGAAAAAGAAAAAGAAAAACTCGTCGCAGGTAATGTATTTTCAACAAATTTGTTTCTCAACGCGAAACCATTAAATTGGAAGCCGGACGGACGACGCGGGCTCCTTTCCTCCGCTCCGCGTAGCTTTTATGGTCCGATGCATATCGCGCCGTATCTTGTCATGATCGACGCGGGCACATACGATACGCAACGCAACGATGCTACGCACCCGACTTAACGGACTCTGAATTAACTTCGTTAATTTCCCCGCTGCGGTCGCCGTTCCACTGCACGAGGTGTTGCGCAGGCTTCATTGATTCCGCCATTTGGACTGCGTTAAACAGAAAGGAACCAAGCCACATTAGCTATTGCCATATTTAATCGAGCAATTAATATTTTACACAAAAACGGTTGTGCGGATTTTTGTGCAAATTTCTATTAATTTTCTTCATCATACAAAGCAAATTCCTTAAAATTTTCAAAGGAATCCGCACAAACGTTCTCTCGTAGAAAATCAAATTACCCAGTTGAATTTGGCAATAGCTGATGTGGCTTGGTTCCTTTCTATTTAACGCGGTCCATTTGGTACTACTGTCTCGTTAAACCGAGCAAGTTTACCCTGTTTCCAGAAACCAAGTTGAATGACGTGCGAGTATGTGCATGTACCTTCAACCGATTGAAATCGTTCGGTTGCCGGCGCCACATTTGACGTTATTAACGGTCACCGGAAAAAATGGTTAGCAGTATTGACATTATAGCAGACATAGTTGTATGCGGTACTGATCAGGATTGCACGCTGGGAACGAAAAATATGAATTACTAAAAATTTCTGTGAAATATTTCATGAAATTTCATTATGTTGTGAAAAATATGAAACATATTTTCAGGGGCTGGGTATGCAACACGCACTAACAACACCGAAAAGCAAAAACCAGCCGCCTTTTAATTAATTTCGCATTTAATTTCGAGAAATATTTTTCGTAAGATCCTGAAATTTCAGGAACATTTCACATGAAATTTTAAGATTTTCTTTTTCATGAAAAATTGCAACCCTGATTATTATGCTTTTTTCGAGAGGGAATTTGGCAACGCCTGAAGACTCATACGGCGTTCTTCTTTAGGACGGCAGCATGGAGAGTAACCTGTTCTCGCAGCGGGAAGAGAAGAAATTCCCGGTTTTCGACACAGATGACTTCCCAGATTCTGCCCAGGACTCGAATCCTGGTCCTCCCGGTTTTTTGAGCTTCCGCAGTACGCTTTCCTCCTTTCTACAATCCCGATTTCCCGTCGTTTCTGCCAAGAAAAAAAGTAAATCCGAACGAGAGCCCGGAGCCTACGAGCAAACGGAGTACCCATCTGCGGAGCGCATAGGTAAAGAAAACAATAGAGATTGTAATTAAGTTGAACTATTGTTAAAGTCGAGGGGGTGAGTGCGGCCAGATGGGAGGAGGGCGGGGCGGAGCGCGGGGAGGGGGAGGGGGGGAGGCGTGGGGCGACGAAACAGCGATACGGGAGACTATCCTGCCGCTTTTTTCAGTGTTCTCTATCTTGACGCGACATCTCAGCAAGGTTACGTGAGTTTTAATTGATTTGACCCCCTACACATCACCATAAATCAAAATTGCCATTTCATTTTTCAAAGCGAGCCAGGACGCAGCCGTGCCGTGTCCCGGGACGGCGCTCGCCATTCTGCTCCCATTTGACCCGCTGCTCCTGCTTACTCCCAGTAGTACTGCCGTGCTAAGGAAAAACGCCGTATGAACCATCAGACGTTGCCAAATCTCCTTTCATAAAACGCCAATTTCCTGGTAAATTTATGAATATTTCCCTCCCAATTTTTCAGATAATTTAGTTCACAATTTTACCTAAAGATTCTGAGAATTTAAAGGAAAAATATTCATAATTTTCCTAAAAAATAAACATTTTATCGAATGAAATTTGGCAACTCTCGAATTTTCATACGCCGTTCTTCCTTAGCACGGCAGAGTAGTAGGTGCCCCCTTTCGCACCTTCTGTCGTTAGCGATCGCAATTAATTGCGAAATGGACCGCGTTAAGCAGAGAGGAACCAAGCTACATCAGCTATAGCTAAATTTACGTAATCGGGCAGTTTAATTTTTCACATGGAAACGGTTGTGTAGATCTTTGTGCAAATTGAAGTGAATTTTCTGAATACTACGAGGCAAATTCCTTAAAATTTTCGAGGGAATCAGCACAAACGTTCTCTTGTGAAAAGTTAAATTGCCCCATTAAATCTGGCAATAGCTGATATGGCTTGGTTCCTTTTTGCTAAACGCAGTTCAAATCTAATTCTTTCTGAGGAATTCGATGAACTGATTTTCAGCGGGGTTAAAGGTCGAACGAGTTCTTTTATAAGGAAGTTTAAAAGAGGCTGGCTCGTAGATGTCACATACGGGGATGAAAATTACAAAGTTGAAATGTTTCTCGTAATCTTGGACTAACGTATCTCCGAATTTCTTTCCTCCGTTTCCTCTCATTCCGTTTGTTCCCTAACGTGCCACTAATTCCCTGGTCCATTCTTAGTAACGATATTTGCCATGGAAAATTTGCAGGTGAACGGAATTTTGTAAATGTCATGTTTCAGAGGACACAAGGCCGAGTGAACCGATCACGAGAATATCCTTGGTTTCTAAAATGAACAATTATTAGAGGAGATATGATCAAATCACCCAATCCATTAAAATACATGTGTTAACCACAAATGTTGTTACCACGAAACCAGAAGTTGAGAAAAGTTTCCTATTTTATTCGAAGTTCGAAAGAATTCAACTTGTTCGGTGCTACATTATCTTATAGTTACGTTTATGGTAAAGAGTGATCACTTTTCATTAAAAATTGTCTCCTAGCACTTCGTCTTTAAAGCTCTTTCACCGTAAAAAAATCACAATTTGAACCGTAAGACCCTGCTGACAACTAATAGCTTCTAGTAGATACGTTCTCCGTATGTCAAAGGCTCCTGCTTCTCTAAAGTCCGAGCGATTGCTTTTCAAGTCACCATTGGCAACGCGAGACCCCCATTAAAGCGAGATTTAAATAATAATTCGAAATTCATTTTTCACCGGTTTCAAGAGTTGGAGCAAGCACGGCTACATTGTTACTGCCTCCAGTACTCGAGCGAGGAATGAACCGAGGCTCGGCCAATAATAAATGAACAGTGAGCGTCTATTAATATTCCACGAGGCTTCATTCGTCAATTGATTTCAAATAGCTTTTTCTCCTTTTTTTCGGTACTTGGAATTGAGATCAGGCCGGCGCGGCCGCGATGCGCGATGCCTTCGGGTAAGCCTGATCGCGAGTTCGAACCCCTGCTTGGCGAGCAGAGCGTAATTTATCAAACGTCAAATGCGGAGATGGCATCATCAATAAGTTGGACCTGAATGAGGGCCCGTGCGATGTACGAATAAGCCCGATCGCATTGTTTCGAGAGTGAATCTACCGGTTTGGTATGTAACATCCGTGGCACTGCCTTCGGCAACTTTCGACTGATTGTCAGACGAGCACTGACGGAGGATAAAATCAAATGATGAAAAAAGCTGATGGGAGCTTCATCTCCTCTCAGGTGCGTACAATAAGTCAGGAGAAAGTCGGGGTGTTCTTGAGAAATATTCGGAATGATTTTTAGTCGTTTCATAAAGTTTGATTTTGATGGCGATGTGCTACATGGACCACATTTCGGGAAGAGCTAAAATGAATTGATCTTTCTGCGAAAGGTGTATCTTCCACATCCATCGATGTATTGCAGTATGGCGATTTAGCGAGTTGGTAACACTGTTTATCCTCCATTTAAATCCATTAAAAATCTCGATTTTAGATGAGGAATGCTGCCTCACCAATAATCGATTGTTCGCCATACATTGAAACGGAGGCGAATAAATGATGTCAATTTTTGAGAATCGCAATTGATGCTTAAAGGACTTACGTATGGACGTTTCGTCGTTTGCCGGTCGAGGGAACTTAACTACACTCTTTGGTCATAAAATGCATTAAAAAAATTAAATTTTTTACGAGAAAATGACTCGCAAATTCTTGTATGAAAGATAGTTGATGTTAACAGGTAATTAGGAGAAAAATCGGTGAAATTTTAAGTTACTGAAAACCCAACGGTTTCCTGATCCAATCACAATTACAAGAAAGTGATAATGTTAAAACGTTGAAATATAGTAAGGCTGCCCATAAAAGGCAAGCTGATAAAGCATCTAAGTCCTTTTTAGCGTCTTTGTCTGTTCCATGTATACGCGTGACATTTCATAATAATACCACTATTCGACCACGCGGGGGCCCGTGTTGCCTACATCAAAAATTGTAGGCGAACTGACGTGGAGTCAGGGTCACTCTTTCCGTACGTTTCGTGAAAAGCTATTTCTTGTGTGCGCTCCGAGTAGGTGTACCATTTCACGATGATACAACTATTCGACCACGGATGAGCTCGTATTGCATACACCGTAAATTGCAGGCGAATTGCCAATGCGCTAGAAACACATCTCTACGTTCGGTATCAGGATATATTTCGAGTAGTTCCATATTGCAAAATGTGGCTCATTCATATGTTGGGAGTATATTTGGACTACATTTTGCAATTTGGAACTATAAATTCTAGCCCGGTATAAAAACAACGTATGTGCCATTAGTTTCCCTATGCACATAAGTGTTTTTTCAGATGAGCCAGAATTTATAGGTCCGAATTGCAAAATGCAGTCCATTTGTGGGTAAATGTACCTGTGGTACCTGACTCCGGGTAAATTTGTGCTAAAATGAGCTTAAAAATAAGTGGTCAGCTCCAAAAACCTTGTTTCTTTAGTGCGAAACAGGCAACCGAATACCGTTCCATCGGGCAAGAGGATTTTCAGCTTTGAGTGTGTCATTCGATAAATCCACCCGAGCCACGAACGCGCAGAAGAATGCCCGGCAAACGCGCGAAATGTCAAATTTGATTGCACGGAAGCGCGCGCNGGGGAGGGTAGGCGAGCGGGAGGCAAGCGCGTCGGACACGCGTGCACGCACCGTGCGAGGGCTCGCGCGCGTCGCTCGAGCCGTTGAATTTCGGGGCGCCGCCGCCGAACCGCACCGAAAACCGGTGGGAAACCAGCGTTTCCCGGTGAAGTTCGGCACCGGTGGACCGTGCCGCGCTACTATCCCCCGAGGCCCCGGCCATCGCTCAGCGCACAATTTTTAGCGCATTTCGCACGATTTTTAACCCAACGTGACCCTGATATTTCGAAATTCCCGAATGCCTTTCCTCCTCCCCCCGGTAGGCGGCGGCCATGAGTAATGACAAAAATGTTCCGCGGTTTTGGCGAATCCTCCCCCCCCCCCCCCCCCCCCCNCCGCCGTGTCCTTTCTTCGCTGCGGCGCACAGTGGATCGAGTCAATTGGAGAGGTCGAACAAAATTCAGAAACTTTAAACGCTTATAACTCCGTTTATACGAAATTTTGAGGTTCTGAAAGTGGTTCCATTGGTTTTATCGTGAAATTTTCTTCAAAAAACACCCCTTGAAATGGAAAATGTGACGAAATATACATCTAAATTTGCAGTTTTAGTCAAAAACTTAATGCCCGACCTCTCTTTTTGACTCGATCCACTGTGCGGCGCGGCGGGCCCGAAAAAGAGCAGAAACCCGCGGAATTGAGAGGTTTCGACCCGACGATATGTAAATTTTTTTCTTCTTTTTCTCGAAAGATTACGACTCGCATCGATAATCTCGTATTTGACGAAGGCAATAAATGGGCGAAAACCAGTATTTCCAGAAACAAACCCGGGACGGCAGGTTGGCGGCTGCTGAACCTCGCGCCGTTGCCGAGAATGGTCGCTCGACGGATTTTCGGGAAATGTTTCACCTTGCGGAAAGGAAAACTCAGAGAGTGATGTAAGACAGCTGGTATTCCCGCGCGACTAGGGTTTGGAAGCCGCGGAAATGTCAAAGTTCTTTCGAGGCGTTCACCTGTCCTGCGAGAGAACCAGCCGCGCTTGACAAATGTTCTCCGCAGCTCAGTTTTGCTTCCGATTTCGATCTCTTTTAGATTCGGAATAGACGCATCACATTGTTTCGGTTTATAGCGTTTCTTGAATTCGAAAAAATGGACAGTTGCGGGTGCTTGAAATTGTATGGATTTAAACTACTAACAATGAGAGAGCCAATTTCCTAGATTTCCAAATGGAACTGATGAAATCTGCTGAAACAAAGTGTGTGAATGGTGGAATACCGTCCTATGATTCCCTGACTGTAATTCGATTTTTTAACTATTTCTCTAATTCTCACTTCATTTTAAAAGTTGAAGGTAAACGAGGTGACTCGTCTTCAGAGTTTCAGTAAACATTACTCTTTCTGCCCTATCAGAACACATCACTACGCGACGCGTTTTTGCGGTGAATTTAGTTCACAGTAACTTAAAATCCGATCTGTGCTTAATTGGTATAAGATATTAAAAACATGTCATGCCAATCTTCGGATTCCGTAATGTTATTGGAAATCAAAGTCTACAATATAACTCAGGAAAACGTATGAGGGAAACTTAAAATAGTTATAACTAAATTTATTTTCTGGAAGGCTAAGAAAATTAAAAAAGAAAAAAATAGATGCCTAAGAAGTATTTAACAAATTCACAGCATGTATCTCAAAAATCGCTGTTTTAACTATGAACGTGGCAACGCGGTACCCTGGTTTGGAAAAAAAGTGTAGTTTATAAAAATGCTCCGTTCAAAAACACATAGGTTTGGATTCAAGCGATGCGAAAAAGGACCAGATCATTATAATACGGCGAGATCAGGTGGAGGGGAGTGTACATTAAAGAATATTTCATTTTCGGGCTAAGCGAGGTGGGTAATATTCATCTCACATCATTTTTAGTGTTATTTGTTTACCGGCGGAGTTATGCGTCTTTCCTCCGGTCGGAGGCATGCCTAATTCGACGCCTTAATTTCGCCGCAGGTCGTAAGTCCAATGCAAACCAGCTCAACGATTTTTTAAATCGCGAATTTTCCTCACGAAAAAGCTGGGCCTCCGAGATTATTTTATGAGCTGCGGCTGGCTTCTCTTTTTAGATCTTTTTCATTTTGTTGGATATTTTCCTTTTTACTTTTGCGGACGATCGTGCCAAGGTCGAACGCAGAAAAATTAGAATCTGATGTTGTGTAAGAGAGCTAAGAAACCAAAAAAGAATGATTTCTCTGTGAAAAGCCAAACTGGTTGACTATACACGCTGACCAGACTTTTTCCTATTGAAACAATTTCCAAGGTTCACTTAAATATTTCAATCACTAAAGGTTCAATTTCTGATTGACTCGATCCTTTTAAGCTTCGTGCAGCTCTTGAGTTGTACAAAAATGGCAAACGTCGTATGTGGTTGATTGAACATAACTGAGAGTGAGGTTTTATTTCTTATGTTCACCGTGCATAAACGTCACTGTGTGCATGCACTGGGAAAAAAACACATTGGATCTAGAGTCTAGACTCTTGAAAACATTGACAAGAAAAAGGACTCTTGATTCAATCAGATTTTTGCTTAAATCAAAAGGAAACCCGCTCAAATTAAGAGGCTTGGTTCTTGATTTAAGCTTAGATCTGATTGAACCAAGAGTATTTTTTCTTGTCGATGTTTTTAAGAGTCTGGACTCTAGATCCAATGTGTTTTTTTTTTTCCAGTGTGCAATAAACCCTGTCTTCCATACAATTCAATGCTTTTCCGGACTCATCTCAATTTGTAGTTGCGCCCTTATGCCAGGCAAGCAATGATAGATCGTTCATTAATCCACGAAGAATGTTTACATATCAAGAGGGGAGGGGTCGCTTTTCGGACGCACTTCTGTCACCTCGGATCATTCGCGGTAATTTGGATCCCGATCTTCGCGGATAACTGAGGCCTACGGTGCCGTGGTCAAGCGCAGAGGGCAGAACCCAGAAGGCGCACCAACCACCTAGGCGGTCGGTGGGTAATAAAATTAGTAGATTACATAATGATAGAGTAGTAATGGGAAGGTGGGATCGCCGCCCGCCGACCGCGTCGGGAGCCGCAACACCGACCGCGAAGACGCGACGGCACGCGGCATGCGCTGCCCCGCGCGTCGCGACGTCCAGAGACGCCACCGGGCGCCGGCTGACCGCGGACGCCGCGCCGCGCTCTCGGTTGCCGCGGGTCCGGGAGTGCTATACCGGATCTCGGGACTGGCTCCGGTCAGATTATGACCTACACCACCGAATTTCAGATTGGATAGCTTTGACCCCAGCACGAGAGAAGACTCGGGCCTTCAACCGCGGCTTGCTGTTTAAGGATGGAGCTAACAATAAGTATTTTGAGCATACATTTGAGAGCTGTTTTCACGGAAAACAATGGATTGCTGATTTGGACGGCATTTTGCAATTTGGACCTATAAATTCTGGCTCATCTGAAAAAAAAAACTCATGTGCATGCGGAAACTAATGGCACATACGTTGTTTTTATACCGGGCTAGAATTTATAGTTCCAAATTGCAAAATGCAGTCCATTTAGCAATTAAATTGTTAAAAAGTATATCCGACATGTTTCAAATGTACATTTTACAATAGAGGAAAGCTAATTAAACCGCGGGGGTAGAGATTCGGGTCTTCAACCCCAACCGCGGCTTGTTTAGGGATGAAAACAAGTATTTTGAGCATACGTTTGAGAATGGTTTTCACGAGGGGAAATGGATTGCCGATTGATTTAACAAGTGAATTGTTAAAAAGTATAATCGACATGTTTCAAATGTACATTTGGACGTATTTCTGTCAAACGGAACTAAGCGCCATAGGAGGAGGAAGGTAGAGGGAGGCTTGGATTGGCGGCGGAATCGGGCGTCGGGCTCAATCCGTCCTATACTCGCAATGCTTTTCCATGACGCTTAGTTCCGTTTGACAGAACGCGCTATCCGGGATTCTAAATTCGTAAAAAGGAACTCAAATTGGCGCTTAGTTCCGTTTGACAGAAATACGTCCATTTTACAATAGAGGCTGATTAAATCGCGGGGGTATTCAAGTTAGCATTTTTTTCTTGTAAAGTCTACATTAAAACATGACAGACTTTTTTTAAACTGCAAAATAATTAAATCAGCGTTTTATTTTTTTTCCGTGTATAAAAAAGCGTAAGTGCAGTATCTTAGGACTCCTAATCCTCGAAAAATGGAGATGTGGTAGAATTTGGGAGAGAAATATGGAGAGAACGAAGAAAAAAATAAGAATGGAAGGATGAAGAAAAGAGAGAACAAGAAGAATTAATGAAAGATGAGAAAGGGAAGCATCCCCATTTGAATATGTGGTAAAGAATCGATTACTAGAGTGTTCGTCTGTTCGTTGCGAGCGCCTTGTATCTCGATCCTATTCCGTAGGTTTAAATGACAGACCAATCGATACATCGCAAAGCACGCATCAAATCGCCTTGAGAAACAAAATTGTCTACTGCAAACTCAGCTCACCGAGCACTTTCAAAAGAGACGATGAGAGCCTCTCCTACAAATCCTCAATTTTCAAAGCATGACCATCATCGTGATACGGAAAAGGGAGAGCACTTCCAGATTCGTCCGACTTGGCAACGTCGGAAATTGCGTGGAGCGATCGGTGGTCGCGGAGATGCGCGTTATTGCCCGGTGGCTCCAACCGGCGCTTCGATTTCCAGCCAGCACGTGAGCGACGCGCCGCGCCGGTCCACGGGTCTCACCGGGGGGGAGGGGGGNAAGGGGGCCAGGGGGGTCCAGCAGCATCCTCACGCCCCGTCAAGGTGTGATGACGAGACCGACGCTTCCGAAGTTCCGACGCATCTCTCATCGTCTCGTATCTCGTCTGTCTCGGGGTCCCGGGTCCCGGACGCATAACGATTTCGGAGACGATACACGGAGAAAATCGATCGGTTCGTACTTCTTGGTCGGTGGCGTGGCGTGCTTTGCGATATATCGATTGATCTGTCATTTAAACCTATGAAAAAGAATCGATAAATTAGGTTTTCGGAATGAACACCTGAATAATCAATGCTTTACCATAGCTTTCACTGGGGAAATATCGAACATCGATCCTTCGTGGCGTGCTATGCGATATATCGATTGATCTGCCGTTAAGCCTCTGAAAAAGGATCGATAAACTGGGTGTTCGGAACGAACACCATAATAGTCGATTCTTTACCATAGCTTCAAATGGGGAAATATCGAGAATCGACCATTTAAGCATGTTAAGCCTTGCCGTTGCTCTCAGTTAGCTTGCGGGCCGCGCAGGGTGGCAAAATTTAGGTACACGGACTTTATGTCCACTTTTTTTGCGTCCACAGACTTTTCGTCCACAATTTTTACGTCCACGGTTCTAAAGCCCACACTGTTGTTAAGTCCATTACTTAAACGTCCACTAAGTTAAGTCCACAAATGTAAAGTCCACTAAAATCAAATTCAAGCGTCATATTTAAGTCCGTACATCGACCTCCTTGATTCAAATACGTCCAAGTTTGAGCGTTTAGTTGCGCTTACACCACGCTGCAGCACAGTAAAAGCCCAAAAGACTAGAATAAATTCGAATTCTTTGGAAATCATTAAATTTGACACGGAACCACTAATATATTTACAAAAAAACACATTATATTTTCCAGTCGTACATATTTCTTTTTCATCAGTTTAGAAGGGGATAATCAATGCAGAGAGTGCAGACATTTCAAAATCATGAGTTGAAAAACGCTGACTCCGCGAGTTTAAATATTAGAGCCTAACACAGAGCGGAGCGGCGTGTTAGCAACGCAGAAGGCGCACTGGCGCCTACAAACCTAACGGGATACTTCACGCATTGCGCAACGCGTGAAGTATCCAGTTAGGTTTGTAGGCGCCTATGCGCGTTTCACGCTGGTTGCCTGCCGCGCCGCATCGCTTTAAGCAACTATTTCGCGTCAGAGGCGTTGCACAGTATCCTACAAGATTGAAGGTACTAGGACGAAATAACTAGTTAAAGAGGACTTTCAATTTTGACTGCATCTGTTACTAAAAAATGTTTAATTTGGCATTGGAGCGTTTCCTAGGCTCCCGCTATGGTTTTCATCTTATCATATCCGTAAAGTGTACACATGAACATATGTTTTTAGCGTTTTTGGTGCTGTTTATGTGTGCTCTTAGAGACTGTTCTCTTTCAAGACTTGATTCATGAATGAAATGTTTTTAAGAATGAAGGTAGTAGTAGTAGTATGCATTTATTTTTGAGGTGGTTCCTGTCATTTAAGTGAGAAGAAAAAAATGTGGACATAACATGTCCACAATTTGGACAATTTTGGACATATTCATGGTTGGACATTAAATCATGCGGACTTAATAAAGACTGGACTTAACGTTTAGTCGGTTTAGTGAACATTAATAGCGGTGGACATTTATTTAATGGACGAAAGGTAGGTGGACATAAAGTCCTGGAAGCAAAATTTTTTGAAAGTTGAAATCGTGAAATGTATCTTGAAATAATTCCGAAACTCCAGAAAACGAAATATATGTACGATTGAGAATTAGATATCTAAGATCAAGGTTTCTTGCACTTAAGTGCGAGTTGCATACTCAGCCCCTGAAAAATACAGTTAGTGACGCGAGGAAAAAATCGATCGTTTCGCACCTCTCTGTCACGTGCTCTGCGATAAATCGATTGATCTGCCGTTTAAACTTATGAAAAATGATCGATAAACAGGGCGTTTGGAACGATTACGTTAATGATCGATTCTTAACCTTAGCTTCAAATGGGGGAATATCGAAAATCGATCGTTCATGTCTCGCCACTGCTCTCGGTTAGCTTGCGGACCGAGCAGGGTGTCAAAATTTGCAGAACATTTGCAGGGGCCGAACATGAAAGCGGCACCCAAAATAAATCGGAGAGTTAAAATTCCAACGATTTTGAATACTGCGAGAATATTCTTACGTAATGTGCTTTGTGGGAAAACGATTGTAAAATGAAAATTCACACAAGGAAAATCGAGAAGTCAAAAGATGATTGGTCATAAAATATTGAGTCATGAGAGGAGAATCAAGAATGTGAGGAGAAGATTCTATTTATGGATGAATGGATCTGTCAATGGTAGACAGACGAGTTAAAAAAAACAAAAACGCTTTCAGTTCGACAACACTGCCGAAATCTGTTACGGTTGCGAAGGCTAAAATGATACACGCGTCCAGATTAAGACAAAGTGAATTCAATTTATCATTAGTTTTATACATAGTACGATACTCAGAGCAGCAAACTGGTTTCTCTAAAAAGATTTTGATTGGGCTACCGACATTTTTAGGTACTTCAAGGTTTCTTTATTTGTCTGTAAACAGGCACATTCGACTCTCCTCTCGCAAAAAGGTATAATCATCCTTTTCCATCGTCTGGAGTATCAATTATGGTACTCGCTTGCTTCTTGCAATTAGATGGTAGGGTTAAAGAATTATGACTTTCGTTTTGCGCCGTTTTGAAAATACCTTACCCGGCGGTTGCGTGCCAAATGATGGAGCGGCAAGGTTACTGCAGGCTTGTAAATTTAAGTCATCTTTCATGTTCTGATCGTAAGAGGTATCGGATTGAGATCCTGCGATCGATCGTTTCTATAATCCTGGTAGATACGTTTTATCCCCAGCAGAAATATAGATTCAATGACTGATATTGAATGAAGGATTATAGTGATGGAAAACGTCCACTCTATGAGGAAATTTTGGCCCGAAAAGATTAAGTTATACGTGATGGTTGCGTATTTTTGTCATAAATTTCGACTATATATTTTTCATTTTTCATTGACGTTTCAGCTTTACCATTTCCTCATTTTACATCACGTTTATCTTTTACATGTTTCCTTGTACACTGTAACAGACATTGATGATGTATTGTTCCCCCGACATTCATCAGTACATTTGCAATTAGAAAAATCACCCATTGGGGACATCAGCTGATCAAACAAGTAAAAAACAGTGATATTATGTTTGAATTTGACCACCGACACAGACCGGGAGATGTGAAGGGAGTCCAACAGGAACCAATCAGAAATGGATTCACAATGTCTTGACTCTCAGTATAAAGGGACTCTAGTTCCTTTCTGCTGAACACGGCCCACTTAGTCTTTACTAAATAAGTCAATTGGAATACGTTTCACGACGTCCGAAAAACCTGGACAGGTGCGAAGTGGTTACCTCCTCCACCCGCAAAAGCGGAAACCGGAACAGCATTCACCGATCTCGCCGTACATCGCGGTTATTCGTCTCGGGCGGTTAGTCACCACTCACCACTCACCACTCAGAGAGCATCGACCAATGACATTTTAATTTGACACACTCTCCTTGTTGGGCCTTAAATCGACCACGCCCACCCCGCTTTCTCGCGGGCCATCGGCCGCCCGTACACGGACTCGGAAAACAAACAAAAAATCGATCGGCGGCCATCGTAATTGCTCGTGGCACAAAAAATGCTCTAAAAACTCCGATTTCTGACCGAGTCGTCGAACCTGTTTTCCTGGCCGCGACGAGACCGCTGGGCCTTCCTGCATACGGCCCGCTCCCCGCCCCGCCGGCCATCGGAAGGCATTGCGAACCGCATCTTTCGGACTTGACGCTTGCTTGATGGAGGTCCTTCGCTTTTGACTCCGGGCTGCGGACTACTTTTACGTTTGTCAGGGAAACAGATCATTAATTGCTCTTCTGAGCAATTGGGCGCAATTGAACTTTATGAACGACCCCTTAGTTTGCAATATGAAGACTTAAGAATTTATGGTTTAACTTCACCAGGTGTCATGATGCGTCAATGAGTCTTACAATCGGGCTCTAGGGAATCAAATAAAATGATTGCTGCGCCGAAGATGGCCAACAGTGGATTAAGTCAACGGGAAGGATCGAACAAAATTTGGAAACTTTAAAAGCTTATAACTCCGTTCATACAAAACTTTGAGGTTCTAAAAGCGGTTCCGGTCGCGGATCTAGGAACCGCTTCTAGGTAGTCTTTTTTTCCTGAGTGCAATCGAGGAATTTCCATATTTCCATCGTGACAAAATTTCATGATATCATACACTGAAAAAAACGTTATAGACGATTTAGACATACGTCCATTTTGGGCTCTGAGGCCGACAGTTCCGGGTGCCGGAGCCGTAGCTTTGACTACTCCGGACGCTACACCCGGAACTTTCGGCCTCTGAAGTCAGAACGTGGACGGTACGTCTATATAGCCCGTGAGTACGGTTTCTGTGGCCGGAGTTTTTTTTTTTGATGTATCATGGGTATTTGGATAGAACAAGTGATTGAAAAGTTTTATGATGAAACAAGCGAGGGAACAAGTATGGGATTACTCTAGAACTAGGAAGAACGGATTGAGGTGGAAATATATCGGTGCCAGCTTAACTGAAACATGACACTGAGAACCAGAGATGAGGAGATGAGGATGACGGGAGTGATATTCATTGTGTACCGCGCACCCAAACGACAAAGCTCGCAGGAGCCCGGCTGGACGGCCACAAGTATCGACTGTTTGTTCGTCCGAGATCTCGGAGCTCCAGAGTGGACTCAAGGCGAAAAATTGCCCAACCTATTCTCCGCCGCGAATTCGCAGGGTGAGGCCCGATAAAAAATTGACTTTAATTGAATTCCAACCTCGGATGGTCTTTTGGCACATTACAAATTCGTCGACGCATTAAAAAATCTAGGAGAGAGAGAGCGAGTTGGACCATTGTTAAAATTACGGAGGGCTCCCGGATTTGGGCTACTCAGCCCCCCCCCCCGCTCCCGGGGGCACCTCTGAGATTGTGAGTGAGCTTGGAGGGCGTGACAAATGAGTGTTTTGACTGATTGCAATGTGTATGTGTGCATGAGTACATGCGATCCATAAAGTACACACTGAGTTGCTATTCTTTTCCGTTTGATTTGTTCGTTCGCAATCGTATATGCACTCGCCGAGACGGGCTGACCGTAATTCAAGTGGGTAAAATAGGCCATGCCCAGAAAGAGTTAAAAGTAGCGCGCCTGCGTAATTGACCTCCTATATTATTTTTTTTTAAAAAAATCTATATTCGGGTATTCGCGGCGAAGAATCGGGTGAGGTATTTGATTTGGTAAAGGATACAGACGATGGTACAAGATTAAGTGAAAGCATTCCAGAATTCGGTTCTTCGGGTCATAAAAATACTTTGAAGTTTACAATGTTTTCTCTTAAACCGCTTATCTCTGAGCTTAATCTATAGAAACGCGAGAACTTGAGTATTCCCTCAACAGTGGCGACTCTTGACAATAACATTGTATACATAATTTGGTGTTTGAATGTAATAGTAGGCGATCAACTCATGTGAAGGGGCTCTTAGAGGCTAACCAACCTTTGCACGGCCGAAATCAGTTGCCATAAAAATAGGTTACCTCAAAATCTTCAACAAATGCCTCTTGTTTGGTAATTGAAATAGAGAACATCACTAAAATATCATCGTTAGCTGCTAATATTTAAGTGCCTTCATTTATAAGCGCTATACAGCGATGTTATACAACTATTTATTTCCTTTAAGATTAAGGATTACCGTAGCTTTTGGGGGTAGGTATATAAGTATCGAAAAAACGTTACACGACGAAAAAGTCCGTTTCGGACGGAAGTGTCGATCAAAAGTATTCCAATCGAAAGGAACAATATTCATTATGATATGAGCCCTGAGACCCATAAGAATACATGCATGACAGGACTCATGTCAGAATGGATATAGTTCCTTTTGATTCAAATCAGTGAACGATCGATTACCGATATTTCGTCATTTTAAGTGAAGCTGTGGTAAAGAATCGATTTTTAAAGTGTTCGTTTCGAACACACTGTTTATCGATCCTTTTCCATAGGTTTTAATAGCAGATTAATCGATACATTGAAAAGCACGCCACGCTACTGCATTTCACGTAATCCTGAATTATCCAGTTCATCCAAATGCGGTAACAATATGGTTGGTCCGTCCAATTAATTCGCCCAAAGAATCACGTTTGCGGGACGTCAGGACGTCAACCAGCGGAATACGTCAAAGTGGGGAGAAATCTGTCAAACTTTTATATCGTTCGCACTTTACTGTGTCAAGGTGAAAACAATTTGTTTTCAAAACAATGGTGATTAGTAATCGTTAAATGTCACGTTAACTTCAACAGTGCTCGAGCGGTGTGTGAGTGTGCGAAACAAATACACATGTGAGGCACCACGCCGAGTTCGATATTCGAGGCGCGAAGTATTTCATTAAAAGTAATTGGCAAAGGTTGCGTCAGGAGAAAGAAGGGAGTCGTAAAATAAAATAGCTGCTGCAGTTTAACTGAAATTCAAACTCGGCTCGATTTACATGAAAGGCGTTGGAGTCTTGAACAATAATAATTATTCACTTCAAAGGGTGCCGCTAAAGATCTCCGGGTCAAGAAGGCTATGCTTTTCTCGCGAAAATAATGGAAACAGGGATCAATGTGCTGATTGTTATACGTGATGTACTTTATGAACGAATCCTTGGTTCGAAATATGAAGACTCAAGAATTTACATGATGCGTCAAATGCGTCTTATACCATCAGGCTCTAGCGAATCAAAAATAAAGATTGCTGAGCTGAACATGGCGCGTTAAAAATTGATTTTTTTTAAAAAAAAAAAAAAAATTGTTTGGTGTGTGTCACACTGGGTGGTTTTAATATTTCAAAGGAAACATCCAGACTCGAAGAAACGTTCTGCCTAAAAACAAAATTGCATAAGAAAAATTTGAAAAAAATTTGGAAGAGCTTGGTGAAACTAGAAAAATTGTTGTTGCCTTGATCCTGTTGCTACCTTGCTCCACGCAAAATTTCCAACTTCCTAATTAAATATTTTGAAGATTCCTGAAAAATCCCACTTAGCATCTGATACTTGGATTACATTTTGCAATTCGGAACTAAAATTGCTGACTCATTCGCGAAAACAATTATGTGAAGAGGGAAACAAATGGTACATTCGTTTTTTCTAAACTGAGCCAGAAATTATAGCTCCAGCTTCCGAGTGAAAAAAGTATGCAATTTTGGGGTAGAAATAGGGATCTTTAAGCAAAAGGCATGACGCGGGAGAACCGATCTCACGTGAGTCTTGGTCATGTCCTTTTATGCAAGCTATGGCTCAAGCAAAAATTGACTTGTTCCCTTGGGAAAACAACTGACTCACATGAGCTCCTTATCCGAAAAGTCCTTCAAATGCGGAGGAATAAGATCGATTTCTGCATGCCGCAGGCATCCATCGTGAGAAAGTGGACCAGAAGCAGTCGAGAATTCGACAAGTCGCAGATAAAAAGTTTAATTGCCGCAGCGAATTCGGCGATAAGCGGAATTTTTTTCGGTGTTTGGTTTGTCGATGCGGTGTCCAATTCGGAGATTGCCTCATGCACTCAGGTTTGACCAGGAACGGAGCCACATGACACCCGATCCGCCACCGAACCGAGAAAGGAGAAAATATACATCATTGCAACACTTTCGGATGAAGAAAAAAATAAATAAAAACAGAGAACTTTCAGAAATGAAAAATACAACGCGGACCGCCGCGGAGTATCGGGTTACACGAATTCTGGACACTGTCAAAATTTTCGCGACCGTCACATTTTCTAATTCTCTCCTCTGACGAATCGTGATTTAGAGTTTTTGGCGGCGGCTCCGGCAAGCTTTGCTGCCTTAACCGGTTGAGCCGTGAATGATCGATTATCGATAATTCCCCATTTGAAGCAATGGTAAAGAATCGATTATTAAGGTGTTCGTAGCGAATACCTTGTCCCCATCGATCCTTCACCATAGGTGTAAATGGCAGATCAATAAAAAAAATAGCATCGGTGTTTTCCAGTGATCGAATTCGTTCGAAATATATTCAAGGTGGATACCTTACTTTTAAGACACCCTGAATGTGGGCACCCAAACGTGAGTGGGTTTTTAGAGTAACTAAAACAATAGTTCCTCAATGCAAAATTCTATTCAAATATGTTAAATAGAACTGTAATATGGAATAAACACATGACAGAGAATGAATGGCATACACTGAAAAAAAGTCTCTATGATTCTGAGTCCAGACTTTTATAAGTTTGACAAAGAAAAATACGCTTGATTCAATCGGATTTTGGCCTGGAATCAATAGTATTTACCCTTGAAATTTTACAAGAAAAAATACGCTTGATTCAATCGGACTATTGCTTGGAATCAAGAGTATTTTTCCATGAAATTTGACAAGAAAAAATACGCTTGATTCAACTGGATTATTGCTTGGAATCAAGAGTATTTTTCCTTGAAATGAGACAAGAAAAAATACGCTTAATTCCATCGGATTTTTACTTGGAATCAAGAGTATTTTTCCTTGTCAAATTTTTTAAGAGACTCTGGACCCCAGAGACATTTGTTTCCAGTGTTTATATTCAATGTTCGTGATCTCCAAGTCGAGATTGGTGCCCCTCACAATACGGTCCCGGGTCTAGGTCACCCTGGTCCCACCATGAAAGGAAGCGCAACAGTGTACTTCCTTAGAAAAATACTTTAAAACATTGGGGGAAAATTTTACATGTTCAACGATTTGCGGGGTTCCGGACAAACGGCGAGTTTGGTGAAGTGGACACTGGGCAGTCTAGTCGGTGGCGACGTAAGATGGTGTCGGTCGGTGGCGTGCTAATCGCCGCGACGACGACGGGCGCCGCCACCGCGACGCCAGCGACGCCCGGGTTCACAGTTGAAACGTCTCAAGACACGTCAACGTCTACGTCTGCGACCACTCTACTTTGCAGGTTTCAGCATTTCCTTGCACAACAGAAAAGCAGGAAGCTTTACAAATGAGATTCCATTTATGACTCCGCTTTTCAATATTTCATAATTTGTTTTCTACCCGTTTCGCTCCGTCGTCCGCGACCCGTTACACTTGCACGCCTCCCGGACGAATCCATTTCGAAAAAACACCGAACTCATTTTACCGGTGTGAACATTTACACTAATACGGTGTGTTATCAGATAATGGTTACACCGTTTTTTCTTGCTTCCTTCAGTTTTTTTCTTCATTTGAGCGGACAGGGACCATGCCACATTTTGGTAGCGAGGTAGAGTTGTTCTGAATTGAACTAGAGTCCCTATATACTGAGTCAACTTGGTAAGTAAATCATACTTGGAAGGATAAATAAGAGATAAAAACCGGAAAAACTTACGACTTGAGGAGACGTGGTATGAATATAGATTTGGAATGATTCGAGAAAACTTACCTGAAACAGAACAAGAGGAAACTATTAAAAATTGCAAAAATACACTATAAGATACAGTAACCGACATTTTGGTGTTAAAATAAGAAGTCGAACGCGAAGTAACCTGAAGGTGATTCGTCAAGCTCAAGTGACGTGATCGAACTGGAATACGATAGATCGCATCGATTAGGTAAAAAAATTTCGGCAGATTGTGAATTTTTAGCCAAAAAAAGGACAAGAGCCTCAGCGCACGAGGCTAAAGAATTATTTCAAACCAAAAAATTGACGAAATTCAGAGATATGAAGGCAGAATGGTGTTAGGGAAAAAACCTCACATTCGAAACACAAATCGATAACTGTATCGAATGCGAGGTTTTTTCCCTCACACCATTCTACTTCCATTTCTCTGAATTTTGCCAATTTGTGGGTTTAGAATAATGCTTTAGTCTCATACGCTGGGGCTATTGTCCATTTTTAGACTAAAAATTCACAATCTGCCAAGCTTTTCGATCTAATCAATGCGAAAAATCGCACGCCAGTTAGACCGCCTCACTTGAGCTCGACGAACCACCTAAAGTCTTCCGGTAGATCCGATCGGAAAAAAGTAACCCAATGCAACCATAAACACAGAAATCGCTAACTGTGTAGTTCCGCACAAAACGGGATGAACTCCCGATCAAATGCCGTGAATAATGTAACGCGATAAAGAAATTAATAAGAGCATGTAACTACTGACCAAGTCCCCTCTCGGCTACACTTATCCGCGCTACATACGGTGCAGCGAGCGATCCAAGTAGATCTCCGTGCATTACGCGGGGAGATAAGATGATTTTTCGATCGGATCGAAGCACTACGACCATAATATGACGACGGATCCGCGGATGGCGGATCTGATGCCGGGATACCCGCTCTTCTGCCGTAATAGCGAAGAGATCAGTAAGTGCGTGCTTAGATGAACCTCGATACACATAAAAGCATGTGCTAGCCATGGCTCATATAGAAATCCACTTAGTGTTCTCTTCGCCATCACGGCAGGATGGCCGACGGTGATCGGTCATGGGTAAGGACTAAGGAGGAAGAAGGTTAACCCTCCCATACTTGACACGCATGCTCGACGCTTGACGATCCAGCTTCATGCTGCTGCCACCGACCGGGGCCGAAGCGCCACACTCGGGAAATAAGCATAATCGTGATTATTTTAATCTTCGATCTGGTCGCAATGGACCACTGGACAGCTTGAGAACTGAAGCACGAAGTCATACGAGTGTGAGGAACTTTTTATGCCTTTCAGAGAACCGGAAAAACTGTTATTTTTTTCTTTTTTTTTAAAGTTATCAGAGGTTTTTAATCAATTCGAGGATTCAGCAACCTTGAATGAGTATGAGTAAGGGTTAGTGCACATCCATGCTCCAGGTTTTCAAATTTTCAGGAATTAAGGCAGAGTGGAGTCTGTTTCAGCAGATCCACTCGTCAGTTCCTTGAAAATTTGTCGCCACCATCGGGATTCGAACCCGGGACCTACAAAGGTCTAGAGTCAGACGCGCTGACCGCAAGGCCAACCTGGCCGGCTAAAAACTGTGATTATTTTGAACTGCAGCTTGAATTTCGCCTAGGGACCGGAGTATTTAGATCTGAAAATTTCCGAAGTCAAATTCGGTGTTATCCTGTGTCCTTGTACTTGCGGAGGACCCTATCGTTAGTCCGTTACTTTTCCTAATTTGTCTTCAACAACTATCCGTCTCAGCCAATGGTATCTCTCCACTTCCTATCAGTCATCTTTGTCTATCACTTAGTCTATCGATTTTTCCGATCAGACCGCTGTTGGATTTCTTTTGAATTAACAGCGCCGCTAAGTGCCGTACCTACTCCACCACACGAAATTTTTCCACTCCATTTTTCCAGTTTCCGGACACGGCGAACCAAAAACCGGTAAAGGAAGAGCCCCGTTTCTTTTCCTAACGATTTTCGTCGCCCGAAGACAGACGACAAGCTCCGAGGACGTGCGTGCGGCGCCCTCGTATCCCGGGCTCGGCCTCGTCGGCGGATAGGCCCGTCATTAGGCGGAAACGCGGTCCCTTGTCGAAACACTCGCTCCCATTAGACACCCGCGGTAGATCACTCGGATGGATTTTCCATGTTTGGCCGGGCCCGGGCAAAAAGTTGGCAACTCGGAGCTTAAAGCTGCATATTTATCGGACGCCATTTGGATGCTATCAGAAAATAATGAAGTTAACTCGTCCGCGGATTTTACGCTCGGCTCGGCAGAGGCAACCCCGCGTCCCTCCGCCCCAACCCGCTGCATCTCGTGAGCCCCGCCGTCCGTATACCTCCTCCCGTATCGCGGCTCATGTTATAATGACCGTACGTGGTTTGGTGACCGGGAGATGTCGGCGGGCGCGATAGGATCGGACATCGCATCGCGTCGGCATCCCGACGATACCGGGAGCGGGATAGCGAGAAAGGAGGCGTGCTTTGCGATATATCGATCGATCTGCCATTTAAACCTATGGGGAAGGATCGATAGATGGTGTTTGCAACGAGCACCGTAAAAATCGATTCTTTGCCGTAGCTTCAAATGGGGAAATATCGATTATCGATCGTTCACGCCTCGCCACTGATAGCGAGAAAGGAGGTACATCTGCACCGGGCACGAGCTCCGCTAGTCGCCACCGACTATAACTCACCGGCAATTTTCGCCAGAAAATGGACGTATTAATGCTAAAAGGACGTATGTGCATAGGGTTTGCGTGAAACATAGTTTCTTTTAGCGTAAGTACATCCAAATATCGCTTCTCCTCCGAAATCTTGGCTCCATCTCGCCCCGCGACGACACTGATCTTCCCGTAATCCTCCGGGATCCTAATCTGCTGGGGTAAAACGCCGTATGAGTCTTTAGACGTTGCCGGCTTTCCTTAACTAAAAACCGAATTTACTCGCAAAATTGCGAGTATTTTTTTCGAATTTTTGGGATGATTTTGTTGGCGATTCGCTCCAGCATATCTGAAAATTTCACGGAAAAATATGCATAACTTTCCTCAAAAATACATGCTTTATCCGGGGAAATTCGGCAATTCTCGAATGTTCATACGGCGTTTTTCCTTGGCAGTAATCTCCATCTAACGGCCTCGGTTTCCGGTTTGTCCCATTCAGAGGGAACATGAGATGATGAATTCAAGTGACGTAGTTTTGGTATATAAACATATCCACGAAGAAAAAATCATTCGAACTGCGGAATGATTGTTGAAATCGATAGACAAAAAGGACGAGGAGAAAATGGTGCGATATTATTGGTTAAAACGGGTTCTCATGGACTATATACGGGGGAAAATGATAGACTTATCGTTCGGTTTGGCACATTCAGAAAGAAAATAAATGGTGGCGAGAAAGGCATTTAACTGAAGTCAGGAGTAAAACCAAGAAACCCGCGGAAAGAGAGAGGCAGGGTGAGTTGATTTTAGAAGTCTACCAATGGTTCGCCGGTTACACCCGTGAAAGCATTTGCTCGGCCAGAAAGCAATCAGCATTTTCTCGATACCGGGAGCCGTGTTACGCGGTTTGGCCCTTCCCGATCGAAACCCGTGGAATCATCATCCATCGATATTTCGCCGTTCAAAACCATAGTAAAGAATCGATCGTTAGAATATTCGATTCATCGATCCTTTCCAATAGACTTAAATGGCAGATAAATCGATCCATCGCAAAGCACGACAGGACGGCACCAGTAGCGGGGCATGAAAGAGCGATTTTCGATATTTTCCCATTTGAAACTGGGGTAAAGAATCGATTATTAGAGTGTTCGCTGCGAACACCTTAGGTATCGATCCTTTTCCATAGCTTTAAATGGCAGATAAATCGATCCATCGCAAAGCACGACAGGACGGCACTGATCTACGCCGCCGCTCGCGAGGCGACCAATAGCTTTCCTCTGCTTTATTTGCCGTTCCCCGTCTCCTTCGCGAATCGACTTAATGTCTTATGCAGAAATTATAAGCCACACCTTGCATTGTGATTCGATTCGGTGAGGACGGCGCGGCACCGGGAACGGGGTGGGGGAGGGGGCGAAGTGTCCCTCTTAATCCACCAGCCACTCCGGGGGAATATTTATTCCTTCACACTCTTCAGATCGGAGAAGAAATTTGCGACCGGAATCGATTGTTGCGCGTATTGCTTTCGGAGTGGAATGCGATGCAATGCACTCGACCCGCGCTCCCGCCAATCAGCGTTTGCGCTTTTGCGGTCCGCGGTTTGGCGACCGGTGATTGGTTCGCTCGCCGGAGTCGCCGAGCGCTCCGCACGTGAAATTTGCCTATCGTTGATGCGAGTAATTGTGCGCTTAAGTTCACGTGTCCCCCGGACGTAGAGAAATTACTGAAATACGGCACTGCATTGAAGGTTCGACAGAATTTGATCGAGCTGACCCGGTTGGTGCTTATTACGACCTGATTGGTGTTGTAAACCCATTAAAAGGACCGAGTTCATCAGAGAGGGACCACCCCATATATAAGTAGTTGAAACTGAGAAAAAGAGGTTTGAAGTTGCATTCGAGCATAAGGCTCAATGAAAGAAAATAAGCCCTGACCCCTCTGCTCACCAAAAAAAAAAAAAAAAAGAAAATTGTTTTTAGACTCTCAGTTTTTGGCAAAAGGAAATTTACGGCTAGTAAAACTGAAACATTCTGAATTCAATTTTTTTCGAAAATGTGGGTTTGGAGCTTTGAAACTTCTTTTTGGTGCGCGTCATCATGGTTTTTAAGCCACTTTACACAAAGGACAACTCTAATAGCAAAAATTTGCGACAGACCCATTTGAGGCTTCATTACAGGAGCCCATCGTAAAACTTCGTAAGTACATCAGCTGGCTGATCGCTGAAATTAATAAACAAAGCCTTTGAAGATAACCGGAAAATGGAGGGACCTTATTGGTGGAGGTGGATGGTTGCAACGGAAAGCAGTAAGTATATGTAGTAGACGAAAATAACACGATTTAGTGAGAAACAAATGATAATAATAATTGTTCAACATTAGCAGTAGTTTCAATGAACGATTACATGCAGAAGCGACAGGTTTTAATCTCTAAGTGTGAAAAAATTGATTTATTGTTCCCACTGATGCGCGTTATGATTCCAATTTAGTTAATGGCAAAGTTTTAGATCGGATTTGCTCGACTCGATTGGGAGAGCTATGATTTAAGCACCGTCGACTTCGATGTCATTTTCGATTTACGTACTCAAAACCCAAATTTCATTAACTGCACCGTCTCTAAGATTCAAAATTCCTTACGAGCAAACCGAATCAAACGCATTAAAAAAGGTGTACAAAACCCAGGAGTAAAATAACGCACTCCCAATCCCTTCGTTTCGTTGAGAAGGGATTACTGACAGGATCCGTACCATGTTCGTACCAATTCGCAGCACACAATGGAAAAAACGGATTTAATCTCTGTTCCAACACCTCCTTGTAAGCAACTTGAGCTGAACCGCCGTGCCGCACAGTGGATCGAGTCTATCGAAGAGGTTGGACATGAAATTTTTGACTAAAACAGCAAATTTTTATGTTGATTTAGTCACATTTTAAATTTTTAGAGGTGCTCCCAAGAAGAAAATTTCACGAGGAAACCGATGGACCCACTTATAGAACCTCAGAATTTCGTACAAACGGAGTTTTAAGCATTTAAAGTTTCCAGGTTTTGTGCGACCTCTCCTATTGACTCGATCCACCGTGCGCCGTGTCTTTCAAAGAGGAGAGAGGCAAAGAGTTCTGGCACTGGACTCGGGTCTTTGCACGGTTTGCGGTTCATTTCATACCACATTTGGAGAGAAGGTGTTGCGGAACGCAGTTCGCGAATCGGGAAAAATTATGAAACGGATTTGACACGAACTCTGAGGAGAGTTTTATAAAATGCCGGAGATCTTAGCCGACGATAAAAAACATTCGAGGAACATCTCGAGAACATCAATAAAACATTTAAGGCAAAACACGCGCTCCAGAGAAAAGAACAAGTCAATAGACACGATCCACGTCAATACTCACTGTTGCCATACCGTTTGGTTTCTGTTCGAAATCCTCGAAACCGTTTTTCAGATCTTACGCGATAACTGTTCGATCACCTGGACCCGTCCTGTAGCTCTACCTGATAAAATGATACTTTAATACAGCAACTATGTAAAAGTTTAGAATTCTAAACAGAATATCTTTGCTGAACTTTCAATGCTGCATACTGTATAACATTGTGGTTATCAAGTATGCTAATCGAACTGCGACTAAAAAATAAAGAAACTTAGGGTATTTCGGTGATACTGGGGTAAGAGCTACTTTTATTTTGCAAGAGATTTAAAAACTTGCACACAGTTTCTATTTATTCATCACTGAACAAATTGTACATATATTGAATCAAATTTATATACATTAAGTATACAAATATTAAATCACCATATAATTCATCGAAAAAATTCACAGTCCTAGTATGATTTCACTGATTTTGATGTAGAGGAAGAAGTTGAAACATTGAATGGTTCTTCTTCACAAAATGCGGTCTTACACCCTGTGTCTACTAAAATAAGCTGGTCAAAAATAAGTACTTTTACAGTACTTTTTCAAAGCATTCTCGAAAAATTCTGTACCTCCTCCAACGGAAAAATTCCGTAATTTTTCAGTACCTCCATTTGACGAAATTAGACAAATTTCATAAATTTGGAATTATTGCAGCAAAAATGACAAAAATTTTAAAAAAATTCCGGACCTTTCTACGGAATTTCCGCACTTTTTCAGTACTTCCGGACCGTCCTTAAAAAATCAGTGCTATTTCCGGACTTGAAGACACCCTGTCTTATCATACTCCGTCATGATTGGTTAGAATCCTAGATCCGGAATCGTTCGTTCGAACAATTTAATGACAAAAATGGAGTCTTTTAATGGAAATAATGAAATGAATCCAAAATCGCTTCTTACATTTCACGAAACTGAAAATTTTATGAGTTTAAGCAGGCAATTCACTCCCAAAAAAGGGAAATGTTAAAGAACTGTGGCGCCAGGAGACGTTGGACATGGCGACCAACCGTGCAGCGCTGAAATCGGACACCTCAGGTCCGAAACAGGACAGCCGCGGCCGCCAGTAATTATTCAGCAATTGCCGGCGCGGCAACCGAAAAAATTAAATCGACGACAAAAAACAATCATCAAGAGACGCTAAAAAAGAGACATCGGCGATATCGACGATAAATAAATCTTAGCCGATAATGCACGGTGATAAAATATTATGCAACGGCTTTGAGAGAAGCGGGACAGGCTAGGTAAACAGAGATACACAGTACAGGACCCGGGGTTAGCGAAGTTAGTGCCGGCACCGGTGCGCGGTGCGGTGGTTGGGTTCGGGCCCCGGGCTCTACACTTCTACAGGGTCGTCCAAAAGTCCCGCACTACCCCCTGGAAACTTCGAGTTGTTGCCCTTTTTCAGACAGATCCCCTCAAATTCTTGGTGGTCTCAAAAGCAGTTTCATTTGACCAGGAAGCACTCTTAAAATGTCAAATTCTTTTTTCAATTTATTCAAAAGTTACAGGAATGATGCCTGCGGGTTGACTATTGATACTGATAGACTAAGCGATAGACAAAGCGGACAACGTAAAAATGGGTGGATTCGATTGCTTGAAACGGGCGGTTGTTATAGACTAAGGAGTGTAATGATGGACTAACTGGACCGCATTAAGTAGAAAGGAACCAAGCCACATCAGCTGTTGCAAACTTCTATTGGGGAATTCAATTTTTTACATGAAAACGGTCCTGCGGATATTTCCAGAAATTTCAGTGAATTTTCTGCTTAGTACGAAGCAAATTCCTGAAAACATTCAAAGGAATCCGCAGAAACCTTCTCTTGTAAAAGATTACATTACCCAGTTAAATTTGGCAATAGCTGACGTGGCTTAGTACCTTCCTACTAAACGTGGTACAACGATAGGGTCTCTCATGTGCTGCTCTTGGTTAGTCTATTGCTCACCTCCTTCGGTCATTCCAAAAACTCGCTTCCACCAATAGGATCGCTCCATGTTATCTTCGTCTCTTTCGTCAATAGCTTTGTCCACCACTTTCAATAACAACCCTCTAATTATTGAAATTTATGACAAAGCGATAGACAAAGAGGACATAGGTAGTATGGAGCGATCCCATTGGTTGAGATAGGTGATTCTTATGGACAAAGGGAAAATATGATGAGCTAATTGTAGGGTCTCACGAGTGCTGTCGTTAGTTAGTCCATTATCCACCTACTTTGTTCATTGCAACCACTCCCTCCAACAAAGGATCGTTCCATATCCTTTTAGTCTTCTTTGTCTATAGCTTTGTCCACCAATTGCAATAATCGGCCTGCTGGTGCGGGACTTTCGGATCACCCTGTGCGGTGCTTCAGCAGCCGAGGTTTTATAGGCTACCCGCCCGAGCGGCGCGAAGCGCGGGGGGAGGGATACAACTTGTGGACAGTTGCAGAAAAGCAAAGTTGAATACTCTCCAAGAACCGTTCAATAAGTCGGGAATGTATAATTGTAATTTATTGCACCGAAATCCGAACGCTGCTCCGCGAACACTTATGTTCCGAACCCATGCGATTCGCCATCCGAGAGCATAATGGCGACAAATATTTTAATAAATTAATGAATGCGGCGTGTTCAGCGCCGAGCAATGAGCAAATCGGAGCCTCCCCTCACCCCCCTCCCCCACCCGTCCGCCCTGCCGACTCATTAGCCCGTTTCGCCGCTACACTGTGTTCTCGACGACCGGATTGACGGAAGGTTAGATATAACAGCCCGCCCGGGTTATGATAGACTGGGCCGTCCGTCACAACTCACAATCGACATACCATGTCCATTACTGCGCTGTAATTTGTAGTCGGTAACGGTTACAAAACTGAAAGGGGGGCTGAGGTGGAGCTGCGGGTGGATTATTCAAATGTACAGACAAAGCTATAGATCGTTTTCGATACATCAAATGGGTGAGATTGTATCGATATCGATTGGCTCAACATGTAAACATAGCCTCAAAGGTCAATCGAGTAATCTGAGGAAATGGGGTTTTTCTGACAGATTTTTTATTCTTATGAGTACTAAATGGCATCGCAAGATAGTTAGGAATTTTCTCATTTTCAGCTTTTCCGACTGAAATCTTGAAAGTTTTGTTTGAGGTTGTGTTCTATTGTTTTGAACTGAACGATACATCGAACCACTATCGAAAACGATCTATGGACACAAGAGAAGAAAATGGAGCGATCCTACGGGTAGAAGCGAATTCCTGATAAATCCCAGTAATGGAGGATTTGCATTCTGATTGCTTGGTTTGCAGTAGTTCCAGATTTTTCCCGCAGTGGGATGAGGGATCTAGTTCCCTCAGAGGTGACTCCAGATTTCCTAGGGAGTGGGCCCCGGCAAAAAGAGATACAGTGGCCTCTCCTGATGAAATGGTGGAAAGAAGAGTGATATGAGGTCCCGGGAAGCTCTGTGAGTTTTCCCTGAGAATGATCAGTGGGGCCCCAAAATTTTGCCAAAAGGGCCCCCGCGACATCATTTCCCCCAAAATTTAAGGGGGCGGACCATCCCCACGACCACTTCTCTTCGCACCTTCACACAAATTCTGTTATTCCGTATACAACACTTTGCAAGGGTTTTTCTATGACGTTAAAAACCATACGTAGCTCAATTAGCCATCATAAGAAGATAGAATTACTTGACGAACTTACTTACGACGCTATACTTGCATGAAAACGATTTGACAATACTTTTTCAATTTTTAGTTTTCCTTGTGTGTCTCTAAAAGATCTCTAAAAGAGGGAAATCTCACCGCAGAGGAACCTATCGCCAATGCCCTGCCCTGACTAAGAGGCAAAAATTTCATTTTTTACTGCTCCGTGGATCGCAGCGTTTAGTGCCTCATAACGTGATGATTGAAATTCCTCGTACGCAGAGACTGGTGGCTGAGTTATAGATTATTCCGTCAGTGCAAGCTTTGGTCACAATGATGGAATCGCAAGGACAAAATTACAGCGAGTAAGGTCTCGTTCCGAACCTTTTTCGGAGTGCATTAATGACATATTCGCGCGGACCAAAATGAATTTCTGTAATTTAATGTTATTGCTGTTCGCGGTACAATGTACATGCCTCCCAACTCACTGGCAATGATATAAATCAGGAAAAAATAAAAAAAAAAAAAGAACCGCGGTTAAGTTCATCTTGGTACGTATGAGTCACTGCCTACAGAAACGCAAATTTGGTCGAAAGAAACATCGGTGTCAATTTGACCATATGGTCCACGAAACAAACGATTTTCCGGGAACCCATTTAAAATAATTTTACTTGATAAGACGTTTTTAAACTATAATATTCCACCTACGATTTATACTTGTGCTTTGTAAAAACGTTGTTTGATTAGCAAGCTGCGGGGATAAATACAAGAAAAAGCAACGAAAATCCGCATATAACTGCGAAATGTTTTAAAACCGAAAGTAATAGCGGTCAAAAAAGGTCTTGAACTCACTAAAACACAGCTTCTGACTGATTGGAGGCTGTCATTTATCAAGTCACGGAACTTTCAACAAAGGGGACAACTGCTTTGAAGAGTATTAAATAATAATTAAAAACCAATTCAGGTGAGGCAAGCTGTCTTACTAAGAATCGGTTGCTTTACATACGTCGCAGGCAAATAGTAAAATCAGGCATTTTATCAAATGCCTAGGCAAATAGTCAAATATTCTAACTTAGATTGAAATTCTGATTCTTTTCCTAATTTTAGACAAAATAATTCATTGCTCTTGCAAGAAAAAATTCTTAGTGATAATTTGCACACACAACAGTATTTTAAACGATTTTTAGCTCCTGAAGAGACACTGATCTGGAAAATTTCAGCAAGTCGTAAAATACAGAATTTTTGGAATTTCAACATTTAAAAATATGAGGAGCAATTGAAGAGGAAGAGACAAAAAGAGTTCGTAGGTTTCATGAATTATTTCTCCAAAAATAGTGAAAAATTGTGAGCTCTTCGCCATAAGTTCACAAAATTTTGGAAACCGTCAAAATTTGACTATCTGCCTAGGCATTTGACAAAATGCCTGATTTCACACATACATTTAAATGGAGAAAAAACAATTTTGTCAACTTTAACGAAAGAGAAGCAGGCAACATGAAATGCAGTTGGGCCGATTCCGGTGAGATTGGTATTAGAATTTATGATTTATTTTTAGATAATCAATTTAATTACCGATTACCTAAAAAAATTCTCTGTATTTTAATGACCCTCATCCCGTGGTTATTCACGAGAAAGGGAGGGGTTGTGGGTTTAATGCGAGAAACGAGCCGGGGCAGATAAATATAATGCTACTTCCTGTTTCTCGCGGGGAGCTTTTTCTCGAATTCCACAATTTCTTGCAAGAATAATACGTCAAGGGTGGGTATTTCCTTCTGCTCATATTTTTCCGGGATAAATGGGCCAAGTTTTCCCTCATTTTGCGGGATTCTCGGAGCACGAGCGTTATAGCGCGTACTTAAATTTAATGGATGTTCCAAGGTTTTGCGCGACGAATTTCAGTCCGGATCTTTGCTGAGAAATGGAAAACTGAGTCTCGGGCGAGCTTGAAGGAAACTCCACGCATTAAAGTGGCAGTTCCTAAACTTTCCAACTTGGGACCGGAGCTCCCTGCTCTCTCGGATCCCGGCCATGACTCAAAATTACTAGACTGGAGGCTCGATAAAATAAGGGAACACCTTTCATCAAAAATGAATATTTCCGTCGACATAGGTAGTAATGCGGACCGGAATGGTGAGCCTTCCTGACTTCAACTTCTCAAGGGAACTTCGACTTGACTTCTACTTCTGGAGTCTCGAGGAAGAGCTCGAAAATTTAAAAGGAGCTATTCCATGGTCCCGACCACATCAAAGCGGACTGAAACTCAAATACTTTGAAAGAGACGGCAAATTTTACCTTCTCGTGCCCTTTGCGAGTGGAGGAAGTATTGTCATCCAGAAATTTTTTTGAAAAATCGTAATTTCTGGGCGTTTTAAGGTGCCTGGGACGAAAAAAATCATGTCCGGCGTCCCTTAAAATGTAAGAATAGAAGTAACTTAAAATCTCTTTGTTTAATTGCATCTAAAATGGGCATAGAGGACCTTTCTTATACATGATCTCCTTTTGATTCATTTCTTTTTTCTTTCCTACAGAACGAAAATAAAGATGGAAAAAAATATGGTTATTTTTGCACACGCATTTAAGATGAATTTGAAGAAGTGTAGATTTTGAGAACTGATAGGTACATACGTTATTCCGAACACCGCCTATAGACGGACATACGATTTTTCAAGTCAGGTTTTTTCCCACTGGGCACTTTAAAACAACAAGTGATAAGAGAGAGATGAAACACCAAGTAATGATGAAACTTCAATATCTTTTTTATTTCACTTTTCCTCAGGATAAAATTCTCCTTCCACCAAGTAAGCACAGTGAGAGAAAATAAAAATAAATAATGCCCATGAGCGCAGAGTACAGGCACAAAGCAGGGACATTTTCATAGGAGAAAACAGCATAGCACGACAACTTAATGTCATTGTTCCGACTATTTCCTTTAATTGACCTCATTGGCTTCTCGTCGCAACGATGATTTCCCACACGAATGAGAAACTGCAGAAGAAAGCTGAATTCTTATGATGGCGAATCCGATTTTAATCAATGCGAAGATGAAATGTTTTACAAAAAAAAATAATGCCCGTTTAAATATGACCGCATCCCAAAAACCGATACCAAGAATGTAAAAGACTACTAGGATTCTCCTATAATGTTGGTTCTTAATAACAAACGAAAAAACTCATCTAGGTATTCCAAAATTAGAGCTTTGTCAAGGTTAAGGCGCTGAGAAAAAGGGATACGTGTGGGCAGGGGGGTGGGGCAGAGAACAGAGGAAAGATAAAAAAAAGAAGAAAAAAAGCAAGACGATGAAGGCTTTTCGACAAATGATTTTATTAATACGCCGGGAGTAAATATTAAAACAGTGCTCGCGCCCTGAACTCGATAGAGCGGTGCCGCGCCATGTTGTCAAAGTTGATTTCCGTTCCGAAACAGAGACAGTTCAACCTCACTCACCCGCTTGAATAATTAACGAGACAGGGTGAAAAAAAAGACCATGACTCTATCAAAAATACCTTTATTCTTCTTGTTTTTATAGTCTTAAACAAGCCCGTTTGGTTTCTTCCCTTCTTTTTTTAATCTCTTTTTTTCTACAGCGGTATTTCCGACTTTTGTTGCTGTCCGCACTGCCCTGCGAAGGAAAATTACCGTACCGATGAGGAACAGGCTCTTGGGAAAAAATGACTTTAATGGATTGGGTTTATTAAAGGCGTCTCATAGTCTGGCCCCTTGTTTCTACACACTAATATCTCAATTTTCGGTATTATTTTGGCATGACTTCGTTCATCTGAACAAATAGAATCAGCCTCTAAATGAAATTGCATACAGTCAATACCAATTGGTACCTGATATACTGTACTTGTTTATAATTAAGTTCCGCGGAGCTCAAGTACAACTAGCAATCTAAAAAAGGCTGTTTATGAAATTCCTAACATTAAAAATCAGATTTTTCGAGTCTTTCCCTCCGTAATTCTCCCTTCGAAAAATAAACTTCAAAACGCGCTCCTGGATAGGAAAATCACTGATAAACATGGGTTTTTAGTGAATATTTGTGATTTTCCTTGAAATAGGACATTCTGTCTCATAAATAATGAAAAAATCCAGCATGGAGATACGGCAAGGGCAAAAAGAAGCACGGGGTTGTTAGATAAAACGGACATTTTCAATCAATCGTGGTAGGACCCAAATAAATTAGGTTACCGACCCAAATGTTGCGATACTACCTCAATTAATTGGAAATGCCCGTATTATCCAACCAATTGGGGTATTAGCACAATTTTAGGGCACTGAAAAAAACCACGGGCTATATGGACATACCGTGACCGTTCCAGGCTCAGAGACCGAAAGTTCCGGGTGCTACGCCTGGAACTTTCGACCTCTGAGCCCGGAATGCAGACGATATGTCTTTATAGCCCGTAAGTGCGGTTTTCACGGACGGATTTTTTTTCCCGTGGGGATAAGCCCCAACACTTTTTTGTACGTGGGCGCACAGTGGATCGAGTATATTAGAGAGGTCAGACACAGCATTTTTGATTAAAACTGCAAATGTTGATGTTTATTTCGTCACATTTTAAATTGCAAGGTGTGTATCTTGCAGAAAGGACGAGGAAGCCGATGAAACCAATTTCAGAACCTCAAAATTTTGTATAAACGGAGTTACAAGCTTTTAAAGTTTCTAAATTATTGCGACCTCTCCTATTGACTCTATACACTGTGCGGCGGTGTAAAGACAAACTCTTTGATTTACCGACGAAATTTGGCAGGCGGATCGTCCATAACCTGAGTTCAGAGCTCAAGCCGGGAGAGCGATCGGAAAGCTCGGGGAAGGGCGAAGGGCGCAGGGGGGCGCAGGGGCGGCGGCAGGGCCGGGGCTGCGGTTTGGGGAGCGAGAGAAAAAAAACCCGTGTTCCCAGCGCGATGTGTGGGTTAAAAGCGACTCTGTGAGAGTGTCGATGAAGGAGGGGAGTGTTTTCATATTTGGTATTCAACAGCATGTCAATGCCGAGCTCATAAAAGTTTGATGGATACCAGACAGAACCACTCGAAAAACCTCGAGTGCTTTCCTTCTTTTTTTTCTCAAGACGCGGACCCGGGCCTTAAGTCCCGGAGCCCTCGAACGGAATTAACCCGCCGAGGGAAAAAACCGAGAGGGAGATTAGGTCGAAACAATTTTTCGAGCACCGACCCTCTAATATACCTTAATTCCTAATTTCTATTATTTTTATCATCGTCGGAATAGGGGGTCTTTCGCGGAATATTCCTCGACTCTCGATCCTTTCGCCATGCTCAACTTTCCCGTTCCCGAACGTCGTTTACATTGCCACGCTAAGGAAAAACGCCGTATGATCCTTCAGGCGTTGCCAAATTCCCTTCGGTAAAACACCAATTTCCTGGTAAACTTATGAATATTTTCCTTCCAAATTTTTCAGATAATTTTCTTGGCGATTTCACACTAAGTTTCTGACAATTTCAAGTAAAAATATTCGTAACTTTTTTTAGGAATGAACATTTTACCGAGGGGAATTTGGCAACTCTCGAATATTCATACGGTGTCTTTCCTTAGCACGGCAGTACAGTCCGGGCTCTCTTTCAGCCACTTAAGAAAATTAAAGGCGCGCCGTGATGAGGGGAGGACCCGCCAGGTGAGGAACGATTCCTCGAGTGGAAAAAATTATCCCGTCCTTCGAATCGACGGATATTCGTTATGGATCGGTAAAACTGTCCTCCATGACTTCGCGAGACCGTCTTTCTTATAAAAAATTTCATAAAATTAGCCGTAATCTGAAAAGTTGTTGAATGAGTCATGACTGAAACCAGCGGCGTGGCGTGCTTGGCGATGTATCGATTGACCTGTCATTTCAACCTATGGTATGGAATCGATTATTAAGGTGTTCACTGCGAACACCTCGTTTATCGACCCTTTGTTATGGGATTAAATGACAGATCAATCGATACATCGCAAAGCATGCCACGCTACTGACTGAAGCAGTGAAGAGTTATGAAATTAGACTAGACACGCACGTTTAGGTGGAAGCGATCTATCTGTAGTATCGTCTTCGATAAAAGATGGAATAGATGGCAGGCCTTAAAGCTATCATTTCGGCTCGCATCTTTTGAAAACAGAGTTATAATGTTCCCACACTGAAAACATGTTGAGTCAAGTGCCTCGCAGATCGAGTCAGATGAAAATAAATCTAGTGTACTTTCTTCGGAAAATAAAAGGGAAGTACACTAAAAAGTAGGTTGCGATACTGATAAGAACGAGCAAGAAGATCGATTTCTTTTCTCGCAGTTTTTCTTCGCAGAAGATTTCTCTTAAATATGTAGAGTTGAGAATGAAATGAGCGCCTCTATGGGTCCAAAAAAGACTTCGTTTTTCACAAGAGGAAAAAAAATGGAAACTGGGCTGAAAACCAGCGTGGAAGATCAGATATCATTTCAAAACAAAAAAATCAAAATTAAGTACAGGTCCATAACTTCTCAGAAATCGCTGCAGTTTTCCCGTTGCAGAGGTGATACTTGGTTGTTCGGATTGGACCTGAGAGTTAAGCCTAAACACGGTTTGGAATTTTTAAAAATAAAATTTATTTCCTTTTCTATAATGAACTGATTTGCTGGCTCTCATTCTGCTGACCAGGTTGGAACGAAAATTTTGGAGAAATGACCGGGCGTCTTGAGTACTTCTGGTATTTTCTTGAATTTTCTATCTATTTCAATCGAATCAAGCATTCAAAGCTATTTCCATCAACATTACACGCAGTCTGATGGCGGAAAGAAAGTTCGAACTCACTCCTTGATTCTTAAGAATTGGATTTTTAGGGGTGTATTTTTCACAGATTATATTTTAAGACTACTTTAATTTTAAATGATCATTATCTTAATTTTTTTCAAAAATTGCACTCATCCCGCTTGTCTCACAAGCCCCTCAATTCAATTAAAATAAAAAGGATTTTGGATTGTGGCATACAATTCAATTATTTTCCGATTCTCTTCTGATGGCTAATCAAGAATCCACTCCAAACTCAATTTCGACCAGAATGGACGTTGTACACTTCGGAACTGGTAGCCTCAATTTTAGGCTCATTTCAGAAACGACGTATGTGATATTCGTTTCTATGCGTACGCATTAAAAGATGAGCCAGGAATTGCAGTTCCTTGATGCAAAATAAGTGCCATATGACAACAATGAAACATACGACAGGAGTTACAAGAGGGCAAGGCTTGACAAAGGCAAACCGCGCCGGGGGACGCTGCCGTAAAGACAAAAACTATTTACTACCAAGGAAGAGAGAGCGATAGACACAAGAGGAAGAGAGAGCGATAGACACAAGAGGAAGAGAGAGCGATAGACACAAGAGGAAGAGAGAAGGATAGACACAAGAGGAAGAGCCGCAGGAAGAGCGAAGGAGAGCCGAGCTTTACGAGAGGGGGTCGGGCTCTCCTGTTTTTCATGAACTCGGTATTTTTCTCTCCTTTTTACGATGGCGAGGTTTGTATATTTATCAATTCCGGGAGAACTGCGCGAGAGCCTGGAATTAACTTTTTCCCCCTCGTATTATTCATCATATGCTCTGCTCGGTGCTCACTCAGACTGACTTCAATTGAACATATGTCAGAAATAACTCATTTCTTCCCTCCC
>NW_017547132.1:2375710-2415878 GCF_001854935.1 Bemisia tabaci
CCCCGCCCATCCCCACCCACACGCCCGACCGACGCTATTCCAGTTTTACATGAAAACTTCCATTTATCGCATCAAATGCCGTCTGCTTTATCGATCTGCTAAGTTCAATGTCTATAACATTAAAACTGGCATGGAGTTGTAGACGGTGGAGCAATTCGGGGCCCGGAGATCCGCGCGCGGAGCATCATAACGCCCAACATTATAACCTTCCGCCCTCGCCCACCTCAGCCCCCTCCCCCGACTCTGGCTTCGCCTCTCACTCACCCGCTCAAACTCTTGACTTCACCTCTCCCGGCTACCTTTTCCCCGACCGATTCCGCAGTCCACCCCTTAAAACTTTCCCGCCGCTCCGGGCCCGACTCCGCGCGCCCCATCCGCCCATTACCCTTCATTGCCGAATCCGAATCACCGCATCATAGCTGTCCCGCGCTAGCTTCCATTAATTGTCCCCGGCTCTCGGCCGTTCTCGAGGCGTTATCCCCCCGAAAATTCCGGAAAACTTGGAATTCTACACGCGGAGTTGCCGCAGAATTTGGAAAATTAAAATTCCCTGACGGGGAATCTGCAACCCAGTTCAGCCGACGAGACCGATTACGAATATTTGGACTGCATTTTCCAATCAGAAACAACTATTTCCGGTTAATTTTAGAAACAACATTTGTGTTGCAGATCGTATTCGATAGTAGTATATCCCTGATTTCCGTGGCAGATTTTGGTGAAATTCCCTGACAATTGAACAAATGCCCCTATAAGACAGCTTTCGGCCATTCTCAAGGCGTTATTCCCCCGAAAATGCCGGAAAACTAGGGATTCTACACGCAGGATTGCCACAGAACTAGGAAAATTGAATTGCAATACATTTCCCTGATTTTATGATAGAATTTGGTTAAAATTCCTTGATAATTGAACAAATACTCCAAGTAGGCAGCTCTCGGCCATTCTCAAGGCGTTACTCCCCCGAAAATGCCGGAAAACAAGGAAATGCCGGAAAACTGCACGCAGGATTGCCACAGAATTTGGCAAATTAAGTTCCTTGACATTTCCCTGATTTCTGCGACAGAATTTGGTGAAATTCCCTGAAAATTGAAAAAATGCCAGATTTTGTGAAAGACATAGTTTGAAATAGTTCTCGGGCAAAATTTGTGAGTCGAAACGACAAACTCATTCAAAAAGGCAAATGATGGTGATTCGACGATTTTCCCCTTGACATTTTCGACATTTTCCCAGACATTTCTAGGTTCTCATTTTCAGCTGGGATCCTAAAATTTTTGTTTAACTTTATGCTCTGTTGTTTTGAACCGAACGGTACATCGAACTTCTATCGAATACGATCTGAACCACACATGCACTGGAAAAAAAAAAACACATTGGGTCTAGAGTCCAGACTCTTAAGAACATCGACAAAAAAAAATACTCTTGATTCAATCAGATTTAAGCTTAAATCAAGAACCAAGCCTCTTAATTTGAGCGGATTTCCTTTTGATTTAAGCTTAGATCTGATTGAATCAAGAGTCCTTTTTCTTTTCAATGTTTTCAAAAGTCTGGACTCTAGATCCAATGTGTTTTTTTTCTTTTTTTTCTTCTAGTGTGTTGTATTTAAAATTAACCGGAAATAGTTGTTTCTGATCGGAAAATGTAGTCCAAATATTCGTAATCGGTCTCGTCGGCTGAACTGGGTTGCAGATTTCATTGAAAAAAATGCTCAGCACGGATTTTGCGGATGGAAAGTGCGAGTTAGCGCGGATTCAAGACGCCAACATAAATTGGTGCGGTTCCGGTGAGGTGGGAGGGGGCTGAGGGTGTCTGGTTTCGCGAGTGGCGACAGACTCGCGCCCGGCCCAGGCCCCGACGAAAACGGGGTCCCGCGCTTCCGCTTCGAAATTTTAATCACTTTCCTTCAAACGTTCCGTTTCATTTTGTTTCGAGTCAAAAATCAATGTGTCACTTTCGAATCGGATTCGATAAAACCAAGCGGGTTGCGGGGGACACAATATCCTGGGTTCACACGCATCCACTGGAAAAAAACACATTTGATCTAGAGTCCAGACTCTTGAAAACATTAACAAGAAAAAATACTATTGATTCGATCAGATTTAAGCTTAAATCAAAAGGAAATCCGCTCAAATCAAGAGGCTTGGTTCTTGATTTAGGCAAAAATCTGATTGAATCAAGAGTATTTTTTCTTGTCGATGTTTTTGAGAGTCTGGACTCTAAATCCAATGTGTTTTTTGTTCCAGTGTGGGCTCACACGCATCGAATTGGGAGTAGATTCCTACCCTTGGTACTTGGAAGTAGCAGGGATCGCGATAAGTTGCAATTGGATCGGAGAATGTATCGCAATTTCAGGGACGACGATCTAGAGCGTTATTATGGGATAAAAATTGCGAATTCAGTACATAAATTTGCAATAAAATCGATAGCTTTATCTATTGCAAAATTATCGAACGAGATAAATTCGGATGAAATTTTGATTTTGTAGAAATAAAATTGCGACAAGATCGAGGATAATCGCTCAGATGTTAACGAGCTCAGCGCTTTCATAGCCAAAAAATCGTAAAAAATCGCAACGGAATTTCAAAATATCGCGGTTTTCCCGTTCAAAAATGCTACTTGGGTAAAAGGCTTTTGAAGGATCTATACGAGGAAGTAGTGCACAAAAATTTCGATCTTATCAAACGCGATTTTATAGAGATAAAACTACAACAAGATTCAGAATAATCCATTAGATGTTTGTGATTCTAGCGATTTTGTCGCCAAAAATCGTAACTGAATTTCAAAATATCGCGATTTTTCTGATGAAAAATGCTACTTGTGCTATCGCATTGTGCTGCAAGGAATGAGCAAGGGGCAAGTGATACCGCTATTCGAACCACGTAGGCGCTCGTATTGTCTACACCAAAAATTGAAGGGAAACTGACAGTGGGCGGAAGTCACATCCCGCTTCTGCTGAAATATATTCTTGCTTCCTTCGCCTGAAAGTGATACCACTATTCGCCCATGTTGGAACTCGTATTGAAATGTTGAGTAAACTAGGAGTAAAGTACTCACAATCAGAATAAGCGTTCGTTTCTCTCTAATTTTTCTATTTGTATTTCCGGTTGAAAATGCAGGTGAACTGCGAAAAGTTCCGGTTTTTTTTTTATTTTATGTTACATTTTGCGGCCTTAGTCCAATTTTAAAATGTTAATTTTGTACTTTCGTTTTGTGCCGATTAAGTTGTTTCCTGGTAAACTAGGAGATAATACGCCGGACAAATGGTTTTCCCTCTTCGGTCAGAATTATTTCATTGTGTTGAAACAGTTTCCGGCAGCAATACACTTTTCAAAACTCCTTTTCAAACTGATACTCAAAGCTACCTCCTTCATCAGCAAATTTTCAAACAAATAATAGATAATACGCGCTCACTTAACAAAAAACAAACACGACGGCAGGACAGCTAGCCTGCGAGGATGTAATTAAAAGCGAGCGCTCGAAAATCACAATTATGAGAATACCTTGTTCCGGCCATTATTTCAACAATCAAGAAAGGATTTCTGATTTGATCATTTTTCGCCGTAAATCACCAAGGCATAACACATGGGGATATGTTCATGCAACGCTCAAGCAGGTGGTACACGCGACGCGCCGTGTTTTAACCACATCAAACTGAGAGAGCCCTCGCCCATCTGGTGCATTCCAATATCAACCCGACTGAATTTAGCTACAGATGCAATTAAAATTAAAATATAATGAGCTGACATCAATCAGAAAAACCGATGCATGCCCGCATGTTGATTCGAAGAATTATTTGGCGCACTTCATGGAAAAGTATATCGAACAATTCATATGTCAGCGATACCGAATACTACTTGTTTCGGGGTAAACTTCGCACCAAGAAAAACTTTTTTATTTTTCCCCCAAAATTTTACTCTGATGACAAGAGGTAAAATACATCGACATTGAAACTTATGAGCATCTCGTGTGTTGCGGTGTTTAAAAATGTCTATCGACATCATTTCAAATACATCATTCCTTTAGATTTCCTCAGAATCGGCTTCAAACAGCGAAGAAACACCACGAAAGTTGTGAAAAGTGGTTTGGTAGTTCTCCATTTAAAAAATAGAGTATGCAAGGAAGGTTGCAACATAATAAACCGAAATACGTGACTTCGGAATATCATCAGCGATATGCAGAAGGAAACGGCGCGTTGAATGGCACGTTCTCAAAAAGGTCGAAGCAACCAATTTAAAGTCATGCTCGTTCGGGGCATGAAAGTGCCCGCTGATTTATTGTTGAGTGGTCAATTTCTCAAATGAAAATATCGGTAAGTTCCCTCAGAATCACTAAAAAAAAAAATTTTTTTCTACCTACTTAGACGCTAAATTTTGCCCACCTATAAATCCTTTCAAAATCTGCGAGATCAATTTCCAGATTAAATAAAAAGAGAAATTCACTAAACAAAAATAATACTGGAGAGGTAGGTGCTGAATTGATTTTACCGCTCTATTGAACAGACGATCATGATCAAAATTAAATGTTAAGTTAAGCAGAGATCTTCACTCCATAAAAACATTCATCGCAGCTGAGATTTTTTCGAAAAAAGAACTTGAATTAGCATAATTCAGTTGGTGAACCACTCTTAAAATGTGACTCAAAAGCTGATTAAGAATAAAGCACGATAAAACTCGGCCAAATTCAAATTTTACCTGCCTGTTTATAGGCTGGTATTGGCAATCGGTATTTTGAGCCATGTGCTAACAAAACTATGCATGAGAGAACCTGTATCCAATGAGCATTAAAATATGCGTTTAAGTCAAGTATAACTTCTCGAGTAGGGAAATGAACTCGCAAGATTGTTGAAAATCCGCGGAAATTGAGAGGATACCCATTTAACAGAGGAAAACCAACTACATTACAGTTTTGTTAAAAACATGCACATTTATCTTCATCTTTAACAATGTCTCTCTAAAGTTCAGTCAAGTTTTTTTAGTGTTCTACCAAAAAAATAGTTGATTTTAAAGGAAATGATCGAGTAAATTTAGTGATTAAGCATACATAAGTAGTATGTTTCAAAGCCAAAAAGGAGTTGTAAGAATTGGGAAATTTTTAGGACACTATAATCGAATTGACAAAGGAAGTTGTTCCTGCCTTTTTGCCTTTCTTCTTGGGGGGAAGGGGCTCCATAGCTAGGTATGAATAAATGAAAAATACATGAATAAGAATTAAAGGATAATTAAAATTAAAACATTGAGAGATCAACTTTAACCCTAAATTCGGGAATAAACCGATCATTTCGAACAAGGAGCTGTAAACGAGCGACGAGTATTGTAGACTCAAGCTTATACAATAAGTGTAATCTACTGTTTTTAAATGGGAGTTAAATAAAATGCAGAACAATTTAATGTGTCTAACTGAATAATTAACGACTTCAAAAACATCCGAATGCTAAAAGTATCAACCGCGGGTCGTGATCCACAAATTTAAAACGGAAAAGTTCACTCAAATTTTGACGAGCTTCAAGAGTGAGCAAGAGGCATTGCTCTGACCTTTAAATAACCGTTGAAACTATTCGATCAGATGACCCCTTTAAATTCAGAAAAGGAAAAACATTTGCGGGGCGGCGCGGCGGGGTGGGGAGGTTGGAAGACCTGAGGCATGTAGATTAGGGCCTCCCCCCATCCCCCTTTTGCGGACAAGGATTAACAAATTAATTTGAAGCTTCGGAGCAGCGAGCACCTAACGCGAGAAATTATTTTCCAAAAGAACTGATCTAAATGTCAAGCGAGCTATTTTAAAACGACCGAGCTGCCAATACGCTCTTTTTCTTTTCTCCAACATCCGACAGCATCTCGCAAATTCTTTATTTTTATTTTTTTTCCTTCGAGCACTTCAAATTGTTATCGTGGCTATCGCAAAATATTCGGGCTCCCGACTGCGTTATCCTAATTTTAAATGGGACCATTCATTCGACGATGCATTTTTTCGCATTACGAGCTTGCCAGAGTATTTTGCGCTTCGATTCGGTTCCATCCTCACTTCAGAGGAGACATGTTTAAATTCTTGCACTATCCCAGTTTACGACCTGACAATAGATTCACTTCTCTTCGGCAATAACTCTTTTAAGGTGACGAACCAATAACCTCGGCGAGGGAGCCCTATCAGCCGAATCAGCACGACAAAAACACACAATTCATCCCCCTTCCCCTCGATGACACCATATTTTTACCGTAATTTCTGAAAATTAGTTGCAACAACAATACCTCTTTCCAAATCAACAATAATATACGTTAGAAAACGCCAATATAAGGCGAAATAAACAAATGACGTCAGGCAAAAATAAATTTGCGTTAAGGTGAGGGGGGAAAATGAGCTAAATATGCTATCATTACAAGGGGATTAATTCAAATTTTACATTATTTGGCGTAAAGAAGACCCAAAAATTCCAAATATTGACAGTTTTTGAACGTTTCCAACAAATACCTATTTATATAAAATTGAAATTATATATTTTTGTTGGCACAGTTGCCGGCTTTAGAGATTTTGATTCGAATAGATATTTCAAACTTTTCAACTAACACTTAAAGCATTACTTCATAATGTAAAATGGATTGAACTGACTCACTATTCTTGAGCAATACCTACTAAATAGCGTTACCTAAGCATCGAAAACTAAAAGTCAGTTTTTTTTAAAGATCAGTTTTTTTTATTATCGAAGCAATTTGAGTTTTCACCTTGAAGCAAATTAGCCCGAATCTTAAACCGGCTTTTCTTATGAAAAAAATAACAAAAATGGTCAATGATTGCGATACCTCTGCTAAATTTTTAGCAGTAAAGAGAACTAAGAAAGGCAATTATAGTCAACACAACAATTTCTTTATGCTGGAATGACCGAAAGGTGAAGAAAAAGGATACGAGAGAGGAGGGAGAAAAATTTAAAAAAACGAATCCTTAATAACCCAAAATTCATTCAAAGCTTTTGATTTTAGAGGCATAGAGCAAAATGGAGGGATGCCAAGATAATCAATTCTGAAACCACGCGCAAAGCGAAGCTAAGGCGCAAAAAATGGAGCACAGCGAAAGGGAATTGAGAGTATTATGAATTCCCTACAACAGAAGGAACCCGGATGTAACGTCAGAATTGATCGGAAAATTCGATCGATTGCTCGAGAGGTAAAAGAAATGAAAGCCAGCGTCACTATCATTAATGGCTGGAAAATAAACATCAATTAAGGCAAGAGTTCGTTTAATTATGATGGACAGTGGATAGGGGAAGTTGGAAGTTGAGTTATCGCTGGCTGCACTGTTCAGTCCATTTAGGTGGAAAAAAGTATTCGTTTCCATTTGCAATCCCCCTTTGCTTGTTCCCCCTTTCATTCCACTTCACCGTATTATACAGTTACAGGCCTGGTTTACCGATGTCATCCCAACCCATTCCCAAGTTATGTTCTTCTGACTTAACTTCACATTTTATAACGAGACCCTGGCAAATTTTAACTCTCGCAAATTTTTGGCGATTAATATTGATAATGTTCATCTTCTTGGCGCTCTTAGCTTTTCTACAATCTGTATTGCGTGCTGTGTTAAGGCGAGAGAGCCTTGGCTTTCGTGATGCACGCTACTTAAACTCCAAACTTAACAATTGGTGTCGATCATTTATTGTGCGATCACTGATATGAAGAGGGTACAGTACTTTCTACTTCTCTACTTCAACATGAGAATATTCAAAAGGATCATCCAACAGAGCTTACTTTAAAATTAGATGACCTCGCTTATCTCTCCCAGTAAAAGCTAGGTAAACAGAGTGAAATTAATGTATCTGAAATTAAATAAGATACAGCTAGACGGGTAAAATATACGACTTTTAAATAGTTAAGAAAAATTAAATTAACAGCTCCTTATCAACAGAAAGAAAATGCTTTAAGTAAAAAAAAAAAACACGCACAAAAAATTGCTCTCGTACTCGTCCACTAGTTCTTCTTATTAAATATCCCTTTCTTATGGGCTCTGGAGAGGAACATTTCAATCATCCTAACGAACTTTTAAATTCACTCTTTTGCGCTTGTTGAATTTACTCAAGTTAATTTCACAGAAAAAAAGGGAGCATAGAAATTGATTCAAGTAATTATAAACATGTGAGCACGCAAAATAAAATAAAAAATTAAATTTCAACATTTATAGTCATTTGGAGTTCTCGTGAGTGGAAATTAATTCCAAGTTTGACCTTGTTACAACTGCCTATTTGATGTCCTACATTGTAAAGCTCCCCCCCCCCTTCCTCTATGCGATATTAAATTTAATATGACTTAGTGAGAAGAAGAAAGAAAAAATAATAAACATGAATACAAAAGAAGAATACATCATATGGAATGTAGATAGTGAGATAAAGCAGAGAACAAAATGACGATGATGAGAAAGTCCCTGAATACCTAGCTCCATATTTATTTAAGTTTTTTTTTAACATGCAATACCTAAGAACCTAAAAACGTATAATAGAGGAAATGCATCCAATTGAGATTGGTAACCTCCGTGTTTACGGAGTTCGACAGGTTTTTGTTTAAAAGCTCGTTATCCATTCTCCACGATATTTCCCATTTTCGTTTCATTATGGAGTGACTTTACGAGTTAATCCTTAATAAGTTATTAGGACTAGCAATAGAGGAAACACTTCATAATCGGGCAGCACTTAGAGCTGCAATAAAACTGGACAGCTTGGATTATTCAGTTTGAGGTCAATGTTAGGCGAGTTTTACAATTCTTGGACAAAACAAAGCTTTAATTAGTGTCATAAGTGACACATGGTCAACAACAAAATACAAGTTACGCACATTGGTGGACTTGCAGCTTCAATTATGGGGAAAAAGAAATAAATCGCACGAAAAGTAGCTGACTTAATCTATCTGAATTAATTCGAAATTGCTGGTTACTTGGGAAAAATGCAGGGAATATTCAAGATCATATTATGGATCCTAAAACGTCATAATTAGACTGCATTTTGCAATTTGGAACTAAAATTTCTGGCTGATACATTAAACCACCTATCAACTAATTGCACATATGTTGGGTATATCTATGATAAGCAAGAAATTTTAATTCCTAATTGCAAAATGGGGTCTAATTACCGATCGCGTCCCAGGTAAAATGGGCTTTTTTCGAATTTTCAATATTCAACTAAAAGAATCGATCTATTCGAGGTCGCTTACGATCGACTTTACTCCGGCGAGCTGACTTCATCATGACCGGAACCAGATGGAGCCAGGGGGCCGGACTTTGCCCCCTCAGAATTTCATTTGGCTTCCTTGGGATAATTTAACGAATCATGCAACAAAACAGACCAACGATTTCATCTTAGGAATTGTTTGCCAATGAGTCTTACGGTGAGAAAAGCTGCAAATTGCTCCAGAGACTTTAAAATTTCTTCCAGGATCCCGGATCGAAACTGAAGAAAAGTACCGTGACCCCCAAAGTAAGGTGCCAGGTGCCTTCATGCGCTCATAGTCTACTCTGATGATGAGGATTTCTATGCATCCTCTCCCTCTCAAGAAAAAGGATGCCACTTCCTGACTTTAAACTTGAAACGTTGGAACTTTAAACTCCTACAAATGAAGTATTAAAATTCCAACAGGGGGATTCTATCACCCTAATCTACGGTAAAAATTTCGACCGATGATAACATCATTTGAAGGTAAATCTTTGAAACTAAAAAAGGAATTAGGCAGAATTCAATTTTGCCTGTGAAGAAATTTCCGGTTCCCGACAAGGGGCAGCTAACTGTATGCATACGGAATGGTGAGGTTTCAAAAGATTGTACCGGACGATTTAACATCTTTGAAGATGTCGGCGTGTGAAAATTCATAGAAACCGTGTAAACATTTAGCAGGTTGGCCAAAATTGTTTCTTTTGTTTCTTTGGTTTCGTTTAAAACGCCACGAGTGTATCCAACATTTTGACACGATACACACATTTTGTTAATTGGTTAAAACTTTGAGACAGTGACGATTTGTGATTTCTAACCTCACAGACCAATCAGCAGCTACAGGCTGCGACACAGCAATTTGAAGGAAGTTAAATCCTCATGAAAGCAGTGGTTTAGACGCTTTTCGCAGCTTTTATGGCTCGTCGAAATCGTAATCCGAAATCTATTGGTACTTACAGAAAGTGATGTAGAAATGGAGCGGTAGATAGAACACTTGAAAACAGCCAGACAGTTAGTAAAATCCACAGAGCACAATTTCAAAGAACAGAGCATTCTTTAAAACAATCAAAACACGGGTATATATCTGCAGAGTAATCCAGTGACTTGGGGGTGAATACTCCACACACGCGAAAAAAATGTAAACAAATTACCGAAGCGGGAAGCTGGAAAGCACGGTGCACACACACACAGACAGCGATAACACAAGTTTCTATCAATCACAGCACGGCACAGGAAGTGAGCGGCGGTGGAAACACATGTGCTAAAGCTCAAAGTTTAGCCGCTCCGAGGGGAGACACGATTCGTTCGATAAGACGCGGGGCTGCGACCGAGCGCGAATAGGGTTAGCGCACCCGATGACAACCAAAGTTTTTGAGACGAGATGCGAGACACTCGAACGTAAACTAGCGAGCTTTTCCGCGAAGTAAAAGCTCGGGGGAAAGCGAAGAGAGAAAGCACGGTGGAGGAGTGTTCAAGGAACGCGGAGCGGACGCAACTCACCGGGACCTCTAGCTCCAACCCATATCAGTTGGGTACTAACTACTACTGAAACATCAACTCTTTGCTTCCATTCACCGCGCGCGTAGCGCGCCGCGCCGGGCTTCTGCGCACAGGATAGGTTCCCCTCCCTGCCCCGGCCGCGCCGGGCCGTTCCCTAAAAGAAAAAAATCATAAAAACTATAACTTTTTCTTATTAACTTCGCATCGGGACTTTCCCGATATGCATAATTTCAATACTACATCGTTATTCATTCTCTTGACTTCTTTTCATTTTTCTCCCCATGCCTCGACGTCTCCCCCCTTCCCGGCTGCCGCCTCTCCTCCTCGCTCGCGCTCCTTCTGAACCCTTTCGCCTCGGGTCGACCCGTCTCTATCCTTCTCTATGCCGGTCTGGAACGCCTGCACCTAGCGATTTTAATTATCGTCATCTTTTCTTTTCCAAACATGCGTTTTCTTACTCATTCCCTGTTTCCGTTGCAGAACATAATTCACTCCCCGGCTCCAGCCTCGGTGTAAGCGAATTCTGAAAATTTTCAATCACTGCGAATCCAAATCTATGTTTTCCCACGGCGTTTTGAGATGAGGGCTTTCCGCGGCTTGATTGTTTGAAAAACGACGGTAAAACTCCCAAAGCATTTGTCTCGTTTGCCGGTTTAAAAATTTCTGCTTCTATTTGATTTTTTTGAGGGAGAATAAATCAACATCATTCCTTGAAATTTTTTGGAATTCACTTCACGCAAGGAAGAAAAATTACGAAATAAAAAAATTGAGATGAAAGCTCTCCGCGGCTTGAACGTTTGAAAATCGAAAACTACCAAACCACGTATCTCGTTTGTAGTGTTTAAAAATCTCCGCTCCTGTTTGATTTTTTTGAGGGAGAATAAATCAGCAACATTCCTTGAAATTTTTTGGAGTTTACTTCGCACAAGGAAGAAAAATTACAAAATTAAAAAAATTGAGAGGAAAGCTTTTCGCGCGGCCTGAACGTTTGAAAAGCGACGGTAAAACTACCAAACTACGTATCTCGTTTGCTGTGTTTGAAAATGTCCGCTCCTATTTTTTTTTTTTTTTTTCAGGAGAATAAATCAACATTATTCTTTGGAATTTTTCAGAATTTACCTCGCACAAGGAAGAAAAATCACAGAAATTTTTAATAACTGACGTTGGGTAGTGCTTCATTTGAAAAAATGAAGTATGACAGGAAGTCTGCAACGTCGCAAATCGAGATAAGTGGTTTGGGAGTTTCACCATTGAGGATTCTTATAGAATGTTGTTTTCATCGCTCAGGCTGAATGTGACTCTTGGCTCTTCACATTTGACAAAATTTATTTATGAATATATTTATTCCATTCTTGTGTTTACGTTCAAAGTTTTCCACGGAAAACGAGTTTTAAATTTGCCAATATTTTCAGTACCTTGGATGTTCGTGTTGCTGGTTCAAAAATTGAAGGCGTTTCTGATTTGCAAAGACTAGACTAAGTTGACTGTAGCGCCTTGATGCAACTATTCGTGTTCGGTGGTTGTGAGTGTTGCATATTCAAAATTGAAGGCGTTTCACTTTTTTTGCCTCTTTCTTAAGAAATGCATGGGAGTTGTCGTTCGTTTTAGCACTCAAATAGCCAAGTACCTGAGAAACTGGGCAGTGCATCTCAATCCTTTTAATATGAAAAAAAATGCCGCACCTTGATCGGTCAGAAAATTTCAGGTTTTCATGGATTTACTGATATTTTAACTTTTGAAAACATATCTGATCAGACTTTAATAGATATTTTCGCCGAGAATTATCCTTTTTTTATTATTAGTTTCTTTCTTTTCTTCCTCGATAAAACAAAGAGCGACGCCAAAAACGACCGTTTTTTGGCACAATTTGGGCCAGAAGGGATTTTTCTGAAACCGGGCCCAAACGATACCTTATGATACCCTCAAACTCTGGTAAAAGTTTTAGCTTGAGTATACGCCCGGTTTTTGAGAAATGAGGGGGCAAAGTTGCCAAATCGCCATCATTCTGGACAGCATTTCTACAGCAAAAAGACGGGGAAAATGGACGAAAAAGTCAAATCTTGGATGGGTTTGGGCTGTAAATGTTCTCATTGGGCCCCCAAGCATTTAACTGTGTTCAGCTTCAAAAATTTTGGTCGCACAGTGGTCCAAAATGGGGAGAAATCATCGACAAATCAGGATTCTTTGTCAAATTTTTAGAAATGGAAGTAAAACTGTCGGTCTGCTGCAGTTTTCATGGCTAACAATGTTCTTATTGGTCCTCAATGCATGAAAATGTGTTCAGCTTCACAAATGTACATCGCACAGTAGTCAAAAATGGGGGAATTAGTGGACAAATTAAGATCCTCTGTCAAACTGTTGGTCCCCAGTAGAGTTTAAATCCCAGAAAAATTCATGTTTTTATTTTTTTTAATTATTTATATATGTCAGACCGTATTGTTTATAGAACGTTGTTATAGAAAAGACTTTGTAGCATTATTTCAATAAAATATGCAAACTTTCAGAAATTTAATAAAAAGAAAGAAAAATGGAGAGAAAAAATTTAAAAAAGATTTAAATAGTCAAAAAAAGAATTTAAAGAATTTTTCTGGGATCTAAAGTCTACTGGGAACCAATAGTCGTACATCATTTTTAGAAAGTTAGGCAGAAGATCTTGATTTGTCCTCTAATTTCCCATTTTGGACCATTGTGCGATGAAAATTTGATAACCTGAACCCAATTGAATGCATTGAAGACCAATAAGAACATTGTTCCCCATGATCTCTGCAGGAGACCAACAATTTTACTTCCATTTTTAAAAAGTTGGACAAAGAATCCTTATCTGTCCACGATTTCTCCCCATTTTAGACCACTGTACGTCCAACATCTTTGAAACTGCAGACAATCACATGCACGGGGGCTCAATAAGAACATTTACAGCCCAAACCCATCAATGGTGTAACTTTTTCGTCCATTTTTCCCGACTTTTTGTTGTAAAAATGCTGTCCAGAATGATGGCGATTTGGCAACTTTGCCCCCCCATTTCTCAAAAACGGTGCGTATACTCAAGCTAAAATTTTTACCAGAGTTTTAGGGTATCATAAGGTATCGTTTGGGCCCGGTTTCAGAAAAATCCCTTCTGGCCCAAATTGTGCCATTCTTGGCGTCGCTCTTTCTCACAATAATTGGTTTTATTTACTCGGATATTAGGTTTGGGAAAAAAGAAAAAAGAAAACCTTAAATTTGTATCGAAAACTCTTAGAATAAAGTGAAAAAGCATTGAAGCACGAGAAAATGCAATTCTGTTCTCCAATGAGAACTTTGAGAAAGTTGACACGGCTCGCAAAACTCTTTCCAAGTCGACTTTCTGCCTTTAAAGATGCGGCCCAAATGTCACATGGGCATCCATAAAGGCCATGAACATTAAGGATCTGAAGAGGTTACGTATACGGGGTGTGCGTCATTGCGCGTCCTAGATTTTCTGATTGAAACTGGTTGAGTTCGCGAAATTCCGAAAAAGGCAAGAGGTCTCTCTGCAGTACTCTTTAAATTTCCGTTTATTTTTGTCCTTTTTGGTCGGATATATTATCCGATTACGTTTAAATGCGTCGAAAAATTTATGTTTTGGATTAGATTATTACACTCGACCGACGGAAGATTTGGCGGCTTAAGGTGTGAAAGGAATCTTTATTCTGCAATTTGAATCAAGATTGCGCTAGAATGTTTTTGACATTAGAGTTACTGGCCCTTCAAAAAAATACCCACAGTTACTTACACCTGCTGAGTGACTTATTTATCATCGCTCCATTATTGTAGGTATTTTCTTTTCTTCTTAGCAGATAATTTCTTAGCCGTGGTCTCTGCAAATAGATGTATTTAAAAGACTAAAAATAAGTTTAATCAAGTGATGTTTGTTGTTTTAAAGTTAGGGAGCGATTCGAAAGTTTGATATTGATTTTAATCGGGCAAAACACTTAACTGAGCTGTATGAGTTGACTTCCTTGCGTTTGTAATAAACTAGCTATACATTTGCATTCAAACTTGTGTAACTTCGGTAAATTACTGTGCTTGTTTTGAAAAAAAAGCGAGTTCACCAAATAAGACAAGGTAATTGTGAGGATAGGCGGATGTTAGGTTTGTTGAAACTAAGAAATACAACTCCAGTTGATCTGATAAAAATTCGAATACGGATTATTTCTTTGAAATGAAATGGTACACGAATATTGCATGATTAAACGGTATTCGCAAATTCAATTTCATGCTCCTTCCTACGGAAACACTATCCTGTATCCTTAAGAAAGTGTCGCAAGTGGTTTTGTTCATTTTTGTGTCAGCGAAGGGTTAACAGTTTCATTTTAGATCGGATTTTTAGGGTCTGAATGTGACAAATCAAACTAGAGAAAACCAGATAGACATTACTGTACAAAACTGGACTCGGTGGATCGACTTACTGAAATATCACGATAAAAAAATACATAAGATGTATTTAGAGCTTTTGGCGGTGGCTAGTAACATGCAGAAGCTTAGACTGCCTATAATAAGGCTAAGGCACTTTTGCTTTACTTAGACTAGCTGGAGCACCATTACTTTCACATTTATTGGAAGTATTATCGAGGATCACAAGCTTAGATATAAATATTTATGTAGGAATTTTTAATTCGTAGATTTGCCAGAAATGTAAGAAAAAGTGGGCTGTTAAGTTAAAATGATCGAGAGGAGAGGTATATTTAGTTTATCAACGATTATTCCATCATTTTAACATTGGTATCAAACCAGAATTCAAACAATAGGTCACAACTACCTTTGGAACTTGGAAAGACCTTCCACTTAATTTTTTTGAGCAGGAAAGTTTGCAAGCGTGAATTGTGAGAGTACAGTCATAAATACCCGCTCGAAGTTTTGTTGCAAAAATTCTCCGGCAGTTTTAATCGCTTCAAGGATATTTCGTGGGTAAAGCAATGCCTTAAAACAAGGAAGACCGAAAAATATACGAATAAAGATTCGTGATAAATGCGCAAAATTGACGGGCCAGGGACCTCACAAAAAAAGGTCCACGTGATTTCGCGAAGGGTACAAACGGAAGAGAGCGAGACAGAGATATCGGAGCGGAGAAGTGGCGAGGCTTGAATGATCGATTCTCGATATTTCCCCATTTGAAGCTATGGTGAAGAATCGATTATTAAGGTGCTCGTTGCGGACACGCAGCTCATCGACCCTTTTCCATGGGTTTAAATGGTAGATCAAACGACATATCGCCACGCCACTGGAGCGGAGGAAGGTGGGAGAAACTCTGCTGCTCAGAAAAAGAAACATTATTAAATTAAACTGATTTATAATTCCTGGGCCTGTAATGAATTGCTTCTTTTGGCAAATTGATTTCGATTGTATCGGTAAGCATGATAATTAGATTGAAAGATCAACCGAGTGATCAGGAGATCGACAGAGTGCATTACTATGCTGTCGTGAGTGGTCATTCCGCGGGACAATGATCGATTATCGATATTTCACCCTTTGAAGCTGTGGTAAAGAATCGATTATTAAGGTGTTCGTTGCTAAGACCTGGTTTATCGATCCTTTCCCACAGGTTTAAGTGGGAGATCAATCGATACATCGCAAAGCACGCCACGTCAATGGGACTGAACATCAGAGAAAGACCGTCCCTCAGAAAGAAGACGATTTATGAATGGCGTTGAAAACTGCAGAAACAAAAATCGCACAGCACAGCGTTCGAATTATCATAATGACGTACAATGATATTCCATTCACACTCAGTAAAATAATGAATCAGCCAATCTTAACTAACCGAGGAGGTCTGTTTTCAGAAGGACCCTAAGGTTCATAAAAATGCTCGCACGAGAAAGCTCATCAGATGATGAACTTGTCAAATTTTTACACCGGCCGATTCGAACGGTCTTTCGGTGAGCAATCGTCCTTGTTAGCCAATGACAAATGCTTCCAACTCATATGAATTTGTTCATTCGTTATCCTTATTTATTTCTTAGTATGTTTATTCGTTCCCCAGACGAAGGAACGTAACTTCACACCAAGGTTGCAAAGTTGACTGAAAAAATTCATTTTTTCACACGAGTAAATTCCTCCGAATAAAATATGCATTTTTGAGGAAAGTTATGCACATATCTCCTTGAAATTTTCAGAACTTTAATATTATATTGCGGACAAAATCGTCCGAAAATTTTGAAGGAAAATGCGGACGGTTTCCCCGGTAAATTTAGTTTTTATCGAGGGAAATATGGCAACATCCAACGGCTCACACTGAAAAAAAAATATCGGTGTATTTACTAAGAAAAGGGTAAAATTACCAAGAATTCAAGGTTCTATTTGATCCCAGTTTTTTCTTGGTAAAATTATCATTTATGGAATTGGTAATTTTACCGAGAAATCTCGGTAAAATTATTGAACTTTCTCGGTAATTTTACTGAACCTTGGTAAAAATGCCAATATTTTTTATTGACTATGGTAGAATTACCGAGAAAAAATGGCAAAGCTACCGGGAATTGATTACCAATAAAAGTGGTATTCTTACCTGAAAAAAAAAACAGTAAAAATGCCGGTTTTTAGGTAAGCTTACCAGTCTGTCTTGGTAAAATCACCAATAATTGGTAAAACAAGTGAGATGGTAACCAACGGATCTTGGTAAAAACGCCGAGAATTTTTTTTCAGTGCATACAGCGTTTTTCCTCAGCGAGGCAGTACAAAATTCGAATTCGTGAGACTTTGAGTTAGTGAAGAGGGGAAAAAGCTGCCCCCGTTTTCCCCGTGCAAGACGAACCCAATACAGGCCTCGGTTTTTTCAGCTGGTTTTCGACCGCGGCGGTGGCGAGCAATTATTTATCTACAAATTGGGATGAACGGCCGTTTCCTCCTTCATTTATTCTGCCGATTGCCCCTTGTCTCCTTTTTGACAGTTCCGATTATTTACTTACTATTCTTATCAACCCCCATTCCCTATCCACCCTCGCCTCCCCGGCCCGGCGCGGCGCGGCGCCCCGACTGTTGCAACGGGTTACTGGATTCGGGGTTGTTGTACCCCTCCGCGCATCTCAACCCTCTCCGTTCGTTCACCTGACGACATGAGGCTCGGCTGTCTCGACGCCCGCCCCAACCCCCTCGCTCCTCGGGAGATGCTTGATGAGCGCGCGAGATTAATCAAATTTCCTCGAGGAAGTGCGATGCCTGCTTCGGATCTGTCAACTGCCCTTCATTGTCAGCTACTCCGAGCGATAGTGTCCCGTTTGTGTAAAAATCGAAGACGAATCTACTCCGCGCCCGTTAAACTGGCAACTCGTGTAATAATACGCGGCTGCAGCAGAATCCAGACTCCAAAATTACCGTGGGAAAGAAGTCTCCCACTAGCGCAGGAGCTCTGAGATTTTGACCCCCTACCCTAATGCACCCCCTCCCCCCTTACACTGAAAAAAAAATCTCGGTGTATTTACTAAGAAAAGGGTAAAATTACCAAGAATTCAGAGTTCTATTTGATCCCAGTTTTTTCTTGGTAAAATTACCATTTATGGAATTGGCAATTTTACCGAGAAATCTCGGTAAAATTATTGAACTTTCTCGGTAATTTTACTGGACCTTGGTAAAACCGCCAATATGTTTTAACGACTGTGGTAGAATTACCGAGATAAAATGTCAAAGTTCCCGGAAATTGATTACCAATAAAAGTGGTATTCTTACCTGAAAAAACAGTAAAAATACCGATTTTTAGGTAAGCTTACCAGTCTGACTTGGTAAAATTACCAATAATTGGTAAAAAAAAGTGAGATGGTAAAGGTACCAACGGACCTTGGTAAAAACGCCGAGTATTTTTTTTCAGTGTATTAAATATATTCTTCTATATCTCTACTTTGCTAATGTTTACTAAATATATTTCTTACATTTATTAACGTAGATATATTTAAGTGCTGTTTAAATAGTACAGCACCTAATAGGCACTATTTAAGTGATGTTTAAAAAGTACAGCACTTAAATATGATTAAATATATCCATTTTTGGTTTGTTTTAAAAACGTGTCATTCAAATCTTCAAGAGGCAAATTTTTAGGGAAATTAGACAAGAATTTGAGCATTCTCAGTACCAATATACCATTTTCAAATATTAAAAACGCGATTTTCTGTTTGGTTCCAAAAAAATCAATTATTTTTAAATACAGGTTAGAAACGATTTCATAAAATGTTTTTGAACCGATTAAACCTCGAGTTTACTAATTTCTGAAAACATATTGAAAACGCGTACGCTACCATAACGCATCTCTTCAGACGTTTCAGAGTCGTGCAAGAAACATTTTAGACAGAAATTGCACATTCCTGAGTCCCTACATTCATAAAAGCTACTAATTTTTTAGGTAGTTTCCTGATTTATCTTAACATCCACCTTTTCCCACAATACAATTTAAGTCAAAAAGAGCTTATATTTTTGGAGCTCATATTCCACTTATTCTTTTTCTTTTCTTCTTCTTCCTTTCTCTTTCTCCTCCCCCTCCTCCTCTCCTTCTTCTATTTCCTCTCTCTCCTTCGATTATAATGCGTCTTCATAAGACGTATGAGGGGTTCTGAGACTCGAGTCAGTAAAACCAGGGTTAATCTGTCAACATACGAATCTTTTTAGCTTCACGGAGGCTCAGAGCCTTTCCCACTAAGCATGTCATGAAAAATTGTTTTTTATGTAAGCAGCGATTCCAAAAGGTGAGCTTTATTTTTAAGTCTTAAAATGCTAATGATATTGCACACGGAGCGAGGAGGAGAGAACAAAAATCTGAGGAAAAGAGAATTTTTCGCTGTAACCAAAATAAGTAAGTATTTCGCGGGACAGTGATTTGTCGACCGCTCGAGAGATAAACTCTCCGGAATCCACATAGATTTGAATATTTAAATGGACGTATTTCTGTCAAACGGAACTATGTGTATTAAGACATGAGCCCTGAGACCCTTAAGAATATATGCATTACAGGGCTCACGTCACAATGCACATAGTTCCGTTTGATAGAAATACGTCCAAATACGTAAGCACCAAAAGGGATTTCTTATATTCAGAGGTATAGTTTATTGTACCTGTGAAAATTTCAATCTGTCGTGCTTCGTAATCCTTCTGTTTTCTGTTCTGTTTTCTCTCGTTTATAAATCATAGTTTATTTGTATGATGACTGCCGGACCTTTTGGTACAAATAAATGCATCGACTAGACTGAGTCATGCTTTTTGGAGTCTGAAATAAAAATTTCTGATGATGAATACATACACTTCTACCATAATTACATGTGTTTATGGAGAGTCGTGCAGGAAAAAAATTCTGTATGAAACAGCCAAGGTTAGGTTACTTTAGGTCATGGTGGGTTTCAACGATTACATGTTATGACATCACATTCTATTACAGCACATTCTTTTTGAATTTAGCTCCTCGTGCTGATACTAAAAATTGTGGATTTTACACTGCTGGAACGGTATGAATTTATGAAAGTATTGAGACAATTATTTCAGCCTTGCTACTTTTCAGGTCTTTTTGCCTACTTCGAATTACTTTTCAGGGGAAAACTGTAGGAAAATTACAATTCTCTGGGAGACCGGCAAGATCGATTTTTTCCAAGGGGGTTGAAACTTGAAAGTAAAAATGCCACCTCCATGGCGTTCCTTCCTATTTTGATCTTTAATCCCTTATACCCTGGCGAAACACTCATGAAACAGCAGCTTCCATTTAAAAAAAAAAAAAATAACAGTTGTCTAAGTTGATGGCTGGAAGAGAAATTTTAGGAGGTGTTGAAAGCGCGAGTAATTAACTTTACTTAAGTTCAAATTATGAGAAAAATCAAGGAGCTAGCTGTTTTATTCTTCACGTTAGACTTAAAAGTTTGCAGCAGAAACGCCCAAAGATATAACAGGATGAGCGTAACTTGATGATGTTGCTCTTAAATCAGGGTAAATATTACACATTTTAACGGTTGAAAGTGGATGATTAGCGCTTTGAAACGAGAAATGCAAGTATAGTTCATACTTTTTTTAATTCATACTTTCAAAATATGACAAATTGGAGAGTTTTTTTGTAAAAATATGTAAAACATCATAAACTCTTGAAATTTGAGTACTTGCCTAAGCGTTTGATAAAATGCCTATTTAGACTGGAGTGCATACATTGGGAGAGTTTGGACATATCTGGAGCTCTTAGGGCTCAAAACGGTAGTCGTCCTTTTAACACAAAAAACACTGTCAATCCTCAGATTCCAATATCAAACCGAGATGTCCAATAATGTACATAGATGAACGGCCCTCTGTAAAAATGAGTAAAATGAACTAAACTAGTAAAACTAAGTCAAATACGTGCTTTAAAAACGACGGGTTGTGACAATTTTAATACTAAATCCCCCCGCATAGGTGCTCTAATTTTGACTATTTGCCTGCGACAGCCATGTTCAGGGATGCGAAACTGGCCGGTCAATTCTGCCATGCTAAGGAAGAACGCCATATGAGCATTCGAGAGTTGCCAAATTTCCTTCATTAAAATGCTTATTTTTGAGAAAAGTTATGAATATATTTTTCCTTGAAATTTTTAAGAATTGTAGGTGAAATTGCGAACAAAATTATCTGAAAAAGTGGAGGGAAAATATTCATAAGTGTACCAGGAAATACGTGTTTTATTGAAGGAAATTTGGCAACGCCTGAAGGTTCATACGGCGTTCTTCCTTAGCACGGCAGAATTGGTCACGTCTTCAAAATGGGAGACGGAGGGGACGCCGAAGTCGAACTTGTTTCTATTTAAAAGATCGCCTCACATTAAAATACAAGAAAAGGAGTGAAGGAAAATCCGACTGTCAATAGGAAGTTTTCCCTCGTGATCGCATTGAATCCGCTCCCTTAATGCTATTATCGGAATAAAACAAAAAAACAAAAGCAGTTAAAGGGGTATCCGTTGACCATCTCTCATGGTCCATCCGGCACCGGTTTAGCGAGTCGATTCGCCGGGGCCCATTTTGCATTTGAATATTCCACCATTTTCCTCCCTTTTCCCCCGTCTTAATCCTTCCAGGTCCACTTTAAAGATTTCGTTTCCAGTNGCATTCTCATTACCAACATACCATTTTCAAATGTTAAAAACGCGCTTTTCTGTTTGGTACCAAAAAAATCAATTATTTTTAAATACAGGTTAGAAACGATTTCATAAAATGTTTTGGAACCGATTAAACCTCGAGTTTACTAATTTCTGAAAACATATTGAAAACGCATACGCTTCCATAACTCATCTCTTCAGACGTTTCAGAGTCGTTCAAGAAAAATTTTAGACAGAAATCGCACATTCTTAAGTCCCTACATTCATAAAAGCTACTAATTTCTTAGGTAGTTTCCTGGCTTATCTTAACATCCACCTTTTCCCACAATACAATTAAAGTCAAAAAGAGCTTATATTTTAGGAGCTCATATTCCACTTATTCTTCTTTTTTTCTTCTTCTTCCTTTCTCTTTCTCCTCCTTCTCCTCCTCTCCTTCTTCTATTTCCTCTCTCTCCTCCGATTATAATACGTCTTCATAAGACATATGAGGGGTTCCGAGACTCGAGTCAGTAAGACCAGGGTTAATCTGTCAACATGCGAGCAGTCTTTTTCGCTTCATGGAGGCTCATGCCTTTCCCACTAAGCATGCCATGAAAAATTGTTTTTCATGTAAGCAGCGATTCCAAAAGGTGAGCTTTATTTTTAAGTCTTAAAATGCTAATGATATTGCACACGGAGCGAGGAGGAGAGAACAAAAATCTGAGGAAAAGAGAATTTTTCGCTGTAACCAAAATAAGTAAGTATTTCGCGGGACAGTGATTTGTCGACCGCTCGAGAGATAAACTCTCCGGAATCCACACCGATTTGAATATTTAAATACGTAAGCACCAAAAGGGATTTCTGATATTCAGAGGTATAGTTTATTGTACCCGTGAAAATTTCTATCTGCCGTGCTTCGTAATCCATCTGTTTTCTGTTCTGTTTTCTCTCATTTATAAATCATAGTTTATTTGTATGATGACTGCCGGACCTTTTGGTACAAATAAATGCATCGACTAGACTGAGTCATGCTTTTTGGAGTCTGAAATAAAAATTTCTGATGATGAATACATATGCTTCTACCATGATTACATATGTTTATGGAGAGTCGTGCAAGAGAAAAATTCTGTACGAAACAGCCAAGGTCAGGTTACTGTCATGGTGGGTTTCTAAGATTACATGTCATTCTATTACAACACATTCTTTTTGAATTTGGCTCCTCGTATTGATACTAAAAATTATGGATTTCACACTGCCGGAACGGTATGAACATATAAAAGTATTAGGTCCATTATTTCAGCCTTGCTGTTTTTCAGGTCTTTTCGCCTACTTCAAGTTACAGTTCAAGGGAAAACTATGGGAAAATTACAATTCTCTGGGAGACCGGCGAGATCGATTTTTTCCAAGAAGGTTGAAACTTGAAAGTAAAAATGCCACCCCAATGGCGTTCCTTCCTATTTTGATCTTTAATCCCTTATACCATGGCGAAACACTCATGAAACAGCAGCTTCCATTTTTTTTAAAAAAAATAATAATAATAATAATAACAGTTGTAAGTAATAACAGAAGTATCAAGAAAAGATGGTAAAATATCTGCCCTTAGCTGCAGAAATGAAGCGATTATGGAACCTGAACATTGTTTGCATCAAGCCCCTTATGATGTCAGTAACGGGGATAGTTCCAAAAAGTTTAGTTCAACATCTTCGAGACCTTGGAATAGATAGTTACCTGCTTCATTCAATGCAGAAGTCCGTCGTCATAAGCACGTCAAGTATTGTCAGGTCGTTTCTTAATATCGATTAATTTTTTGATTTCACTTAAAATTACATTTTTTTAAATTCTTTAATTTTACTTTAAAATAACATTTACTTTTTATTCAAGCAAGATAGTATGTGTTAATGACTTTGGCCTGTGGCCCGTCAGTAATACTTGCACCGGAAGTGTTCCCTCTTCCGAGTTACAAAAAAAAAAAACAAAAAAAACAGTTGTCTATGTTGATAGCGGGAAGAGAAGTTTTAGGAGGTGTTGAAAGCGCGAGTAATTAACTTTACTTAAATTCAAATTATGAGAAAAATCAAGGAGCTAGCTGTTTTACTCTTCACGTAAGACTTAAAAGTTTGCAGCAGACACGCCCGAAGATATAACAGGATGGACGCAACTTGATAATATTGCTCTTAAATCAGTGTAAATATTACACATTTTTACGGTTAAAAGTGGATGATTAGCGCTTTGAAACGAGAAATGCAAGTATAGTTCATACTTTTATGAATTCATACTTTCAAAATATTACAAATTGGAGAGTTTTTTGTAAAAATATGTAAAAATTGTAAACTCTTGAAATTTGAGTATTTGCCTAAGCGTTTGATAAAATGCCTATTTAGACTAGAGTGCATACATTGGGAGAGTTTGAACATATCTGGAGCTCTTAGGGCTCAAAACGGTAGTCGTCGTTTTAACACAAAAAACACTGCCAATCCTCAGATTCCAATATCAAACCGAGATGTCAAATAATGTACATAGATGAACGTCCCTCTGTAAAAATGAGTAAAATGAACTAAACTAGTAAAACTAAGTCAAATACGTGCTTTAAAAACGACGGGTCGTGACAATTTTAATACTAAATCCCCCTGCATAGGTGCTCTAATTTTGACTATTTGCCTGCGACAGCCATGTTCAGGGATGCGAAACTGGCCGGTCAATTCTGCCGTGCTAAGGAAGAACGCCGTATGAGCATTCGAGAGTTGCCAAATTTCCTTCATTAAAATGCTTATTTTTGAGGAAAGTTATGAATATATTTTTCCTTGAAATTTTTAAGAATTGTAGGTGAAATTGCGAACAAAATTATCTGAAAAATTGGAGGGAAAATATTCATAAGTGTACCAGGAAATACGCGTTTTATTGAAGGAAATTTGGCAACGCCTGAAGGTTCATACGGCGTTCTTCCTTAGCACGGCAGAATTGGTCACGTCTTCAAAATGGGAGACGGAGGGGACGCCGAAGTCGAACTTGTTTCTATATAAAAGATCGCCCCACATTAAAATACAAGAAAAGAAGTAAAGGAAAATCCGACTGTCAATAGGAAGTTTTCCCTCGTGATCGCATTGAATCCGCTCCCTTAATGCTATTATCGGAATAAAACAAAAAAACAAAAGCAGTTAAAGGGGTATCCGTTGACCATCTCTCATGGTCCATCCGGCACCGGTTTAGCGAGTCGATTCACCGGGGCCCATTTTGCATTTGAATATTCCACCATTTTCCTCCCTTTTCCCCCGTCTTAATCCTTCCAGGTCCACTTTAAAGATTTCGTTTCCAGTATTTGAACAAATCTGATCTACATTCAAGGGCTTACCGCATCAGTGACCAGACGTTTTTTCAACTCTTCTTCTCCCGCAAGGAGCGAGCGGGTTCGGTCCGCCAAACGTGTTTCCTTCTTTTTTTCCCCCGGGTAAGCCGCGAAGACGCGGACGCATGCGATCTTGACGGTTTTGCGGAGAACGAGACTGTTTTCATGCAACATTTATTTTAGACTTTAATGCGTTTTGATGTTTCGACTTGTAAAAAGGTCCGCTTGTTTAATGTCTAATCCCTTGTCTGGGGCCATGAATGAGGCCGGGCGGGGACGCTCCCGGCTCGACACGAGTCTGGAAACGGCGAGTGATTCGTTATTCCATGTCGGGATTGTCGGCAGTTCATTTCCCGTTCTTGGGCTCCGTTTCGAGGAGGAGGGGATCCTGGTTCATTTGGCAGCGCCAAGCGAGAAAAAAACCTCGCGAGGATGAATTCAATTAGCACCGACGCAAAAAAGAGTGCCCGCCTCTCCGGAAGGAGGCATCTCAATTTTTGGTTGAAAGTTTACGAATCTCGCAACATGTGTATTTCAGTTTGCAAAAGGGAACCAAAAGCATTCTAATGTTGCTAGGATTGTGCAATGGAGATGTTGCATTTTTGAGGAATTTGCGATTTGACTGTTGATTCTTAGGCCTTGTCCACACGAACGCGGTTCGCGGAACTCAGTTCGAGGAACTTGTTCCCGGAACAAGTTTTTTGCTGAGCTGAAACTTATTCCTCCAAAACCTGGAATTTCCCCCGTGCTCCGAGCTTCTAAATATGTTTCTTTTGATGTGAATTTGCTTGTTTTTGTTTTACACGTCCTTTACATATGATCTTGACATTTATTTTTGTTACTTTGGCGGTCATAATAATCTATTATTTTGCAATAATTGTATAGTTTTATTGAAGTTCCGGTTCCAGTTCGGACGAACCCGTGTGGACAGCATGCCTCGTTTCAAGGAATAAGTTCCGGGAACTGAGCAAGTTCGAGGAATAGACCGTATTCGATAACGGTTCGATGTATCGTTTGGTTCAAAACAATAGCACATAACCTCAAACCAAACTGTGAGGATTTAAGTTGGAAAAGCTGAAAATGAGAAAATTCCTAACAATTTCACTTTAAATTGGCATTAGGTACGCAAAAGAATAAAAAATCTGTTACAAAAGACCCGTTCTCTCAGATTTCTGAATTTACTTTTGAGGCTATGTTTATATTTTGAACCAATCGATATCGATACATTCTCAGCCGTTTGATGTATCGAATACGATCTATAAGGTCCGCGAACTGCGCTCGTGTGGACAAGGCCTTCCGTAAAAGTTTGCGAGAAACACGATGGTGCCACTGGTTTTCTCTGAAATCAACTCCCAAGCTCAAAAAAGCTCTCAAGTTGAGGCCAAAATGGAGGGAATATCCCACGCTATCCTGAGAGTCCATCTCTACATCAAGACAAACTCTTCATGCAAAGGTAGGGAGCCAATACATTAGCAGTGTTGCCGTGTTTTTAGTTTTAGAATCCCCAAATAAAGTGGCAGCCCTATCAATGTATTTACTCCCTATCTTTGCATGGAGAGTTTGTCTTGATGTAGAGGCGGACTCTCAGGATTGCGTGAGATATCCCCTCCATTTTGGCCTCAACTTGAGAGCTTTTTTTGAGCTTGGGAGTTGATCTCAGAGAAAACTAGTGGCACCATCGTGTTTCTTGCGAACTTTTACAGAAGAACCAAAGTCAAATCGCAAATTTCTCAGACATGCAACATCTCCATTAGCACCGACGCAAAAAAGAGTTCCCGTCTCTCCGGAGGGAAGCATCTCAATTTTTGGTGGAAAGTTCGCGAATCTCGCAACGAGTGGATTTCATTCTGCAAAAAGGAACCAATAGTATTCTAATGTTGCTAGGATTGTGCAATTTACGTTCTTCACAAAAAGTACTGAAATCATGCAAAAAAGTAAATTTACAACGATAAAGTTTGTCTTGAATTCATGCATGGTTTATTGGGACTAAAGATAAAACTTATTTAGATGATCAGTTTATATTTGCAAGGTTTAATAAGTTGCACAACACAACTTAACCTTAAGTTGCACACTTAACCTTAATGTATCTCGAAATTCAAAAATAAGAGAGTTAGTTAGTTAGTTATAATTATTTTAAGACATTCAGCGTCTCAGGCTGTTAACGTCTTTACAGATAATTTTGAAAATGGGAGTATATACGAAAATTTAGATTTTTAAATTAAGTGAGGTGAAGAGTTTTAGAATTTTGGTTGTAATATTGGGTTCATCGCATGTAAGTGGGTTTGTATTTCTGTTGATTGTAGGGGAGTAGATCTGTGATTGGAGATATCGGAGGGCAGAGCAGTCCATAAGTATGTGTTTGATAGTTAGAGGTGATGAATTACAGAAGTGACAGATGGGTTGATTTTCTTTGGAGATGATATGACTGTGAGTGAAAAAAGTGTTATACACGCGATACAACTATTCGCGCAAGATGGATGTCCAAATTGCATATGAAAAATGTAAGACGCGATGGCGAGAGTCGTGAACTCAAAATGCTCTGCTCTATACTACTAGTTTGAAGTACCATTACGAATAAGACAAACGCAAACAAACACAACATGCAAATAGAGCGAGGGAAAGGATGAGCGTTAACGACGGCGCAGAGATACAACTATTCGTACTTGATGGACGTCCGTGCTGCGTCCGAAAAATGGAAGGCGCGATGACGCAAAGCGTGAGCTCTCAATGCTCTGCTGTATGCTGTCAATGAGGTGTCGCTCAGATTCGGTAGAAAAGTTAAAAAGAGGCCCGAACACATCTCTCCTACCTTCGGCTGTGTTACTCACGTAGTGCTTGAAGCATAATTACGAATAAGACAAACGGAAACATACACAATATGGAAATAGAGGAAGAGAAAGGATGCGCGTTTACGACGGCGCAGATATACAACTATTCGTACTTGCTGGACGTCCGTGCTGCGTCCGAAAAATTGAAGGCGCGATGACGAGAAGCGTGAGCTCTCAATGCTCTGCCATATGCTGTCAATGAGGTGTCGCTTAGATTCGGAGGAGAAGTTAAAAAATTGGCCCGAACACATCTCTCCTACCTCCAGCTTTGTTGATTCTCGTTCTTACCTCTTTTTTCAGGTTCTTGTCAGATTTTTATTTTGGATGGATTTGCAGACCCACGTCTTAAGCTCGTGTAAACCGCAGAACCGGCTTGGTTCTTTTGGAATAAATGGCGCTTGGATGCGTCCAGTGGCTTTAATTATGTATGTTTTCTTTAATTTCAGAAGTCTGTCGTTTACTTCAATACGTTCAATTTTGCAATTTTTACTCTGTACCATTAATAAACTTTGAATCTGAAAATAGCGTAAACTTGTGCTACTTCGCCAAAATTGTCTGAGCCCCTCTCCACGAAGAGAATGCCCCACCAGGAAATATCACATTACGCCCCTTTAACCAGCCAAGGGTCTACGCCCTCAGATGCGAGCCAGTCCGACCCTGCATGGAATGATCCGTTCACACTCTCCCAATCTAGGCATTCCAATAGTCTAATTGGGATATTTAGTCAAGATAACCTTATGGTATGGATGCATAAGATCATAAGCGCAAAGCAGGTGCTGCAAGTTTCTTGCATACTTCCACGGGTTATCTGGTGGGAGGTGGTGGACACCGGGACACCCGACTGTGTGGAGACACCGGCGGTTACTTTGACAAACGGCGCGATGAGAGCGGCCCATCGGCTAATCGATACAAGCGACTCAACACCTCTGCACGCGCATTTACCCGCGCTGTAATTTAAAACACTCTCGGCCCATCATTGCTCCAAGCAAGGTTGCCCGAATGACACACACAGTGCGAAAAAGTAACCGACATTTTGTGTAAATACGGGAAGTATACCACGGAGTAACCTAAACGTGCGCGGAATAAGTTCTCACTGTTGGATGCGATACTTGTATGGACATTTCCAACTAATTGTGGTAGTACCCCAATAAACACTGGAAAAGAAAACACATTGGATCTAGAGTCCAGAATCTTAAAAACATGGACAAGAAAAAATACTCTTGATTCAATCAGATTTCAGCTTAAATCAAGAATCAAGCCTCTTAATTTGAGCGGATTTCCTTTTGATTTAAGCTTAAATCTGATTGAGTCAAGAGTCAATGTTTTCAAGAGTCTGGACTCTAGATCCAATGTGTTTTTTTTTTTCCAGTGAATGAGGTTACTAACCTAAATGTTGCGGTACTACAAAACGGATTTGGAAACGTCCATATCACCAAAAAATTGGGGTAGAACCACAACTTCAGGGGATAACTCCTTACACTTTTTTGTTTATTTTTCAAGGTTTTTTTCTAAGTTTTTATTTGAGCTCAATTGAAATCGGCTCTCACTGTCAATCAAAAATCGATTCTCATTGTGACAAATCTCATCTGGGATCGATTGTGTGACATCGTTTAAATAGAGGAAGCATATTTTGACCAAGTTAGCAGATTCGCCTCTCGACCTCGAAAAATATCGATTGATCGCCTGTGTTCAAATGGAGGAAAAGCAGCGATGCCAAGTCGAACGAATCGCCACTGGTTCTACCACCCAAGTCGACCGACGCAAGTACTGCCGTGCTACGCAAAAACGCCGTATGAACCTTCAGGCGTTGCCAAATTTCCTTTCTTAAAACGCGAATTTCCTGGAAAACATATGAATATTTTCCTCCCAAATCAGATAATTGTGTTCGCCATCTCGCCTAAAGATTCTAAAAATTAAAAGGAATAATATTCATAACTTTCCTCAAAAATGAACATTTTACAGAACACTGGAAAAAAAACACATTGGATCTAGAGCCCAGACTCTTAAAAACATCGACAAGAAAAAGGACTCTTGATTCAATCAGATTTAAGCTTAAATCAAGAACCAAGCCTCTTAATTTGAGCGGATTTCCCCTTTGATTTAAGCTTAAATCTGATTGAATCAAGAGTCCTTTTACTTGTCAATGTTTTCAAGAGTCTGGACTCTAGATCCAATATGTTTTTTTTCCAGTGAAGGAAATGTGGCAACTCTCGAATGGTCATACGACGTTCTTCCTTAGCACGGCGAAATTCCTCTTTGGTTGGTGGAGGTGGCAATGCGCCTCGGGGATCCACGCCAAACAGGAATCGAAATTGTTTCAGCCGCTATGCGTGGGGGGCATGGGGGGCATAGGGGGTAGAGGGGGAGCGAGGGGTGGCGGCTCGCCGGAGCACAGAGACAGGGGCGGTAATGCTTACACTTTGTCGGGTCCTTGTAAATATTGGCAATATGAGCTCGGCGAAAATGGTAATATAATGATAATGTTGCCGCAATATTTATACACGGCGCGGTTATTTGAGTCGAGGCATGCCGCGGCGCGGCGCATCGTAAACGCTGGAACGGCAATAATTAAAACACAAGTGAATTTATAAGAGTGATTGCTCTTCTGCCACGCTCCCCACAGTGGATAGAGTCAACTAGAATTCGGACATGAATTTTTCAACTGCAAATTTTAATGTTCAATTCGCCAAATATTGAAGTTTTATTGGTGCCTGTGACGGAAAATTTCCCGAGGAAACCAATGGAGCCACTTTAAAAACCTCAAAGTTTTGTATGAATAGAATTATGAGCTTTTAAAGTTTCCAAATTTTGTCCGACTTCCCCTATTGACTCGATCCACTGTGCGCTCAGGACCCGGTCCCTCGAACTCGTTCCCGCTTTTAAGTGCACGCGGCCACGCGCGGACTCGCTGCCAAAACTCCCGTGCTGAAACGCCGTATGACCCATTGGGCGTTGCCAAATTTACTTTGACAAAGCTCGCATTTCCGGGTAAATTTGTGAGTATTTCGCTTCCGATTTTTCAGAGGATTCAGTTCCTGATTTGATGTAAAAAGTCTGAAAATTTCGAGGAAAAAAATTCACAATTTTTTTTTAAAATTAAATGTTTTCTGAGCGGAAATTTGGCAACATTCGAATGCTTATACAGTTTGCATGGCAGAAAAGGTGTCCGCGCTTTTACCGTGTAAGTCACACGTCTCCACGACTCGGAAGTTAATTTGTCCATCGAGGACTGCCCGCGGACTTAAACGTCTCTCAACGGGGATTTTCTATTAAAATTTAACGAGGAGTAGGAAATTTAGGGCCGTGTTCATGGTGATTCCATTAAAAGCTTCTTCCCTTTGAAATCTATGAGAGAAGGTGACGATTTTATTTAATGGGAGCGTACTTTCCGCTTAAGCACTAATTTAAAATCTTCTCTATTCTAATAAAATTATTCTTAAGACGCTCGATGAACGGGGTGAGGAAGGGGAGTAAGAAGGGGCCTTTGGGGGCGCGCAGCGCCCCGAGGGTTGGGCCGTGTAGTGGCCAGGGGGCGGAGCTCCCTAGTGGATCACTAAACCTGTCATTTTGTAATCGACATCCTGAAATTTCAAGGTGATTATGTAATACAGTGATTTACTTTGTGCTTTTGAGCCGAAAGCCCCGGAGAATAACTGCAATAAAAAAGTGAAAAAAAAAAAAAAAACTACTCGAGGTTCAAACGTACCCGAATGATGGGAAAATGATGACGTTAAAGTACTACTAGAGTCAAATTGCTGTATCCTCTCATTCTCTATACTGATTCTCACCTAAACAAAACGCATTTTAATATGGAATTGTGGTGTGTTTTACTTATAACATGAACAAGATTCGCTTCAATTTGATCCTGGAGATGGTTATGATCCTCTTATTGTTTGGCGAAGAGTAGGAAAGCATTTGACGAAAATCGCAGAAACCTGTGCTTGCTACTAATTGGTGCCGGATGATATCATCTTGTCTGGCGCGAAACTGGAGCGTTTTATATTTGCAGAATAATTACTCGTTTTGAACTGCATATTCCTAGGTTTTAGAGTCATTTTCTCACGTTTGTATTGTTGCTGTATTGTGTTTTAAGCGTCATTCCTACATGAAAAGTGTATTTGCAAGTCAAAATTCATTGAAGGTTTATAGTGACTCATTTGGAATGAATCGATTTCAAAGACCGAACTTTGATTCATTTCATTTGACACCAAAGTTTTCGGTCCAAGTGACCAAAGCTTTGAATCATAGATATAATTTTGGTTCACAATGGCGTACGTCTTCGGTGAAAAAAGAGTCTCAGAATGGCACAAAAAACTCTTGCTTTTTACTTTTAAGATGGAATATCTCATGACGTACTTCATGGCTCACACTCTCGGATGAATTACAAAATGATTGTGTAATTTACATATTCAGATACGTAACAAGTGGTAAAATAGTGCTGGATCCACACTGTTTTGCGGGCTACACAAGGCTAAAATGTCAAAAATTTATGAAAGAAACACTAGGAAACGTGGCACGAGCTGTCTAAAGTAAGGCGGAGAAATAGTGCTACATCCACACTGTTTAGCGGGGAAAACAAGGCCGAAAATTTCAATTAGAGTCAAACGTTTTCAAAATATTTGACTCAAATTGAAATTTTCCACCGCTGAATAGTATGAATCTAGCACTATTTTACCACCTACTGCATACAGTTCGCGCCACGTTTCTTAGTATTTCTTTTTTCGTATACAGATACTTAGAGTCGAAAATGATTAATTTCCTTTGAACAGGGCATAAAATCGAAAACGACAAGGCGATAACGAAATCGGGAAGGAAAAGGAAACGGCGAGATAAGCGATTCAATCGCTCCAGCGTCTCTTTGTAATTAAATCAAATCTAGCCGACCATGTAAAATCGACAGGCAGTATAAGGGTTGAGAGTGTTATGATTGATTTCGGAATCGTTGGAAATTATGGAAAAAAGTTGTGCTGCCGCGCCGCTGTGAGCCGTTCCGTAAAAGAGCAGAAAATTGAGGGATTCATTAATCAGAGCTGCCAAGCGTACCGGAGCAACAAAGGGAGGCGGAGGGTGGCGGGGCCAGGGGTTGCCGGTTGCCAGTGTGTGACAGACATGTATGACGTGAAAACATTCTTCGATACCCGAGGTCAAGTTTGTTAATGTTCGAGGCGGGGGTCTCGTTTAATTACATTAAGTCTATTTTTTCCGCTTTTTTCCCGCGCTATTCTCTTCCCTCCGCCGAGCCGAGCCGAGCCTTTTGAAAATTACAGACAAACAGCACGCACAGGAAAGGAACCGACCGAATGTTCACGCGTGTTTTACACAAAATGTTGCCAACTTCTGCCAGAACACATTGGAAAAAAAACACATTGGATGTCGAGTCCTGACTCTTAAAAACATCGACAAGAAAAAATACTCTTGATTCAATCAGATTTAAACTTAAATCAAGAACCAAGCCTCTTAATTAGAGCGGTTTGACTTTTGATTTAAGCTTAAATCTGCATGAATCAAGAGTCCTTTTTCTTTTCAATGTTTTCAAGTGTCTGGACTCTAGATCCAATGTGTTTTTTTTCCGGTGCAAGAAGAAGAGTTGAATCGAATTTAGCAAAAAGGAACCAGCGCGATTACAGAGTTGTAAAAATGTTGCATCTTCATAATTATCTAAAAAATCTCCCAAAATAGCGAGTAGTTTTCTCTTCCCACTTAAAAAAATTTCATGTTAAAGAAGAATAATTGTGTACATTTGAATACTATACATATATTAAGTATTTTGAAAAGAAGAAGTTGCACAATGTTGAAAACACTGTGACCACGCTAGTTCCCTCTTTCTAAATGCGATTCAGTTGTTGCTTGTGGAAAGTAACGCAAAAATCATGATGAGCACTTCGGAGGAGTTTAAAATTCACTCCAGACTTCAACATCTCCAAAGAAATTTTAACATTTTTGAGCTTCTTGCCTCAATCAGTATGCCATGTTAGCGCCTACAAGACTGCATGAATACTTCACGCATTGCATCAAACACAGTGTGGTCAGCAACGGTCGGCGTGAAACGCATGGCGCCTACAAGACTGCATGAATACTTCACGCATTGCGTCAAACATAGTGCGTTCAGCAGCAGTCGGTGCGAAACGCATAGCGCCTACAAGACTGTGGGAATGCTTCATGCATTGCGCCAAACTTAGTGCGGTCAGTTTGTTCTTTCTTACTTTTTTCGTTCATTTCTTAAAAATGGAAGGCCTTGTCCACACAGCGACAGGTTTACGGAACTTGACTTTCGTGCAAAGTTCCGTGAACTTTTGCTAGTAATGTTGACAGGGCTTGCAAAAAATGTGTCTAACACGAGTAAATTCGTCTTATACACTCCTCCCCGCTACACGTTCACTTGATGGTTTTTATTGATGTTTCAAAACGAATGAGAATAAGGCGGCAAAATACAGGCGGCCCATGGGCGGCAAGTAGGTAAATCCGGCCCTGACGTCATCAAGGTTGCAAAGTTGATGCATGTAGAATATTTCTCGGTTTGAAAAGCTATCATTGCAACGCGTAGGGAAAATAAGGCGAAAATTTTCCGATCTGCTGGTAACTTTTGCGGTTGCTCCATTCTCACACATACAAGCGCCTCAAAACACGCGGTGAAAAATGCATTAGAACAAAGGAAGGGCTTGAAGAACAGGGCGCATTAGTACAAGTTTTGCTATTTCAAGGAATATGTGTTTAAAGTTTCAAAATTACATGGAGCCTTCCAGCGGAAAAAAAGTTTAAACTCATTTTTTGATGCTGTAAAGTTGAGTTCTAGTTATGAATTTTACACAGAATATACTCTTAAACTAGTTATAGTTGAGTTCATGAATATCTCAATTTTTTTCAAAAACTGCACTTCTGCGCCTTGTCCTCCAAACCTCTCAAATCACATTATCTCTGAAAACAGAATCACCCTAAATTTGCAGAATCGTGTAATCAAAGGTCGCCTCGTTAAAGATAGGTATTCGGAAACGTTGATAGTATTAAATAAAATACAAGTAATAACAACTAATTGACTTGCAATCCGAGCTTCATGGACGATCGCTCCGAGTAAAATATGGTTTGAAATTCCACTGATTTGGAAATGCTGGGCTTTACAAAAGAATTACACTACCCAATGAACGACTGGAAATACGTATGTTGAGTTTTTCCGCAGTTCGCCTTCGTTTCTTGATGGGTACAAATTTGATTTACTTTTCAATTCTTGAGGAATTTTTCCCAACACAGAGTAGATGAAATAAATATTTGTCAAACGGATTTCATATGAACTGAGTGACTTAAATTGAATAAAAGAAAATGTGAAATTCATAAAAAATAATACTCTTCATCGCACTGAGTAATCTGATCAGAGACGTAATTTTCTTTGTTAATTTTTCAACACGCGAGAAAGCGCAGTTTCCGAAGAGTTAACTTTTGCATAAACGATGCACTAGCTTTACGTATACCATTAGTTCCACCGAGCATTTCTCTGCAATAATTACGTCCATTGAAAAAGGATAGTTGATGCAAACTTCTGATTCTCTTCAGCTTGGTGTTAGATCAATAGGACGTATTTCTGCCAAACGGAACTAAGTGCATTATGGCGTGAGCCCTGTTATACATATATTCTTGTAGGTCTCAGGGCTCATGTCTTAATGCACATACTCGTAGTTCCTTTTGGCAGAAATACGTCCAATTCGGGTATGAAAAGTGCACATTCATGAGTTCGATCCCTGATTCACAGCGGATCGCGCGATCTACAGGCACATGAAAAAGTGCCGTTTGAGAAATGTTGACTTACTTCAATTCGCAATTAAACTACAAATTTTAGCGTTCGTACCTCTTTAAAGAAATGAGTGTAACAACTAACAAAGGTTAGTTGGATTACTTTGAGTTGCTTCTTTTTTCGTCAAATCAACCAAATGGGTTTGGTTTGGTTTTTTGGACATTCGATCGACAACCGTGAGACGATCGCCAATTATGTCGATCTGTAAACCTTCGAATTAATCGAAACTTTGTGAACCGATCGACTTTTGTCGATCATGTCGTCATGTCGTCATTTTTGTCGATTCATGTCGATCGAATCGACACCGATTTTTCAATCATTTGTCTATCATTGGTGTCGATCAGTTCCGAGTTCATGCCGATTGATTCACGTGTTGATTGTTTGATCAATTTATGTTGATCGGTTCCAGGTTCACGTCGATGGATTCACGTTTCTATATTTAGATCGATTCATGTCGATTGAATCGACACCGATTTTTCAATCGTTTGTCTATCATGGGTTTCGATCAGTTCCGGGTTCATACCGATCGATTGACGTGCTCATTGTTTGATCGATTTAAGTCGATCGCTTCCAGGTTCACGTCGATCAATCCACGTTTCTAGTTTTCGATCGAATCCACACCCTCCAAATATTGTGACAGTATCGGCTGGTGACTCCCTCTTATATTAACGTGGAGGCCTCTGCCTCTGGACTCGGCAGGTGCGAGGCGCGAAGCGTCTCGGCGTCCACTGATACAGCAGGCGGCGCGGCGCGGCGGAAGGAGAAGGAGCCGGGCCTAGGCGCCACGCGTCGCGACGCTGCCGCCGGCGCCGGCGACGCCCGATGCGAGCGTCATGCGCAAGGAATGGTCCAGTGCGCGTCCAGCGTCCATGCGCGCAGCAGCCCGAGCAGCGAGGAGCTCGAGCCACCCCGACCTTGACTCAGTTCCTCTGCCCCGAACCGGCCTGCGTGACCCACTGTCTGACCCCAGCTCTCCCGCTCCCAGAAAAAAAACCGCGCACCGTATGAACTTTCAAATGTGAATTGCATTTTGCAATAAGGAACCACTATTTCTGGCTTATTTTAGAAACAACATATATGCCATGGTTTACCTATGCAGAAAGGTGCTTTTATGGAAGAACCAGAAATAGTGGTTCCTTATGGTATTGCAAAATGTAGTCCATGTAGCCTAAGGAGAGGAATTTTTAAAATTCAATTTTTCAGAGGATTTTGTTCGTAATTTGGACCACAGTTTGCAATGAGGAACCACTATTTCTGGATCATTTTAGAAACAACGCATATGCCATTGGTTTCCCTATGCAGAAATGTGATTTCGTGGAAGAGCCGGAAATAGTGGTTCCTCATTGCAAAATGTGATCCATTTGATCTAAAGCGTGTAAAAATGTCAAGGAAAGATATTCATAACTTCCTTCAAAAATACGTATTTTCTGAGGATGAAGGTGGGGTATTCTGCTGCGCTGAGGAAGAACGCCGTGTGAACATTCGAGAGATGCCAAATTTTCTTCGATAAAATGCTCAGTTTTGAGGAAAATTGTTTAACATTTTTCCTTGAAATTTTCAGACTTTTTAGATTCAATTACAAGTAACATTACCTGAGAAACTGGAAGAAAAATATTCACAAATTTTCTTGAAAATTAGTGATTTGTCAAAGAAAGACGTTCTTCCTTAGCACGAAAGTATTGATACGGGCCATTTCCGGGCCGACCCTTGCTGACTTTCCTCAACTCTACGATTTTTTGCTAATTGATGGTCTACGTTTTACTGATTGCATCATGATTTAGTCATTTTCTGTTTCATTTTGAGTCAAAAACTGGTCTTAATATAATGGGTCAGAAGGCCGATTTTGGCGAAAAATGTCGGTTTGGTGGTTAAGTGCCGAAATATCCGCCTGCGCGAGACTTCGAACTCATGTTCAGGCCAGTACTAGACCTAAAGAGGGACCGAAGATGACCAAATCATGATTCATTTCGTAAAATATGGACTTTTAAGGCGGAAAAGATCGTGTAGTCGAGAGAATTCAGCTGGGGTCCGAAAGGCCCTCATCGATATCTCACCAACGGTGTCAGAAAATACGTACTTATGAAGAAAGTTATTGACATATTTTTCTTTAAATTTTCAGACACTCGAGATCAAAATTACGAAGAAATTCTCTAAACAAAATTGAAAGTACTATGTCCCCATGTTTATGTACTAGTCCTGTCACACTATCACAGTGCTGTGTTTCAAAATCCCATTACAATGCCCATTCGCCGCCACTGATTCAACAGCTGTGGAGATGTTGTCAGAGTCAACAATTATAATCTCGATTATTTGAAAAAAAAGAAGAGAAAACAAAATGAAATCAGAAGCTGATTGAGGCCACAAATACGAATTCTGACGCGTTCTATTGAATGCTAAAAAGAGAAATCTCCTTCCTACGGTTACGAAATATTTTCGTTGGCGCAACTTATCGACTTACCGGCAGCTGATTGAGAGGGTATTGTGATCTGTGAGAATGAGTTAATCGATTTTTTTCTGTATGTTGTAGGTACATACGTACACCACATTGCTGCCTTGGTAGCTTTACATGGGCGGGATTTCTTGAATTTTGGATATTCAATGAGACTTTACTGAACTCTCTGGAGTTTTGATAAACCCCAACTTCAATTCGTATGACATTTGGTCAGCACAGAAAAGTTTCAACCTTGCAAGACCCTTGTTCGCTGCTGAAGCCGATGCTTCTCTTATTCGTCCTAGTGTTTATAAATAATGCCGAAAAAGGTTTCAACTGCTATGTCGATAATTTTGAAGGTCATGGATCTCTTAGGGCCCAAAAGGGCTGCAGACCTATGAATTCAAATTATCCACAGTGATTTATTACTACGATTGTAGACCCGTAGTCGTTTGGAAAGCACGTGCTTTACTTACTTTTTGCTTATATTCACTCATATTTTTACGGAAGGACACCCATCCATAAAGACCATCGCCATCTTGGTTAGATATTGGAATCAAAGATTGGCAGCGACGCTATTCTTGTGTTTTTCGTGTTAAGGGGTTGGCAGCCTTTTGGACCCCTAAGAGATATTTCGTCATATCCGCACTATACATATAGGGAGAATACAGGCACGTCGAGATATGGAGCTCTTAGAGCCCGAAAAGGCAGTCAACCTTACAACCCAAAAAATGTCACTTCCAACCTTCAGATTCCAATATCACACCAAGATGGCCAAGAATTTTCATAAACGAGCGTTCCTTTGCAAAAAGTGAGCAAAATTATGAAAAAACTAAGCTGCATACATGCTTAGCATACTACGCACTGGAAAAAAAACACATTGGATCTAGAGTCCAGACTCTTGAAAACAGTGACAAGAAAAAGGACTCTTGATTCAATCAGATTTGAGCTTAAATCAAAAGGAAATCCGTTCATATTAAGAGGCTTGGTTCTTGATTTAAGCTTAAATCTGATTGAATCAAGAGGTTTTTTTGCTTGTCGATGCTTTTAAGAGTCTGGACTCTAGATCCAATGTGTTTTTGTTTTTTTTCCAGTGCGGGTCGTAACGATTGTAATATTGAATCACTTTGGTTAATTCGAATCAGTAGGGTTGCTGTCCTTCTGAGCCCTAAAAAAAGCCCCATGACCCAACCTTAAAATTACGAACATGTCCTTACTCTCCCCAAAAGTATTCTCTGTCATGCTAAGGAAAAACGCCACGTGCATATTCGAGAGTTGCCAAATTTCACCGGATAAAACAATTATTTTTGAGAAAAGTTATGCATATTTTTCTTTGAAATTTTCAGGTATTTTAAATCCAATTGCGAATGAAATATTCTGAAAAATTTGAAGAAAAATATTCACCATTTTCCGAATAAATTCGTTTTATATTGAAGAAAGTATGACAACGCCCGGAGGTTCATACGGCGTTCTTCCTTGGCACGGCAGTACTAAGCAGGCATCCCCGCATCCATGCAGATATGAGGGGGCTCCTAAAAACACTTGCCCCTCTACACACTTGGCCAACACTTGGGCCTCTAAAATCGCCGCCCCTCTGAAGGAAGCAAGTATCTCATTTTCCACGTGAGCCCTGTTTCACATATAAATCCATGCTTTCCGGAGCTCATGCGGAAACCGAGATATGCCCTTACGCCAGTGGAGCGACGATATATCTTCTTCGGTGAACGTGGACCTAAACCTAAACCAACAGCCGCCGAACGGCCGGAGTGGTCAGTGCCCACGTGGTCCGGGCTTCCCGGAGGATGAGCCGGCCGAGATGACCACCACCACCTGCACCGCCTATCCGGCGCCGCCTCCCGCCTCCCGCCTCCTCCGACCGCGCCGACGCCGCGGCGGGNGGGGGAGGGGGGGGGACGCGGCGGCGTGACGAGTAGGAAGTGCGCGGCGGCGGCGGCTGTGGGGGTGACACGCTGTCTCGTCTGGCTGCAGTCTGGCGTTGCAGTCTCCTGTGACCTTGACCCGATCTCTTGGCCCTCTCGCCCTCTCCTGATTTGTGCGGCTCACGCAACTGGCCGCCGAGCGCCACCGCCCCCC
>NW_017547132.1:2415920-2495397 GCF_001854935.1 Bemisia tabaci
CGCGAGCCTCTCTTCTCCAGCCTCGGGCTCGACACCCCTCCTCGCGTCCCTACCCCCCTCGTCCATCGTGCCCTTCCTTCGCTCCCTTTTTTTCTGCACTCTCGCACCTTCACGAAACGCGAAGTGGGTCAATGAAAATGAACCCGATTGCCGCACTGCACTTAAGGAAGAACGCCGTGTGCTGCCGTGCTAAGCAAGAACGCCGTAAATCCATTAAGGTTTTCCCACGTTTTTTGGAACTTAACACTTTATAGAACTTTAGACCACTTTATAGAATAAAAACTTTTTACCCATCCACCTCAAATTTTTAGGCTAAGTTCTTGATAATATTTGGAAAAGAATTCTATGAAAACATTGTCCCAAGGTACACAAGTTTTTTTACTATGATACGTTGTTTCCAAACAATTTAAAATGGCGTACGTCGTTTTTGCGTTGCACGGCAGTATAAGCCTTGAGACGTTGCGAAATTTCCTTGGATAAGATACAAAATGGAGAAATTTTTGAAGATTCTCCCTTCAATTGCTCGGAAAATTTCATTCGCAACTAGATCTACATTATGGTAAAATCTCAAGAGAAAATATTCGCGACTCTCCTCAAAAATGAGCATTTTATCGGAGGAATATTGGCAACTCTTGAATGCGCATACGGCGTTCTTCCTTAGCACGGCAGTGCAGGAGAGCGTCGCAAGCTCTGGTACCAACATATATATGGTGACGAACAAGTCGTTAATTTGAAGGTTAGGTGATGCAACTTTTAGGGGCCAAAAGAGCAGCTGATCTATGAACTCTAATAATTCAAAATGAATTATTATTACAGTTGTTACGACCCTCCGTTTGTAAGGCACGTATTTGACTTAGTTTTTGCATACAAATAATGAAAAAAAAACACTAAGAAGAACAAAAAAACACTGGAGAACGTTTTTGCATACGTTTACTCGTTTTTGCGGGAGCGCACTCATTTTTATGAACATTCTTGGCCGTCTTGGCTCATATTGGAATCTGAAGATTGATAACGGTATTTTTCAAGTGTGTATGGTGTCGAATGGTTGGCGGCCCTTCTGAGCCTTGAGAACTCCGTATTTCGATGTGTCCGTACTTTCCCCGTATAGGTACTCTACCTACATAAGGAGAGTATGGACATGTTAAAAGATGCGGAGCCCTTAGGGTCTAAAAGGGCAGCCAATCTTCCTACGTGGAATCCCTTCAACAATACCGCTGCCGATCTTCAGATTTCAATATCGAACCAGGATAGCCAAGAATGTTTACAACGGAGCATCCTAACACAAAAACGAGTTTCATGCAAAAACTGAATCAAATTCGTTCTTAACAAACGACGGGTTGCAAAAATTCAGCTCCTACATGTTCGAATAGTGATATCACTTGAAATGTCAAGTATACTTAGGGCACACCAAAAATATCCCTTTACCTATGTGGAGAGGTGATTTTAACACATTGGCAGTTCGCCTGCAATTTTTAGAGTAGGCAACACGGGTTCTCGCATGGTCGAATAGTGATATCGTCGTGAAGTTTCATACCTACTTCGAACGCACGCAGATACGAAAAAGTGACTTTAACGCATTAGCTGTTTGTTCCACAATTATTCCGTGGTTCTGTGCACAACATTTTTCTGCACGATTCTAATTTTAATCAGTTGTTTTTTACACTCGTGTGTAGAATTCTTTGATCCATGCGCAGTTTTTTGCGTTACTTGGTCACTGTTGGGATCCAGACCCATGTTCGTATTGATTATTTTATTTCTTTGCATCAATAGGTTATGTTTTGAGGCTCTATCAGCCCTGTACATCGCTGGCCAAAGTGCAGAGTCACGCATCTCCGTTTGCGACGTTGCATACTTCTGGTCATCCTGTAATTCCTATTTGAAACGTAATTTCTTAAAAGCTCTCTTAATTTTTCTTTCCTGTTAGAGGGAGCATTCTGTATAAATTTCAAGCTACTTTGTTGGCTTGTTTCTTTACGCAAAAATAAAATTGGGATTAGGAGATTTTAAAAAATTGCTCAGGAGTTACGTGGTTTCACATTTGGGTCATTGACATCTTTCTTGAATTGTAAATTCGATAAATAATTACCAAAATTTACTCCGGATTTTCGACAGAAAGGATCCCCCTCTCCCTCTACCTTCGAGGAGTCAACAGATCACTCCAAGACAAAGCGAGGAATGTAACACCAGCCAGGCTCTAAAAATGAGTTGAAATCGTTCCTTTTTCAGCGTCCGCGCCGAACAATGGCACATCACCACTCACCAAAGGAAGACGCATAAAAGGAATTGCAAGTTTGGTTTATATACATCTCGGTTGTTGGCTTCGTTCGCAATTCGCCATTCCCATCCGTCATTCATTATCATAAAAGATTTGCCACAGTCGGAGTTGAGGTAGCCTCGGTTGTACCACCGTTTTATGGCCCGACTTGCGCCTTCGTGAGTTATTTCCAGCAAAATATTAAAACCGCGTTCGGGCCAATTTTATTTTATTCCCCTTGTTTCTCCTATTTTTCAGCCCGTTCCGACTGCAGCGCCGTAAAACCGTGCCCTTTGCATCAGCATCATTCAATTTTTCAGCTCGCATGCGGAGAGCGCTCGTGCTATGCTGCCGTGCTAAGGAAGAACGCCGTATGAACCTTCAGGCGTTGCCAAATTTCCTTCAATAAAACACGTATTTCCTGGTACACTTATGAATATTTTCCCTCCAATTTTTCGGATAATTTTGTTCGCAATTTCACCTACAGTTCTTGAAAATTTCATGGAAAAATATTCATAACTTCTTTCAAAAATAACTATTTTCTGAGAGGAAATTTGGCAACTCTCGAATGTTCATACGGTGTTCTTCCTTAGCACGGTTCCTTAGCACGGCAGTATGTGACGCAATGTTATCAGTGAATGGGTCAAACTAAGAATGACCAATCGTTCGAAATGAAAGCTTCGCTTTGAATCCCTCACAATTTTTACTTCGCGGTTAACCTGGCCAGTTTTACCGCTCCTTGCGCATCGCGTAATATACGATCATGATAAGCACCTGGAGGAGATTTTAGCGTTTTCCTTTCGAAAAGAACGAGACACGACAAAATTAAAGATGCTGAAGATATGTAAAATGAGAGGAAAGATACAAGTGGGAGGAAAGTGTCAGAGGAATCCAAGAATAGCCCGCGCTGCAACGCACCGAAAGACGGTTTCGGCTGTGTTCATTTTTCTACAAATTGACAGTGAAACCATTAATCCAGAAAAATTTGTTCGATAATTCAATATGTATTTACCTCCCGCGTATACTTGTCTTACGTAATGTTCCCAGTATCAAAATAATAGCTGAAAATGAGTGCAATCGAGTTTAAAACAATGTATCTTATCATAAGAAACGGCAATTTCATGGCTCATCCATGAAAACACCTTTCAGTCATGAGGAAACTAATGGCACAAATGTTGTTTCCAAAAACAATTCCGACATAGCTGTTGTAGACCAATAATTGATCGGTTAAATTTTTGGCGATCTGCCGTGGCTTGGTTCCTTTCTGCTTAAGGTGGTCCATTTCTTCTTAGCATGTTTCAGGAGATTAGACTCTAGATCCAAGAGACTTTTTTCTAGTGTAGGCTCAAAGTTCAAGTCAGAGACTACCGAAGATTTTTCTAAGTTCGAGATGTACGCTGACTTATTTCTTCACTCGCAAAATGGACCTAACATTACGTGAGACGGTATGTTGGAGTTTTTTGGCCAACATGCGTTCAAAATTCAGCATGAAGCTGGAAATCTCAATACAGAGGGAAAAAGCTCATACAAGAACAATTTTCCCTCAAAGAGATACGCTGTTTGTTGCGACACTAGTCGCGACCATTCAGAAAGGCAACTGCAGACGCGTTTCGGTCTTGTTGGGCGAATCCTCATTGTAGCGCAGCCTCCTGAATTTACTGCTACCGAGCACCAAAAAGCATATCTCTTTGAGAGAAAATTGTGCTCATATGAGATTTTTCCTTCTGTATTAAGATTTTCAGCTTTATGCTGAATTTTTAACGCACATTGGCTAAAAAACTCCAACATACTGTCTCACGTATACGTGAGATAATGTTAGTTTCATTTTGCGAGTGAAGAAAAAAGTCAGCGTACATCTCGAACTTTGATTAATCTTCGATTGTCTCCGATTTGAGCTTTGAGCCTAAATTAGAAAAAAGTCTCTTGGATCTAGAGTCTAAGCTGTTAAAAAGTTTGACAAGAAAAAATGGACCACCTTAAGCAGAAAGGAACCAAGCCACGTCAGCTATCGCCAAATATCCAACCGATCAATTATTGAACTACATTTTTGTATGGAGGAACCGGCCAATTTATTTTTTTACATGAAAACAGTTGTGCGGATTATTGTACAAATATCAGTGAATTTTCTGTACAGTACTAAGAAAATTCCTTTCAATTTTCCAAAGTATCCGCACAATCGTTCTCCTCTAAAAAATTAAATTGCCTGGTATTTAAAAAAGATAGTATGTCTTACGACCCATGCGTCCACCCGGTCCACCGCAATCAGTTTGTGCAACATTACGTGGTTTTCAACTCCCTTCCGCATTGGAATCCTCGACTACGCACAAAGCAAAGACGGCTTATGATGTGCACACCATTCCCGGAAAACACACGGCGATGACCATAAACTCAAGAACCAAGATCTCGACTCCGGCGTTGATGAGCTCGCGGCGCGAGGACGTAAAATCCAAGTTTCCAGCAAGAAGGCGAGGCAACCAATCAATCATCCTTTGTCATGACACTCCAATTTTATGATTATTTTAATTCATTAATTTTTCCTCCCGCGGCCCAATCCAATCGCGTTCCCAGGCTAAATTACACTCGGTCGTCGCCTAGGTGAACACGCCGAGCGCGGCGTAATGTAAATTCGAAATTGCCGTCCCAAGTTGTGAGTGCGCAGCTTTGTCTGTCATTACTCAACCGGGCTGTTGCCGGTCGTCGCCGAGAAACCACAACCGGGCAAAATCGCGCAAGTACACTTTAACATGAACCCTATTTTCGTTGGATCTCCGCTGTTCTGAGGGCCCATTCGAGAATGCTGTCGCGCCGTTTTGAAAGTATCACCGGCGGTGGAGCCTCCATTCTGCCGTGCTAAGGAGAAACACCGTATGACCATTCAAGTGTTGCCAAATTTCCTTTCAGAAAATATTTATTTTTGAGGAAAGTTATGAATATTTGTCCGTGAAATTTTCAGACTTTTTAGATCTAACTACGAATAAAATCCTCTGAAAAATCGGAACGGGAATAATCTTAAATTTTCCTGAAAATTCGTAAATTGTCGAAGGAAATTTGGCAACGCTCGATGGATCATACGGCGTTCTTCCTTAACGCAGCAGCATTCTAGCGTCGATCGACAACGGTGCCAATTCCCCCCTGGAGAGTGAGGTTAATGTCTGTAGTCCCTTTAGCGACTGATTGACAGCCGCTGACTCGGTTCCTCGAATCACTCATCGGCCAATTTACACAATCAGACAAAATTAATCGATTCCTAGCCTCCTAGCGCGGTGGATCGGGCCTCGAAAGCTCGGGACCTATCATAAATACGAGTACAATATTCGATCGATTTGTTATTTTCAATGAATCGGCGTATTCCATCGAATTTCCGAGCCCCGGAGCCACGCCTACATCGTTCTCTGATTCGTGTTGCTAGTGAGTGACCAGTGTGTGACCAGCGGTGGATGAGTCACACATCGTGTCCCAAGAAAATCAGGACAGTTGTAGACAATCCGATGGATTAAGATAGGGGCTGAGGGTATCTACTAAGACAGACTGGCCAAAAATCAGTACTTTCACAGTACTATTTCAGTACAATTCCAAGAAATTCAGCACCTCCTCAACGGAAAAATTTAGTACTTTTTCAGTACCTCCATTCAACGAAATTGACAAATTTCAAAAATTTGAATTTCTCGCTTAAATTGAGACAAAAATGACTGGAAAAATGAAAAAAATCTGGTGCCTCTTGTGGGATCTCCGCACTTCAGTACTTCCGGACCGCCCTTAAAAATCAGAATTTTTCCCGGCCTTTCCGGGCTTGTAGACACCCTGTGGTTGTTCCTCAAATATCGCTGCGTTTGCTGCAAACGCTGAATTTCATTTTTCGAACCCCCCACCTCCCCCCCCCCCCNCCGTCTTCTCCTCGTAACGCTTGCGCGATTCAATAGTCGGTTTATCAATACTTGGTAATTTTTGAATTTTGGACTTCAAAAATCCCCGAGACATGGAATAGTGACCCGAAAAAGGAAGCACGCTTTTGTACATTAGGTAAAAAATATTCGACTCCATAACATCTTGAAATAAATTTGGGAGAACGTTCCAATTAGATATTCACTCGGGAAGGGGCGATTCCCGTAAGTTGGTAACACCGCTTTTTTATACTTATAAATGTATGTTAAGCAATCGATTCTAGGCGAGGCAGCATGTCTCGTCTGGAATCGATATATTCAATGGACTTAAATGAAGTATTAACAGTGTTGCTAACTTGCTGGAATCGCCACTGGCCTAGGTACCTACTTTAAGCATTAATTTAGAGTGTTTCTTGCTCACAATAATCTGTGCAAATTCCTGAGATGTTACAAGAAATGTGAGGTTTCAGGGTCCTTTGGAAAAAAAAGAAGAAAAAAAAAACATGTGTAGCGCTCAGAAATGTTTACAGGAGATGTATCTATAGAGTGAGAATCGACGGCTATGGAGAATCAGTGACTGAGTGATGCGAAGTGTAAGGCAAACCGTTTGTTGATCGCAACGAAGCTTCTGATTTCACATGAGGGTGGTTGAGAGGAGCCTTGAGCGAAGGATCCTTTAATAAAGGGCCAACCGGGATCAATTAGTCTTTTAAACAAACTCCGAATCACCAAAAAATTTGGCTTCATGCTTGTCGCTCGAAAATGAAGATGAATTACTCTCACAGTCATAAGTGAACGGTATCCTGGGGCCGTCAAACTACCCCTCTCTCGAAAGAGGCGAGAGGAAAGCGTGAGGAAGAGAGATTTCAACGGAGTCTTGAGCACTTGTCTCACTGACACCAGACAGAACAAGACGAAGCAAAAAAAAGGAGCCGAAAAAAGCGGAATGGGGGTAAAAAAGTCTCGGCGCTCAGGGAAAAGGGGAAGAAACCGAGGATCGAAATGATTTATTGGTTTCACCTGCGAGCTCTGAACACATTCCGTTAGGGTGGGATAGGGATGCTGGCTTCTGCGTCTGCTCCACATGGTGCATTTTGTCCGTGTTTTTTTATAAAAATGTACACCTTAAATGAAGAAGGGGATAATGACCTCCAGATTCTCGCTGTACGAGAGAGTGAGGAGTTCCACCGATTGAGCACAAGAACAAAAGTGACTTAAGGGGCTTGGAGTACAAGGCGCATAAGTGCAGACTTTGAAAATATTTTTTAAAACTAGTCCCAATGCATATTCTGCGAAAAATTTTCTCCAAACTTCCAATTTTTGAGCATCAAAAAGTCAGTTTGAACTTTCTTTCCGCCACAAGGATCCATGTATTTTCGAAACCTCAAGCACGTATACCTCGAAATGACAAAAACTGCACTAATGCGCCTTGTCCTCCAAGTCCCTTACTAGATTTAAGTCAAAATACTGTGGAATTTGTCGCCAGGAGACAATCTCTTTTAAAGCGAAAGGATTCGACGGTGAAACTATCAGATCAACTACCTTGGTTTGTGACGTAGCAAAAACTTAAGTATATGATTTCTCTTCTCTGTGCAAAGGGAATCTGTGAAAACTTCAAGGAATGATATTCATTTGTTTTTTTTTTAAAAAAATGAAACAGAAAGGTAGATTTTTAAACACCGTAAATGAGATACGTAATTTGGAAGTTTCACCATCGATACGTTTTCATTATTCAAGAAAAAAACTGCTTAGGTTTTTTTTTTAATTCTTAAGTTCTACTTCCTGTTTTCTCGGTTTTCAAATTATTTTATCAGTTTTTTTAATTTGATAAGTTAATTTGGTTAAATTTTGTATTAGTGCAATTTAATTTTATTCATCAATTTTCAGCAAGGACCTGCGTGATTCATGGTATTTTCATTTTGATTCAAGACGAAAATTTTCTGATGGTAAATTCAAGTCATATTCTTTTGCAGTGATGACTTTCTACGTTGTTTGATCTCATATTTAAAACCCGCAAGAGAATTTTGAAAATGTAAAGTAACTGGTTACTCCCGTCTCACAAAGCTGTTCGGCCCCGTATTTAACTTCTGTTTTTGTTTTTCCCTCTCTATCTTACTCGCTTACTTATTCCTTCGCAGTTTATTTTATTTTATTTTTTTTTCATCCATAAATATGGAATAAAAAAAAAACCATCATCACATCATCGATATTCTGATGATGAAACTATGGACACATTCAAATTTTATGGAGAGAAATGAATCATGTGCCATCAATAATCATCAATGTCAATATATTTGAGATTTTTTTCCACCGGCGGAAAATACTTTGAAGCATTTTAAAGCTTAGATGATTTTCTCTTGAAGAATAAAATATGCGCAGCAGTATTGAAAACACCGAAACAGAGATGAATATTTTTTTTCTTTACTCGGGTATTAAGATTGAAAATTCAAAATTTATTCTTACCTCTTCTCATATGTCAAACATCTCAGTTTTCCGTACTTTGGATCGGAATTACAATTTGGTTTGAACGCATGTGTAAATATGTTAACCCCGGTGTGGAGGCAGCTTGTGTATCATGTATTTTGGTCTTTATATGAATGAAAAGAATACTTACATCTTGCCATGACCTTGCAATCAAAGCTACTATGCAGTGGCATGGTTTGCTCTGCGATACATCGATTGATCTGTCATTTAAACCCATGGAAAAGAATCGATCAACAGGGTGTCCCCAACACCTTAATAATCGATTCTTTACCATTGCTTCAAATGGGAAAATATCGATAATCGATCATTCACGCCTTGTCACTGCTACCATATTTTGTTATCAAACTCAAAACAAACGGAGCCATAAAGCTTAGTCGTGGATTGGAGCCTGTGATTATGTGAAAAATAAATTAGAAAAAAAAACAAACAAACAAACATGATCTTCGTGTATCTTTTTCTCATTTCTGTGGCTTTAAAACAACGTTCAACCTACTTTTATTAAAAAGAACACTGTTTTTCAATGTAATTTCGTAATTTGTTGCACAAAAAGGAACTTGAGAGGTACTTACAAACGAAATCATGCAAAAAAATATGCGGAAGACACTTTCAGACAAATTGTTTCATGTGGTCGAGTAAATTAATATTACAGTTCTGTCCACTACTTAGTATAGAAAATTCTGCACCTTGAGGAGTACCTTCAGATTAAAAAATGTGCTTTTCTTGCAAGATATCAAGAAAAGCGCCTGACTACCTTGTATAGAACACCGTCGTTTGTAGATAAGGTGACAAAATTTCCATGTTTTGGGGAAGAAGTGTGATATTTTTTAAAGCTTTGTTTGGCGTCTGCAAGAGATTAAGGAGACTGGAAGCTGCGGTGCCGAAGGGCCACCAAAGATCGGATTGATCGGAGACTTGTTTTGGTAAGAAGATTACTTAACAGAACACGTCAGACACAAAATAATGAAAGATTAGAACAGACCTCCATCCAGATAGCACCAGGTTCGAACACGAAATCATTCCAAACAATAATCAATCATATTTAGTTTGGGAAGGTTAAAGACTATACAGCCACGAGGAGCTGCTCGCTCAAAAGTAATTACTACAAGGATATTAGTGCCTCGAACAATATTAAAAAGAAGAAGAAAAATCCTCAATTCTGTACATAAACCACCAAGTGTGTGCCATGGGTCAAAGACGCCCATGTAAGCTCACAAGTCGAGTTTTATTTAAATTTCAAAAGGAGGCTTTCCGTTTCACGGCACCATTGCAGCACCGCAGAGAGGAGAAAGAAGAAAAAACTCGTTTAGGCCCAAAAATAAAAGAACCGGCCGATTGTTACTCTGTGAATAGGAGCTGAGGTAATTAATAGTACATAAAGTGTTACTCTTTGTTACCATCTGTTGGTTGTATTATTCAGCCACGACAATAGCTATTTCATATCGAACTTTAGTCTTTTTTGTGGTTTTAATTATTGAAAGGACGGAGAAAGAGTTGAGAGTGTTAACTCGCCGGTGTGCGAGAGAGACGGGGCAAATCTCCTGGGTTTTGATTCTTTTCTTCTCTGAAAAAGGAGATGGTAATTTGAATTTGAGCCCAATCTTTTCATTCTATTCCTTTTGACTTTTACTCACATTCATAGTCTGAGTTCACGTTGTCTCTGTGTCTTCTTCCGTCCGCTTTTTGTTCGAGATTTTTACAACTATGCCCACGTCTATTAAAAGACTGCGCATCATCGCCTATTCGCCTGCGAATTGTACTTTTCTCCCTTTCATCCTTGCTAAATTTACATATTTTGCCTTCCTGGCAAATGCAGCTTACTCCTACGTGAATCTCCTAAATTTGCTTTGTTTAAGGCTTTTTAGTTTCTTACCGATGAGCGTTTACTCTAATTTTGACGAGAAAGGCTTTGCAGCGTATTTATTAATAAAACAATTTTTCAGAGACCAAGACATCTCGACTCTTGACCATTTGAACGATAAATGGTCTTGCAAGTGAAGATTTAACATTTTTCCGAAAAGAAGGACACATTTAAAAAAGCAAAAATACAGCTCCAACAATAAGTTCATTACCTGAAAAACTTCATTTTACCACTCTTTCCGGTAGCTTGCTAGAATGGAGACATATCCACGCTCTTAGAAGCTGACGAAATCGTCCCAGGGTAAAGATTGAGTCAAGATCTGAAAGGAAAAAGGTGGTGGTTTCTGATTAAATGTTATGTGAAAGGTGTAAAATACACCGAGACGTAAGTCGGTACATCACATGCTCCAGTAAAATTCAACATTCAAAGCATATACAAAAAAAACTGTAATGTTCGCTGTTTCACCTTGATCAAACACAAATATAAAATTTCAGACACTTCTTTCATAAACCGCAGCAATTTTGAGAGAATCGACGAAATCAATAAATCAGTTGCACCGGCCACAGAATCTTGTTATGGTGATTTCAGCACGTTTCAGCATGTAGATTAGGAAAAATGAAAAAAATTTGTCTGAACGCCTCACGTTAAATATGAATGGAAGTATGGGTCATCGAAAGACACGGCGTATTCATCGCGGTAGTGCGCATACCATGGTTCCTCCCATCTTTCGTCGGTGTTTTACGTTGACCAACTGCTGCGAATATGTACAACTCTGGTTGATGAGACCAGGATGGAAGAAACCATGATATGTACCAGTTCGCTGGATGTCGTCATTCATACGCAATATCCTTCGATGGTTAATATTGGACATGGAAATATAGTGATGGGATGGATCTTACTCATTGTTACTAATCCACGCGCTTAAACAAAGTTGCCATGATTTCTTCATTTTCAAATTCCTTGACTATTTAGCTTTGCTCTGACTCAAAAATGTTCTAATTCCCTGATTTTATCTATAAATGATCCTTAGATAGTCCATCATTTCCCACTTAGTTTATAACAACCACCCGTTTCAACCAATAGGCTCACTTCGTGTTCCCTATGTCATTTTAGTCTATAGAGCTTCGTCTATCAATTCCAATAATCAGCCCGCTGAAATGCAAACACCTCATTTCCTCTCTCTATAGAGTCCAGCTCCAGATGGAAGGAGGAAGATACCTCCTCGCGACTCCATCATCACCATCACATCCACGTCCAGGGTAGGGACCCGGGCAAGGAGTGACGAGTTAAAAGTTAAAGAGCATCGGGGCGGGGGAGAGGGGAGGGGAGGGATGACCGCTGGCAGCCGCAGCCAGGTCCGCCAGCTCGCCAGAAAAGGAGCTCGCCTGCTCGCAGCTAACAAGTTTTCTTCATGGGTGTTCAAAAAATTATCGCGCTCCGAGCCAGAGCCCGGAGCATGATACAATGATACACATACTCATTACGGCTAATTCATCTCAAATTAGCGATCGTTTCATCCCGTGGAGGGGGCTCGTTTTGAGGGGCCCCGGGGCGAGCCGGGAGTTTCCCCGAATTCGGGGCGACGAGGCGACCGGATCGCGAAAAGCGGGGATCGGGCTTCGAATCTCGAAAACGAGGAGGGTGGCCGCGGTGGCGGGCGCGCGGGTCTTCGTGCTCCTCTCGGCTAATTAAAAGGGATCGTGTCCCGTGCAAACAACAGTCTGTGAATGATTATTCCAATTGGTCACGTCAGCCGGGGACCCAGGGCTGCCGGGCTCATCGCGGTCGTGATATTAAGTAGCTATTTCCTCGTATCTTGATATTCGAGCGCGGGGCCTGATGTGGATGTGATGTGCCCTCGCGGTGCATTGCCCACCGCCCGCTGCATCCTTCTCTTCCTTTTATTGCTCATTGTTCGCATTGCTGCACTTTCGGGCGTGGTCGAGGGCTTTTAATAGTGCATTGTTGTTCGCGCCTCGTTGCCGCTCCGAGCCTCATGCCTCATGCCTCATGCCTCATGCCTCATCGCCGGTCCTTCCAGTGCATCCTTCTCCGTGACAGATTATCCATATTTCCCCCATTTCGTCCTCTCCCGGACTAGAGTCCCTTTATACTGAGCAGAGACAAGCTCCACTAGTATCTTGGCCATGGTGGAAGCTTTTACTTTCGAGACTTCAGTATTCTACTGATGACTTACCTACATGGTTGATGTTTAAAAACGTGTTTGCAGTTTTGTTTGGCAAACAAGTCGAAAATGGCCGAAGTTTGGGAAACTTGTTCGACTCATGACGTCACCCGAAACTCATCATCCAGCATGTAGGTAGGCCAACAGCCGAAATTAGGGTGATGACTGTTGCTTGTTCCTGGGTGTTGTCCATAAGGAATTGTTGAATTCCCGAATGTAAAAGCTCCCACCGGCCGCCAGGAGGTCAGTGAAGGGTCTCTTGTCTCTGATACTGAGAATCAAGACAACGTGAATTCATTTCTGATTGGTTCCCGTATTTTAGGCCTCCACAGTGTTACAAACGGGAATAAAGATTACGGGAAACGTCGATTGCAAAGATTATAATCTTGAATGGACCGGGGAATTACGGGTTCGGCAAGGAGCAAACGAAATGAGATAAGGAACGGAGAAAGGAATTTGAAAATCGACCGATCAAAGATTACGAAAAACGTTCAATTTGTGTAATCTTTATTCCCGTTTGTGACTCCATGAGGGGGTGTTGTCTTGACTCTCAGTATAAAGGGACTCTATCCCGGACGGAGGAACGTAACTCAATTCCGAGGTTGCAAAGTGGACTCACAGAATTTTATTTTTCACGAGAGCGTGACTGCCTAATTTTTGTTCAATTTTTTTCTGATCTTTGCATGAGATCAATGAACAATCAGTGAAATTTTCGGTTAGAAATTCCCAATCTTCTCCTGGTAAAAATTCAAATTGCGTGCTAGGAAATTTGACAACACCGGAATGTAGATACGTTCTTTCGTGAGGAAGACGGCGATTTGAAGCTATGGTACAGAATCGATCATCAAGGTGTTCGTTGCGACCATCCTGTTTTTCGACAGGGTTGCCACAGAAATTAGAAAAAGAAATGCCCTGATAATTCCCTGATTTCCCTGACACATTTTAGTGAAATTCCCTGACATTTGAAGATGTGACGGATTGTTAAGAAGACATAATTGAAGACAGTGTTCGTGCAAAATTTCTTGTTCAAAATCTCAAACCCATTCTAGAAATCAAATGAAGGTGATTTATCAAATTTTCCCTTCATTTTCCCCGACATTTCCTGGTTTTCCCTGACTGTGGCAACCCTGTATCGAGCCTTTTCTGAAGGTTTAAGAGGCAAACCAATCGATACATCGCAAAGCACGCCACGCCACTGCTGCCGCGCTTAGGAAAAACGCCGTATGAACATTTGAGAGTTGCCGCATTACCTCCAATAGAACGTTTATTCTCTAGAAAAGTTATGAGTTTTTTCCTTGAAATTTTCAGGAGCGTTAGAGGAAATTGCGAACTAAATTATCTGAAAAATTGGAGGGAAAATATTCATAATTTTACCGAGAAAACATGTTTCAATGAAGGTTTGACTACGTCTGAAAGTTCATACGGCGTTCTTCCTTCACGGCTTCCTTGGCGCAGGCGCAGCCTCCCGAGCAGGTACGAGTCACCCCATGCGGAGTTCGGCAGAGCAGATTCATCACTCCGGTATTCATTGACGCAAATATTTGCGCTGCGTATCAATCGCGACGAAGCACGGCTGGAGTGCTTTGCATCAGGGATAGCATTGACACTGGCAGGCTGATTATCGAAATTAATAGACAAGACTATAGACGATGCAGCAATCCTATTGGTTGAAACAGTTCGTTCTTAGAAACTGCAGAAAAGCTGAAATCTTGAGGGCAATCAGTGATTGCCAATCACGGTAAATTTTATGAAAAAAAGCCTGAAAGTATCCTAACTTTATTCAAGTAAGGCCCGAACACCCCCCGATGGTCTGATTATAATTGAATTCGATCGAAAAAACTAGAGATAAAAAGATAAAGGGAAATTGGAACGATCCTAATGGTTGGAACGGGTGGTTTTTAAGAAGTAAGGAGGAAAATGATGGACTAGCTATACAGGGTCTCTCGTGAGCTGTCGTTATGTTAGTTAGTCTATTACTCACCTCATTTATCTATTGCACCCGATGGGTGATGCCCACATCAGGCTCCTAATACGGACTTAATTTGAAAGTTTTTTGACTAACAATAAGTTTAAAAGAAACCTATATGGCACCGTCTTGTTTCATGTGAAATTGTACGGTCATATGATCACCTGTTAAAATTACATGCAAGACTTGAAAGGAAATAACAGCTGAAATATGCCTTTAAATTTAATACATCTGCATTTTATCCGAAAGGACGAGAGGCAAAAGCAATACTTCATCAGGGTGTCTACTAAAACAGGCTGGCCAAAAATCAGTACTTTTACAGTTCTTTTACAGTCCATTCCCAAGAAATTCAGTACCTCCTCATAAAAGAAATCCAGTACTTTTTCAGTACCTCTAATCGATGAAATTCAAAAATTTTCAAAAATTTTAAATTTCTCGCTCGAATTGAGACAATAATGACAAAAATTCCGGACCTTCTCGCGAAATTCTGCACTTTTCCAGTACTTCCCGACCGCCCTTGAGAAATCAGTATCTGGACTTTCCGAAAATTCCGGACTTGTAGACACCCTGTTCATCAAGATGTGGTCGGTGGATTTTTGTTTGAACACCTGTTTGAGATTTGCGACTATGCGAGGCGTCAAAAAACTTCCTCGCCACCTCGCGGCTTGTTTTCGAGACATCGACTGGAAGATTTACACAAAAGCACGTCCGTGCACCTACAGTGTACCCGATTGGAATACGAGACTCTTAAATTCTTCAGGGTTTTCATAAAAAAGGAATACAAAAGGTTATAAAAAAATTCCGAGCAGAAAAAAGCAGGATTCCTTCCATCTCCGCACTTAATCGCTGTCTGCACTCTGCAGGTCCTTTCAGCGTGATTATTGGAATCGTACGAGTTTACGGGCCGAGGGATTTTATGGGGTATTCTAAGTTTTTCTTTTACATTTCATTTTATTTTTGTTTAAATTGCGGAATCCGTCAAAAATGCAAAGTAGCCTCATTGTCTTCGGGATTGTTTCTCGTGCGGTATATAATTCCGCTCCCCCATTTCGAGTGTTCAGGAATGTAATTACGCTTGTTCCAAGCTTCGTTTTGCCTTTACTCCAGGCTTCGCCTACGTTTCTCCGACCGAATGTCCGTCTCTTTTTATTTTTTCTCGAATTGCATGAGCTACTTGATCCACGCGGAACTACACTATGACATTTACTTGGCGCTCCCCTTATCTTGATTCTTTTTTCTCCTTACCATTTCCTACAGTGGGCAGATTATTGAAATTGATAGATAAAGCTATAGATAAAGAAGACGTATGGAATATGTAGCGATCCCTTGGTGGAAGCGGGTGGTTGTAATGGACAAAGGAGGTAAGTAATAGACTAACTAATGGCAACCGACAAGAGACCCTACAGTCAGTCCATCATTTTCTCCCTTAGTCTATAGTAATCACCCGTTTCAACCAATAGGATCGTTCCATACTCCCTATGTCTTCTTTGTCTATCGCTTTGTCTATTAATTTCAATATTCAGCCTGCTGGAAAGATGGAAGAAATCATGATTTCTTCCACCATGGACCGGGAAGAAAAATCTATGTTAAATCACTGATTTTTAGCCGTATTTGATAAGAAATATGGTAAAATTACTGAAAACACAGTAAACTCACCGAGAAAACCTAAAAATACCATGAACGTTTGTAAGATCGGTTTCTATCAAGATTTGCAAAGTTATCGGTCTTTCCTATTTAGTTCCTCACCACAGAGGCACCGTTGCGGAGAAAAGATGAACGGCACACAGTGGATCGAGGCAACGGGAGAGGTCGGACAAAAGGAAACTTGAAAAGCCTATGACTCCGTCTACCTATACAAAACTTTGAAGTTTTAAAAGTGGTTCCATTGGTCTCCTTGTGAAATTTTCTGTAAAAATATAAAATGTGTCGAAATAAACATCAAAATTTGCAATTTAGGTCAAACATTTTCTGTCCGACCTCTCTGATTGACTCGATCCACTGTGTGGCATTATGAAATTATTTGAGTGATGATTGATAAAGTCTTAACTAAGCGGTATTCAAAGAATTATTGGCCAAATTTCCTTAATAATTGCCTAAACAAACCCTCCGTATTTCGTTTCTTTCACTTAAAATGTATAACAGGAGACTATTAAAATAGTTCCGCGATGGAAAATAATATCTTCTAAAGTTGGAAAGGATTGATACGGTTTCAAAGTATTGTGACATAAACCGTCGTTCCATACTTATGAAAAAAAATAACTACATTCTAATGTTGCCAAATTTTCCCACGCAAATTGCATTTTTACCAGGAGATCTTATGGAATTTCAAATCGAAATTTCATTGTTCTTACTTCGATCCCATGCAAAAATCAGAAAAATTTTGGACAAAAATTGTACTGTTATATTCTTGTAAAAAAATTGAATAGTTTGAGTCAATGTTAGAACCTTAAGATGGATTTACGTTCCTCCGTCCGAAATATTTTCAATCGAAAAAATAAAAAAATTACCGAAAACAGGGTCAGCAGGATTAGCCTCATTTCTCTTAACTCCTTAACCATTCGGTCCTGGCAATCGGAGAGGATTAAACCTCAAGGCCAGACAGGAGCGTGTAAATGAGAACGGGAAAGAAATGGAGGGCTCTTACAAATGAGCCTCGGAAATGCCAGAAAGCCTGAAAGGGGGCAGAAACGTGGAAAAAGGTGACTAATCAAATAAATCATAAAACGAAGTTTAATGGATCGGCGAGGGAGTGATTTGGAATCGGAGGCAGAAGGGAGTCAGACTGGGAGTTGAAAAAAGGAGAAAACAAAATGAAATGCGGGAATAATAAAGGTATATTGCCGTGGACCGGGGAACGCGGGCGTGAATGATCAATTATCGATATTCCCCCATTTGAAGCTATGGTAAAGAATCGATTATTAAGGTATATCCTGTTTATCGATCCTTTTCCGTGGGTTTAAATGACAGATAAATCGATACATCGCAGAGCCACTGGAACGCACCCGGGACCCGGGGACTTGGGAGAGGGCTAGTCCCGTGTGCATTTATAACGCCGGGAAGGAATCTTTAATTGGAAGTAATTCTTAATTGGAAACAGTTTGTTTCCCTCGCTCCCCCCAGACATCGCCTGACCACAGCAAATAGCCATATCCATAATATGAGCTCTCCGACCGCGGCCCCGTCCACTTCGCGTTTAAGTTTATTCGATTTTTTCTCACTTTCCTCCTTTTCACTTCTCGTTGGTCATCGGCCGATTCCGTGCTTCCTGCCCGATACATTAATTATATTGCATAGCAAATTTCTAGACTTATCGCAATAATGACCGGCTGGATACAGGAAATAAGACTTGGATTTCGTTTTGCCATTAGGAACTACAATTGAACCGAGTTTAGCAGAAAGGAACCAAGCCACATCAGCTATTGCCAAGTTTAACTGGGAAATTAAATTTATTTCGAGAGAACGTTTGTTCGGATTTTTTTGAAAATTTTAGGGAATTTGCTTCGTACCGTGGAGAATGTTCGCTGAAATTTGCACGAAAATTCGCACAACCGTTTTCGTGTAAAAAATTAAATTGCCCAATAAAATTTGGCAATAGCTGATGTGGCTGGCACTGGAAAAAAACACATTGGATCTAGAGTCCAGACTCTTAAAAACATTGACAAGAAAAACTACTCTTGATTCAATCGGTATTTTGCTTAAATCCAGAACCAAGCCTCTTAATTTGAGCAGATTTCCTTTTGATTTACGCTTGAATCTGATTGAATCAAGAGTATTTTTTCTTGTCAATGTTTTAAAGAGCTTGGACTCTAGATCCAATGTGTTTTTTTTTTCCAGTGTGGTTCCTTTCTGTTTAACGCGGTCCAATTCGTCGTTTTCCGAATGAAAGAACGTAACTGCATTTCAATTTTACCGAATCTCCCCTCACATATTGCTTTTTGACCAACAGAACCCAGCACATTCCTAATTGAAACTTTCACTATGATTTCCCCTCTGATCCCATGCAAAGATCACACACATTTCGGACAAAAATTGCACATGTATATTCTTCTAAAGAAAAGCCAGGGCGCCATCAAATTTTATCATGCAACACGCGCATCCACGGAGCACGAATAGTTGCATCCAGGCGCTACGGCGAACTTCGCCACTCTCCGCGCATCCGTCGGCTGTAAAACAAGGGTAACCGGAGGGCAATTTAACGGTGAATGTGATTTTGTAAAACGACGGTTCTCCATTAGCGACGTTGCAAATTTCCTGTCACGTTTTACATTCCAAAAAAGGCCTGATCATAGTTTTTTTTATACTATTCCCTATAATTTTCGCGCTAGAAAGTCGAGCAGTATTCCCTAGAAAAAATAAAAAAAGCGAGTGGAAATCTTCAAAGATCGAATTAAAAGCACACCAAACACACAGTGGATCGAGTCAATGGGAGGAATCGGACAAAAACTGGGAATTTTGAAAGCTTATGTTTTTGAAAATATGGAACAAAAAAGTTTACGAGTGATTTCATTGGTTTTTTCGTGAACAATCCTTGTAGATACAAACTTTAGAATTGCACTAGTGACGAAATAAGCATCAAAATTCAATATTTTAGTCAAAAATGTCAAGTCCGACCTTTTCTAATAGCTCGTTCCACTGTGCGACAAGAGCGAATGTCCCTAAAAGGGGAATAATATGTATATTTTCAGATGAGGCTTGGGATACACGATATTCCTGGTGTTTTGAGGCTCATTCAAAGTTGTCAAATTTCCTTTTAGAGAAAACTTGTTCGTAAGGAGTCAATTGAATTAAAGAGATCCAAGTCCACAACATGTTGTGATATTTTTCCCGCGCCACGCACCGCGCCGCTCCACGGGACTCCGTCCACTATATCTACGATGGCTTCTGGTTCTACGCCGTAATTACGTGAAGCACGCAACAATGGCACTTAGCACCAGACGTCAACGCGTAAAAACGTAGACGCTTGCTCCTTATTGAAAGCGGATCGGAAATCGCGAAGAGTACATCGGTACAGTCGGTAATAAGCGGCTCAGGGAACATAAATGCAGTTTTAGGTATTTAAAGAATGGAGAATTTCCACGAAATTTTTTATTCCTAAATCCGCATCAATTTTTTTAGTGCTTGATGAGCTGCGTTTGCAGTACAGTGGATATCGGATATAACGACATCGGTTATAACGACATATCGGGCATAACGACGTAAACTGGTCGGTCCCGGCTGAAATCCCATTCATTCAATGTATTTATGTATCGGTTATAACGACATAGCATATAACGACATATCGACGGTGAAACTACCAAACCACGTATCTCGTTTGCGGTGTTTAAAAATCTACGCTCGCATTTTATTTTTTTGAAGTAGACCAAATCAATATCATTCCTTGAAATTTACACAGAATTTTCTCCGCGTGAAGAGGAAAAATCACAGAAATTTTCAAGACTGGACGTTGAGTAGTTTTTCATTTAAAAAATAAAGTATGACGGGAAGTCTGCGACGTCGCAAACCGAGATCGCAACCCGTTTCACCGTCGATATCGGTCATAGCGACGGAGTTTTCGCGTCCCAACAGAAATGTGGTGATCGGTTATATCGACCTGAGCGACAGCAACAGAGGCCGAAGAGGAGAGGATCTCGTTTCCAGACGCCCTAGAAGCCATCACAACTGTTCAAAAATTCCTAATTTTGAACTCAGAATAGAACGATTCCACTTTATCACACTTTACGCTCGGCCCATAGAGCGTTACAAAAAGGGTACGCGAACACGATTGTGAAGCAAAGAGAAATCACGGACTATTATTCAAATTAGAAGTTTTATACTTCTTCGGTATTGCGCATATGTATTGCAAACATAATGTAGTGTGTAGTGCATGTATTCTCAATATTATAAAATACCTTGTTTTTACAAATTCAAACAAAGTGTTGTAATTAAAATTAGTCCTAGAATAAAAAATAAATGAATTAAATAAATATTCAATTCAAATAAAATTAGATAAAGCTAATAAACAAAGGTGTTACTGAAGAGATAATGAATCAGCAGCAAAATTCACCGGGCCCTGGAATCCCACCTACAGCACAGCCTTGTTCTCAGCTCTTTGACATAGGGTACGTGATGCGTAAAAATTCCACTATCGGTTATAACGACTATCGGCTATAACGACCGAATATGGCTGGTCCCTTCAAGGTCGTTATATCCGATATCCACTGTATTTTCATGACTTCTTTCCGATGAGGGAAATTGTAGAAACATAGATTTAAAAGTACGAAAATCTGCCGCCTTGCGACGTCATTAGGTGGCATTCCCCGGTTGAACCACTGCAATTTAGCAGGTTAGGTAATTTGGTCATACCTCCTCTATTAATTATTCATTTTAGAAACCAAGGATATTCTCAGGCTCAGTTCACTCATTAGTTTCTTCTTGAACATGAAATTCACAAAATTTCAGTTAACTGCAAATTCTTCATCACGTATTTAATATTTCAAAATTACATTGAGCCTCATGGCGGAAGAAAGATTCGAACTAACTTTTAGATGCTTAAAAATTGGATTTTAGACGTGAAAGTTTTACGGAGTATACTTTGAGTTCTTGAGTTATACTTGTTGTCGAAATTATTGATATTTCAATTTTTTTTTTCAAAAGCCGTACTTATGCGCCTGATACAGCCCTTCGAGCACACGACTAACTTCACAATCTTCGAGAGAAATTTTTTGCGTTTTTAGGCCTCCACAGTAAATCATCACACACCTGAAATTTTCATAAATTTTATAAGTTTTTATCGATTTCATCAACTTTATCAATTTTGAGCATATGTATCCTCTTTGTGCGTGGCTGATACAGTAATGGCTGCACAAATGGCTTATGCCCTATTTAAAAAGGAGAAGGAAGAATGGATGGAAAAGAAAAATGGATTGCTGATTTAACAATTAAAGGGTTAAAAAATAAGTCCAACATGTTTCAAATGTACATTTAAAGTACAGTTTTTCCATTCAATGGTGGAAAGCTAATTTAATCACGAGGGTGGTTAAATTGGCATTTTTTTTTTATTGTAAAATCTACATTGAAACATGTCGGGCGCTTTTTTTAACTACAAAATGTTTATATCAGCAATTTCATTTTTTCATTTCAAGAGGTAATTTTAAAGCAACGAATGAGAATCAAAAAAAAAGGAACCAAGGCCAAAAACGGAAAGTTAGACGCGGTGACGCGGAGAATCGTGACAGGTCCCGGAATTTGAGTGAGCAGTGCTCACAATTTGTGAGCGGCTAATGAACGGAATTTCATTGTGGCTATATTTGAGGACGCAATTCCGCTGGAGCAGGAAGTGGGTTTCTGGAAAATAATTCCGATGAGGCGCGTGATCGGAAATCTAACGGTGGCACTTATTGCCCGACGTCCGCCGATTGGTCGTCCGATAAATTAAGTATCGTGCCATTTTTGACCGATGGGTCCTCACCGTTTAAGTCAAGGTGTACAGGGTGTTCCAGGGTTAAAGAGCCAGAAACGCGTTCTTTGGGTCAAAACATGAGAATATTTTTTCCCCCTATAAATTTTTTAACCAAAAGCGTCTGCGGTTGGATCTACGCCCCATCCCAGATTATTGAGAAAATAATTATTTTTCTCTCAATTATGGTGGCGGTTACAGTCAAGAAATTACAAAATTATTCAGTTACGGCTACTCATAATGAAATCAAATCAAACACTGAGCTATTAGCCGGTTTTCACTACAATAATACAAGTATGCGGTCTCAGGCCGTGCTTTAATAAAAACAATTGAAATAGCTGTCATGGAATTAGCTATCCTCCCCTTATTTATGACATTGAAATTCATCCGTAGAGAATTATCTAAAACTCAAGTTAGAAGAGGTTTTCGGGGAGTTTTAGGAGATTTAAAGTCAGTCAAACAGTCAGAATGGAAAACGTGGTTTTTCACCAGATGAGGGCGCTAGTGGTATCGGACAAAGGCAGTTTTCAAAAAATGGTAGTTAGTATGTTCTTTTGGGTCTTAAGAGACCTTTACATTAGGAGATACAAGACGTCCCACCCCCCACCCCCCCTAGAGTCTCCCTTTAGTTTGAGATTCCGACATTTTTGAAGGCACGAGTGAATTCTGTGTTGAAAATCATAGAGGCAACGATTTTCTATATCTGTTATGATCCACGACTGTCGCTGAAATTCATTCAAACGCCCCAAAAATGGGGGAGGGGGGGGGAGCGGGGAGCTACGACCGATGTCACTATCCGGGAAAAACTTTCTGGAAAAATTCTGACCCACGGAACTGTGAGACACCCTGTATGCATGTGCTTCTTTGCTTCTCCATCTTGCCAATCATAATGCATAATGGACGTATTTAATGAGCCATCACCAGTCTTATCTTGCAAAAAATTATTCTCATTCACAATCAGACCGAAAAATGATTTTACTGGTTGTAAGACTACCTGACTGCATAAGTGATCTACAAGATATTCCTTTAGCCTGTACCGGACTTCTGATAGTGTCAGTAATGCGTCAAGTGAATCTATTGGGAGAGTGATCGACAACGCCAGGAAATCGGCACTAGCTAGATCCAAAATTGTGTTCGCTGCGAACACCCTAATATTCGATCCTTTTCCATAGGTTTAAATGGTAGATCAATCGATTTATCGCCAAACATGCCACGCCACTGGGGCGTACGCCTTCTATGTCCACCCCTCCTTGGATCCGCCTATGTTCTGAAAGATGCTGTTTTCTCCACATTTTGGGGAAGATAAGCGACTAGCAAATATTTTTATGTCCCTGAGCAATTTTTAGTCCAACCTGGAAATTTTCCTCAAAAAAACTTGGGCTGCTAACTTCATGGGGGTGAGAAATGAATACGTCAGTCTGCGATCCACCCTCATTCTCCCACGTTCCATCGCCCGCACCGCCAACCACCGACGTTCAATTAAACTACGACCAGTGTCATCTGGCGCGCCGCACCCCAATCGCTACCGACTAGACGCACGCATTGAAACAATACGAACGAAAATCGAAGAAATAACGAAGATTAAGATAAAAGGAGAGGCAGTAATCAATAAAAAGTCCGAATCCGATTACAATCTGTCCGGAGCAATGGTCCCGAGCAGAGTGGTGGGTGCGGTCGAAGGGAGGGCGCGGGGAGGGGCGGCGAGGTGCAACCCTGCAGGAAAAGAGCCGGGAGATCAACAGCCAGTGTCCAGACATCACAATCATGAAAAGAGATTTGAATACAACAGCGCGAAGGCGAGGGAAGGATTGAGCTCTTTTCCATTTCCTCTCGATTTCAACTCTTTTCTTCTGCCCGCAATGACTTTCAATTTACTATTTCAAATTGATTCTGGTATTAATGATGCTCCAAGCCCAGGGCTCGCGTCCCCACCCTGCTCTCATTTTTACCCTGAAAGTAGAAATGATTTATAGTCGAGTTTTAGCCGCAGGAGTTGAAGGAATCGAACCGGGAGAACGTCCAGATCTGTTGGAATTAAGCCGAGCTTAACCACACCACCGCCGTCTTATCTAAAACAGTACTAAGTGTGTTCTGTGGTGAGCCGCGAGAATCATAACAGCAAGTGCTGAACAAGGCTCACGTCGAAATTGACTTAGTGCTCACTTACTGTAAGACGACAGGGTTCTCGGCTGACTCCTTGGCTGCTCCTGAACTTAGGTACTACGTTCCCGTGCAATCCGATGACTTTCAAAAAACCTTCCTTCATTCCTCGTCTATGTATGATCACATAGTCTAGGTTTCATTTAATGATATCGGTACTCATGACTGGATTTTGTAGTTTCCTTCGCCGTATACATATTTCACAACATTCACTGGAAAAAAAACACATTGGATCTGGAGTTCAGACTCTTGAAAACATTGACGAGAAAAAATACTCTTGATTCAATCAGATTTAAGCTTAAATAAAAAGGAAATCCGCTCAAATTAAGAGGCTTGGTCCTTGATTTAAGCAAAAATCCGATTGATTCAAGAGTCTTTTTTCTTGTCGATGTTTTTAAGAGTCTGGACTCTAGATCCAATGTGTTTTTTTTCCAGTGTTGTTAGGGGATGTTTTTGTAGTTAAATTATACAATGCTGTAATTTCTCATAATAATTTTTTTTACTATGCCCATCGTCATATTTTTGCGGAAATTTTAACCGTCAATCTTCACTCAACCTCAATTATTAATCGATACTTTTTACTGAGAAAATTAACGCTGCGTAAGAGATGTTAGTCGTATTCCTCGGCGATCGCTCCTTCAGTGATTTTCTCAAACTAAGGGGTACGCCCCCTGACCGCTTTGTACCTCTCACCTCGAGCGCTAAGCGTTACTCTCAGTGGCGAGGCGTGAACGATCGACTATCGATATTTCTCCATTTGAAGCTATGATAAATAATCGAGTTTTAAGGTGTTCGCTATGAACATTCTGTTTATCGATCTTTTTCCATAGGTTTAAAAGGCAGATCAATCGATACATCGCGAAACACGCCACGCTACTGGTTACTCTCATGATTTCGTATTACAGAGTATGATATACTTCATGATGAAAAAAAACTACTATTTTCGTAATAGTTAAGTGTATGTGAGGAATCTGAAACCAATTTTGACTCAATTCTGTTAAAACGGCGCGCGCCACGATTTTACCAAATTTCTGAAATATTCGATACTCTTTGTTTCGCAAACAAAACAACTATTAGCGAATATATGGAAGGACTTGAGGAATCCGGAACCATTAATGACTCAATTTTGGTCGAAATAGCGCTATTGTAAGGGGAAGACATAAAGAAACGGTTAAGAGAAGAGGCCGAAATCGAAAGTAAATACGAATAGTGCAGACACAGTAAAGAAAAAGGAGTCCAAATTGAGCTCCCATGCCCTCGGGATCTAGCGCTTATCCCGAGAGGTGTGAAGGATGTCCCAGGAGAACTGGAGCGTGGGGTGGTGGGGTTGGAACCCCCCGACCTCACACCCTCGAGTGGGGCAGGGTCCGCCAAACTGACCGCCCTCTTTGTCCACATTGCCAAACGCTGGTGATCGATGAGGTTGCTGCAAGGAGGAACCTCTCAAAAGTCTTTGCTGATTGGCAACACTGTGTGTTCGCAAAATGAAGACCCAGGATTTTTGGCCCAATGGGGTGGAGGCTCAGCGGTCTGGTCTCGGGCGAATGATCACAATGGTCACGGTCGCGGATTGTCCATCGCCTGTTTCACACATTTTGGAATGAAAGAGAACATTGGATCATTTTATATGTAAAATTAGGACATCCATAATCGCGGAAAATATTTAAAAAATAGTTATCATCGTTCTCTCAGTTTCCGAAAAGAACGAAATTATGTCTATTCCAATTAAAAAATTGACTTAACCATTTAAATTTTATACTACAAGATGAAAATTCAATTAATGGAGAATTTGCGTGCAAATTCTTTATTGCTTCGTCTGAAAGTTCTTAAAAAGCTAATTTCACAGTATTTTTGATTATTTTTTTCTGATATGGGATATAGTATAAAAATAGATTTACACTGGGGAAAAAAACACATTGGATCTAGAGTCCAGACTCTTAAAAACATCGACAAGAAAAAGTACTCTTGATTCAATCAGAATCTAGCTTAAATCAAGAACCAAGCCTCTTAATTTAAGCGGATTCCGTTTTGATTCAAGCAAAAATCCGATTGAAACAAGAGTATTTTTTCTTGTCAATGTTTTCAAGAATCTGGACTCTGGATACGATGTGGTTTTTTTTTCCAGTGTAAAAGTGAGAAAATGCACCGCACCACCTATAGTGACGTCATCTGGCGGCACTTCCCATTTAAACACACGTATTCTAGCAGATTAGATCATTTTGTCATATCTTCTTCAATAGTTGTTCAATTCATTAACCAAGGGTATCCTCTATTCAGCTCACTCAGTAGTTTCCACTTAAATATGAAATTCATCAAATTTCAGACACCTGCAAAATTCTCTATTGCAGCGCTAGGTGCAGAGAGAGCACTTCTCAGTTGCGTTGTCTCCGAATCTGACGTTTCATCGGATATGCTCAAAACAACTTGCGGATTATTCCGAAAATTTACCCATGTTCCCCCTCTGAAATATAAATTAGCAACGTGACTGAAAACTTGAGCAACGTGAGATATTGCCGGAGAAACGTTTCTTCTGTAATGGAGAATCCAATTTTTCTCAGAGAAATTCTGCAATAAAAAATGAACTTGAACCATCGGCCGAAGGAATACTATAAGGTGATACAAATGTCAGATGCATTAGAAAGCTTGAAAAATAGCCGTATGGGTGCTCGGCTCAGCGTCTGCCTTTTGTTCGAATTATGAATCTCACTTGTTGAGGTTTCGAGACTTTTGGCCTCCATCCCTCAAGCTCATCTGAAAGCAGCCCGGAATGGAATGATGGTGTTACCGAGGATTGATCCCATAGAGCGCTGTTCGCGCGTAACAATATCCGTGAGCGTTGATTACTGCAGTGCTAAGGAAGAACGACGTATGAACATCCGAGAGTTGCCAAATTTCCTTCAATAAAATGTTTATTTTTGAGGGAAGTTACGAATATTTTTGCTTGAACTTTGCAGAAACCTCAGGTAAAATTGCGAAGAACATGATACGAGAAACTGGAAGAAAAATATTTAGAAATTTACCAGGAAATTAGTGTTTAATAAATGGAAATTTGGCAACGCCTGAGGGTTCATACGGCGTTTGTCCTTAGTGCGGTAGATTACCACAATCTCAGCAGGCTCTAATGGCTCTCTTTACGGAGACCACAAGGATTCAAAGCGTATTTAAAGAAGGCGTGCTCGTGCACCATACGCGGGCTTAAACTCGTATCTGGAAGCAGATCCTCGAAACCCACATTCACAAGCGAGGTGCTTTCAAATTTTATTCCAACTTTGAACAACTTCAACGATGGAGGTTCTTCGCCTCCCATTTTTTAACAATCCTTTGTCCGCCAGTCCTTTGGTGGTGGGATCTGGGTTCAATCAACTCAAGTCACCTCAAAAATATCAACTATTTCCTTCGCTTGTGAGATAATTAATTATCTTCCATTGTATTGCTTTTGAATGTAATGCCCGTATCTAATGATTTTCTCTCTCCTTTGGTTCCTTTTCCACGAGTTCGATTCGTCGTTGAAAGTTGAGTTCACTTCTCGATCTTTTCTTTCCAACAAGGAGGAGTTCCTGAAAATTCGAGTCACTCGCTGATCGCCAACTCGAGTAAGCTGGACCTTCAGGAAAATGACCTTCTATACTTACGGAGTTCGTTAGATGTGGCTCTCGGGTTCAGTGGAAAGGAAAATAATAGTACTATCCTCATTTCTAAAGCAAAACATTTAAAGTTGAAAAATTATGTGGAAGCTTGTAACTGACGATGAGTGCTCGAATATTGAGAAAGAAATCAACAGCTATTTTCAATCTTCTCATTAAGTTTGAGTTTATCCTAGGATAAGTGCACTCAAAATAGTGGTGGTACCTCTCATGTTATTAAAGTTGTTACACATCTCCGTGATACTTAATAATTATTTAACCCGGAAGCAGCTTTTCCCTGAAAAAATATTAGTTCCCGTAACGCAGAATTTTTGGTCCAATATTTTTTCTAAAATAAAAATAAGTCCTATGGACATTAAACGTTGTCAGAATTTTTTTTTTATATATTAAGAATTGCTTTTCTGACGAATTAATGAATTTTTTATTTGAATCTCTTACAAAATTTCCATCAAAATTGGAGATGAAGTATCTGAAAATATTTAAGCCTTTTATTCATAAATTCTGCCCGAAATATTTTATAGGAACGAACAAATTAGGAAAATTATAGAACATTTTTCTTCAGTATGGCAGTATTCTTAACTGGATTTCATTTGTAACATATCCAGGATCATGGTTGGCTCTTACAATCAATCACAACTGTAGAATTTCAGAATTAAAAATCAGCGGTGAGGCACGACAATCATTTCTCGATCAGGCAAGGAAACAATAATTACACCATTAGATTTTAGTTTTGCGGATTACGAAAGAGGTAGCGTGCGATTAATATCCGATATGATACGATGACTGGCATAAACGGGAGAAGAAAAGAGGTCTATATCCTACACGAGAGGAAACCTCTTTTACGCTAACACCATTGGCAGCAGAGATTACTAGTAACGATAGAAGAGCCCAACAATAACCCTGTCCATTATTTCTGCGTAGACGGCTCCAACTGAGAAATGAAAGATAAAATATTCACATCAGACGAGTGGTTGCTGCCATCCTACGCAAATGTGAATTGAGGCTCGGACATTGTTGTCTTTCGAAAAAAATTCAAAGAGACATCCATTAATTGGTCATTATTTTCGAATTAGACAGTCTTGCGTATGAGCAAATTAAATTACTCCACTTTATAATGCTTGACCGCTTTCAAATTCTCGATTATTTTTGAGTCATGCACAAAGAAATTGAGATATGACACTGGTTTAAATTTTGGAGGAGGAATAAAAAACGAACATTTATTGTTAAAATCGGCTAGAGGGCGAGTTGGCACAGGTAGGCAGGCTCAAGTCTTGAGTGTAGGAATGAAAATTCACCCAAAACATTCTTAAAAAGCACTCAATCAGCTTGAACGCGATAAGATCTTCTTTTTACTAGATTATTTTGGCTGAATTTGGAACTCTCGGCCGGATACAGTTGGTTGCCGATTTTCTTCAGAAACCTCGCGAGTCACAAATTTTTAACAATGACAATCTCCAAGCCTTCAGAGATAAAAAAAAGTTCGGACATGATATGAACCGAACACACTCTCCTGGAGTTTCCGTGATTTGGGCTTTGTCTCCCAGGTTTTAAATCCATTCCAACCGAACACACTATTCGATTTCATCGAGATTCCCATTCATTAGAGAATGCATCGCAATTTTATCGACGTCGGTATATTGCAATATTATCGAATAAAAAATTGCGCTAAATTGCGATTAAATCGACGGCGATTCATCGCAACATTATCGAGCAAAAGCTCGTGATAAATCAAGATAAAATTTTGATTTTATTGAACGCGATTTAACGAAGATAAAGTTGTGACAAGATTAATAATAGCTCAGATGTTGATGATCAAAGCGATTTTAGCGCCTAAAAATAGGAAAATATTGCAGCATACAATGGGAAAAAAACACATTGGATCTAGAGTCCAGACGCTTAAAAACATCGACAAGAAAAAAGACTCTTGATTCAATCGGATTTTTGTTTAACTCAAGAACCAAGCCTCTTAATTTGAGCGGATTTCCTTTTGATTTAAGCTTAAATCTGATTGAATCAACAGTATTTTTTCTTGTCAATGTTTTCAAGAGCCTGGACTCTAGATCCAATGTGTTTTTTTTTTCCAGTGTAGTCAAAATATACCGCGATTTCCATACAGTTTGCTTCAATTAATTATAATGGATGATACGTCAACGGATTCTGAGACACCACAACTAAGAAATGGCCTGCATGTCTGCACCCAGCGTTTCAATTTTCTCCTGAGGTTAAGGTTCTTCTGTAGCTATACAGCCCTCAATGCCTGTGAGCTTCGCGAGGAGAACGATGCAGAGGTACCACTGAAAGGCTGTTGACAATGACACGAGATGATTACTGACCTCGAAGTTGACGAGGCACGAAAATATGACAAGAAAAGCGTGACCACTCCAAAGATAAAACATCATAGTTGAGCGACAATTATGTACATGATTCCCAAGTAAAAGAATTTAGAGGCTTGGAGGACAAGGCGCATAAGTGCAGTTTTCTGCAATTTCGAGAAATACGTGTTTGAAGTTTCGAAATCACATGGCTCTTTACGGCGGAAAGAAAGTTAAAACTGACTTTTTGATGTTTAAAAATTAGAATTTGGGAGTGAATTTTTCTCCGAATATACATTGCGGGTGCTTTTACTTGGAATCATCAATATCTCAATTTTTCCAAAAATTGCACTTACGTGCCTTGTCCTCCAAGCCCCTCATTTGTCGTCGGAGGAATGTGCAAGAAGACGTGGCGTACTGCGTTAGTGGTGGGGAGCAATGCAAAAGAGTGGAGATACGAGGATAATGGTCCAGTTGGGAGCGGTGAGTAGGAGTTGGGCACCAGGGGAGAGGAGGGTCAAAGGGGGGCACGAGGGGTCGCGGAAAGGGAGCAGCGAGCAGGCAGTCATTATCGACATGAGTTTAAAAAATAGAGAAGGAGCGTAAGCTAAGTAACGAGTACGCTAGTAAACTCATGACAAGTGTATAATTTCGATGTTAAAACGAAATGAGAATAAAATAATATAAAAGTATATAGTGGAATATGAATCAGCAATTTATTATAACAATATAAAGAGTTGGGCGAGGCCGGTGGAGGCCCCCTCCACCGCGGGCCGCCCCCGCTTTGCCTCTTTGTGCGTACGCAGGGCTCTCCCGACTCGAGTTGGTAATAATCAGAGGTGGAAAAAAGAGAGGAAAATAACATCGGAGATTAATACAATTCTCTTTTGAGTCTCTTCCAACTGAAAAAGAGCTGAATATGCTAACGAATTTTTATCTCCGAACTAATCTTGACGTTAGAATGAGAAATGATTTATCATTTTTTTGAAAGAAAACATTCCACGAAAGTAGTCTATAGTAGGCGCCCGTCTTGCATTTTGACATAAACCGCGTCCGGATTGAAAGCCAAGTGCTCTCCAGCTCATGGCCGGCCGCTGCCGTGCCGAGTCGGAAAGTAATTATTATTATTTGTTTTCAAATCGAAATCAAAGGGAGCTTTGCTCGGGTGGGTGGTGTCTCTGTGTCTCTGTCCATGCTCCTGCATCCGTGAATGCTCGCGCTTGTGTCGTCGTGTTCATGAAAGAAATCCTACTTATACAGGGTGTCTCAAGATTAAACGCCCAGCGGGTCGAATATTGAAACTTATAGACAAAGCTATAGACAAAGAAGACAAAAGGGATATGGAGGGATCTTTGGTGGAAGCGGGTGCTTGAAATGGACAAAGGACGTATAGGTGATAGACTAACTAACGGTAACCCACGATGGACCAGATAATTAGTCCATCATTTTCTCCCTCAGTCTATAAGAGCCACCCGTTTCCACCAATAAGATAGCTTCTTACTCTCTATGTCTTCTTTTTCTATCGCTTCGTTTTTAAATTTCAATAATCAGTCCGCAGCGGGCTGATTGTTGAAATTGATAGATAAGCAATAGACAAAAATTTAACCGGGCAATTTAATTTTTTACGAGAGAAAGTCCGTGTGGATTTCTTTGAAAATTTTAAGGACTTGGTTTCGTACTACAGGGCCGGATTTAGGGGGTGCCCACATGGGCCGCAGCCCATGGCGTCAAATTCAGGGGGCGGCAAATTTTGCACTTTTTTAAAGTGAAGGTATAAAGCAAATCCGATTCAGAAAAAAAATACAAACGAGAAAAGGCGACAAAATCTTTCATTTCCTGAGAGCACAGTGATTTCGCATTGCGTCAAACACAGTGCGTTCAGCACCGCTCGACGTGAAACGCAAAGCGCCTACAAGACTGTAGGAGTGCGTCAAACACAGTGCGGTCAGCAGCGATCGAGGTGAAACGCATAACGCCTACAAGACTGCACTAATACTACACGCATTGCGTTAAAAACAGTGCGATCAGCGCGGCGCGGCGGCGGAAGTTAAAATTATTAAACCACATTTATGTTTGTTCATTCTTAATTTTTTCGTTCATTTCTTATAAATGGAAGGCCTTGTTCACACGGAGATAGGTTTCCGGAACTTAACTTTCGCGCCAAGTTCCGTGAACTTTTGCTGGTGGTGTTGACCTAGGGCTTTCGCAAAAAATGTGTCCAACACGAGTAAACGCGTCACCGCGTCTTATGCACCCCTACCCCTCCGGCACGTTCACTTGATGGTTTTTATTGGTGTTTCAAAACGAATGAGAAGGGGGCGGCAAGTAGGTAAATCCGACCCTGTCGTACTATGAAGAAAATTCACCGAAATTTGCAGGAAAATCCGCACAATCGTTTTCATGTAAAAAATTAAATTGCCAAATTAAAATGGGCAACAGCTGATGCGGCTTGGTTCCTTTCTGTTGAACGCGGTCCATTTCAACATGCGCGCACTCTCCCCGTATGGGTACTCTACACTGGGGGGAAAAAAAAGACATTGGATCTAGAGTCCAGACTCTTGAAAACATTGAAGAGAAAAAATACTCTTGATCCAATCAGATTTAAGCTTAAATTAAGAACCAAGCCTCTTAATTTGAGCGGATTTCCTTTTGATTTAAGCTTAAATCCGATTGAATCAAGAGTCCTTTTTCTTGTCAATGTTTTCAAGAGTCTGGACTCTAGATTCAATGTGTTTTTTTTTTCCCCCAGTGTTTGGTTCCTTTCTGTTTCACGCGGTCCATTTCAACATGCGCGCACTCTCCCCGTATGGGCACTCCACACTGGACACCCTGTAGCCAGGAAGATGCGCCGTAGTGTTGGATGATGGTGGCGGCGCGTCAAATGTGGCCGCGAGACCACACCTTATTCATAAACCCACTAACAGTGTAATCCTCGCAGTAATTGCATACTTAATTTGCTCAAGCTCTAATAGTCTCGAGTCGCGGCCTATTCATGGACCGCACGTCCGACTGTCGCGGGTCCAGCGCCGCGCTCCTCGCGGTTGGTCCGGGTCCACCCGGTGCCCGATGTGGAGTCTCCATCAATTTCCCACTGATAATTGCGTGCCCCCTGCTTACGTGGTGCGCTACCTGTTGCAATTACGACTGCGCTCCCAGGTTTTACGAGTTGGTACCCCTGCCCGAGCCCTCGTCGCTCGGCTCACAAAAGGGCCTAAAAGTCCACATCGAGACCAGAGTCCCTTTATACTGAGAGTCAAGACAATTCGGCTCATGGATGTCACAAACGGGAATGAAGATTACAGAAATTGAACGTTTTTCGTAATCTTTGATCGGCCCATTCTCAAATGCCTTTCTCCGTTCCTCCTCTCATCCCGTTTGTTCCTTGCCGAACTCGTAATTCCCTGGTCCATTCCAGATTATAATCTTTGCAATTGGTGAAAATGTAATCTTTATTCCCGTTTGTGACACTGTGGAGGCCTAAAATACGGGAACCAATCAGAAATGGATTCGAATTGTCTTGACTCTCAGTATGAAGGGACTCTAATCGAGACGAGCCCGGAATAGCATTCTGCCCAACTGAGGAAGAACGCCGTATGAACCTTTCAGACGTTCCTAAGTTTCCTCCGATAAAAACCGAATTTACTGGGAAAATTGCGAATATTATTTTCCGAAATTTTCGGACAATTTTCAACGCAATTTAATCTAAAATATCTGAAAATTTCAAAGACAAATATGCATGAATGTCGCCAAAGCAACATGTTTCGTCGAGGTAAATTTAGCAACTCTCATACGGCGTTCTTCCTTAGCACGGCAGCATTGAGTTTTAAGGGTGATGGGGTTCATTGGATGATACAGTTAAGTCTTTATATCAAGAAGGTGACGTCCTGTCGCTCCGCCTGCGCTAGCATCAAAATCCAGCATGTACGGATTATGTAGCATCGCATCCAAGATATTGGAATCCATGCTCACCCTTGATATACTTGCTTGCTCATAACATCCAAGATCTTGGACTCCATGCTCATCGCTAAACTTTTCACTTCTTTGCTTGAGCATGAAGTCCAAAAGCAAGTAGACCTCCCTCAGTTTTAAAGTTCATCATGATAGAAAATCATATACTTCCCTTATCTAATCTAACTTGAACTAACCTAACCTAACCTAACCTTACCTAACCTTACCTAACCTAACCTAACCTAACCTAAGCAATGTACAATTTTTTTCGGGAACACATTTTTGATTCTTTATTTCACAAAAATTGTCTTGGTAAAATTTTGGACCCCATGCTCGTGTATTGTCAGAGAATCCCTGCGTCCCACAGTTTTGGACGGTATGCTCACTTCGATTTTTCGAAAAAATTATCGCTAAATAAAGTGAGCATGGAGTCCAAAATCTTGGACGTGATGAGCAACCGAACATTATATAGCTGAGCATGGAGTCCAATATCATGGACGCGATGCTACATTACCGCATGTACGCAGTGCCAAGTCAAAGTCTCTTCGTATGTAGATGCTAAAGTGCAAAATCGCGTATCTCCATTGCGGCGTTACAAAATCTCTGCTCTGTTTTGACTTTTTGTAAGAGAGACAGGTCAACTGAATGGCTTGGAATTTATACTGAGTATTCTGCTAATAAAGAGGAAAGATCAAGGAAGTTTCAAGATAGTAAGTTGACTAGTTTTTGAACAAAAATATACAATATGTCAGGAAGTCTACAACACGGAAGAAAAAATTGCTGATTCAACAATTCAATTGCTAAAAACAGTGAGTGCAATGTTTCAACGCAGCTTTTACAACAAAAAAATGCTACTTTAACCACATTGTAAACTAATTTAACCACGGGGGTGGTTAAAGTAGCATTTTTTGTTGTAAAATCTGCGTTGAAACATAGCACTCACTGTTTATAGCAATTGAATTGTTGAATCAGCAATTTTTTTTCCGTGAACATTACAAACGCAAACACCATTTACCTCTCTTTGGAATTGTGTGCGTGGAGAAATTAGGAGAGAATGAAAATCTTGAACGCGGAGTAAATGTAACCAGAAATGTAACCACGTTCATTTACATTAAAAATTATGTTTTAGATTACTATCCACAGTGCATGGTCGCGTACTCATTCTAAAATTTCAAACAATTAAAACAACGGGTAACAAGACTTTTTAAAACACAAATGGCCGAGACGTTTCGATAGCAACATCATCTCGCTTTGGAAAAGTTCAACTAAGTAGATACCTATTTTATAAAATTTTAAATTGTTATTGCTTTTGTATTCAACTGAAGAAGGCTGTGGTGTTTCCAGCCGAAAAATCCTGGTCATTTGCATAACAGAAAAACCTTGTTACTCGCTGGTTTAATTGTTTTAAATATATGTCTTGCCACTGGCTGTGAGCAGGGCCGGATTAAGGGGATGGCCACATGGGCCGCGGCCCATGGCGGCAAAATGTAGGTGGCGGCAAATTTTTCAATTGTTTTGAATGTAGGTATTAAAAAAAGAGAGAAAAAAAATCGGATTCAGAAAATAAATTACAAACGAGAAAAGGCGACAAAACCTCTCATTTCCTGAGAGTAAAAGTACAGAAATTTCTAATTTTGTCGTCTTTCGGTGATACAAGAGACATACCTTTAATTAGTCGACTTAAGAGACAAACCAAACACGCAATTTGACCTGAAACGGAGAGGCGCGGCGGTCGGCATGAAACGCATAGTGCCTACAAGACTGCATGAATACTTCACGCATTGCGTCAAACAGTGTGGTCACTGACCACACTGGTTGGTAGCGGTCGGCGTGAAACGCATAGCGCCTACGAGACTGCATGAATACTTCACGCATTGCGCCTATACAGTGCGGTCGCCGCGGCAGTGGAAGTTAAAATTTTTAACTACATTTATGTTTGTTCTTTCATAATTTTTTTGTTCGTTTTTTATGAGTGGAAGACCTTGTCCAAACAGGGATGGGTTTACGGAACTGAACTCTTGTTAGTGTTGACAGGGCTTTCACAAAAAATGTGCCCAACACGAGTAAACGCGTCTCATACACCCTTCCCCCACCGGCACGTTCACTTGATGGTTTTTATAGATCGTATTCGACAAATCACTCAGGTGAGATTATATTGATATCGATTGGTTCAATCTGTAACTACAGCCTCAAAAGTCAATTTAGAAATCCGAGGTAACGGGTCTTATGTGATCGAATTTTTATTCTCTCGAGTACCAAATGGCAATGAAAAGTGAAATTATCAGGAAGTTTCTCATTTTCAGCTTTTCTAAATTAAATCCTGAAATGCTTGCTGGAGGTTATGTTCTATCGTTTTGAACCGAACGATACATCGAACCACTGTCGAATACGATCTATTGATGTTTCAAAACAAATGAGAAGGGGGCGGAAAAATACAGGCGGCCCATGGGCGGCAAGAAGGTAAATCCGGCCCTGGCTGTGGGGCTGACCAGTTCGCCTTCAATACTTGGATAGGCAATGTGACCGACTTTGGAGCTGTAATAGTTGCTCGCAGTAATATAACTACGTTCATTCGCATTGAAAATTGTAGGAAATGACTGCAATCTACGAATGAAACACCGTTTCGAACTCATTCTGGCAGTTCGCCTTAAATACTAAAGTAGGCGATGTGAGCTGCTTAAGACATGTAATAGTTGCTCGCAGTAATATAACCACGTTCATTCGCATTTCAAATTGTAACAAATGAATATTTTCTCCTAAAAGAGCCTTCACACTCATTCTAGCCAACTCGCCCTCAATACTGAAATCGGATATGTAGTTGATTACAGTAATGTCGCCACGTTCATATTTTAATATAAAAAAAAATCATGAAGGATTTTTTCCAGTGGGTGCCTATGAATAACAACATCATGAATCTACTTTTGGTGAGTTTTCTGTAAGTTTGAAGAGAGGTGTAAACCACCGGTTGTTTTGAAATTCTTAAAATATGACTTTGTACACATTTCTGAGAAAATTTCTTGAGTAGAGATATGACAGTGACGGATAAAATTCTGTTTGTTGATAAGGTGCCGACAAGTTACCACCGCAATTTTTTTTTTTTTTTTTTTTTTTNTTTTTTTTTTTTTTTTTTTTGGGCCCAAAAGATTGCCCATGAATTTCACGAGGGAAAATTTCATGATTTCCGGTAAGTGCCATTCTACCTCACAATTTACAGCTTGCACTTTTTTCTTTCGTATTTTGTATTTTTCGTGAAGGTAAACCATTTTAATACCCTGCACGGGTCCATTTCCGAAGTTATAGTGCTGAATTATGCTCGAGGTAGGCCAAAACTGCTCTTTTACTGATGCTATGTTAAGGATCTCCTGAGGGTCCCTTCATTACCATCAGATAGCGAGACGTTGATGATCGATTATCGATATTTCCCCATTTGAAGCTATGATAAAAAATCGATTATTAAGGTGCTCGTTGCGAGCACTCTGTTTTTAGATTCTTTTCCATAGGTTTAAATGACAGATCAATCGATACAGCGCAATGCAATGCAAACCGAATGGGGCCTCCTAGGGAAAGAAGCTGTTAAGAGAGCGACTATAAATAATTAACTAACAAGTCGCTCTTATAGCGCTTCTGAGCGCACTGCGACACCCAACCGCCACTGATAGCGACTATAAATACGGCCCTCAAAAATATTTCATAGGAATTGGCAACCCTGCTCATTTCATCATTCGTTATAAAATGAAATCTGCGCGAGTAGTGTTATTTCCGCAGGTATTTTAGTATTCTTTTCTTGCGGCTGAATTTTCAGAGATCGAGTCTTAATATTCTCCTCGGTATAACGGATTAGAGTAATTAGCCGACCGTCGATGACTTCGCACATTTTCGCCAAATTGCAGAGTTCAAAGTAAATTGCATTTTCTCAATATGGAAATTAACGCAGCCGCACCTAAGAAGGTCTCGGATAGCTAAAGCGAATATAGAATCGCTCATTAACCGGAACAGTGCGTCAGTAGGCATTGGAGATGAATCTAGTGTGCTCGCAAAATTAACCATCATATTTTTAATCATTGATATTCAACCAAAAAGACATTTACTACGACTAGGTGGTACAAAATCCCAATACATTACATCGTCTAAACTAAGGGGGATATGTCCTCCTCAGAAATCTGGTTGGAGCGTCTCAAAAATTCAAAAATTAGGGATTTTTCTGAGGCAGTGCATGATATTTCTCTCATCTTCAAAATTATATTTTAATTAGTCCGTATTAACCGTGTATAACCGTAACATAACACAAAAGGTAATGATCGCGAAAATTTACGATTTGATCGGAAAATATATCGCGATTTTATAGACGTCCATTTATTGAAATATTATCGGGTAAAAAATAGCGATGAATTACGATTTCATCACATAAATTTGCGATCCCATCTTCGGCGATTTATCGCAATATTATCGAACAAAAAGTCGTGATAAATTGAGATAAAATTTTGATGTTATCGAACGCAAATATTTTATAAATAAAATTGCGACAAGATTGCGGATAATCGCTCGGATGTCGATGATCCTAACGATTTTATCGCAAAAAAAATCCCAACTTAATTTCAAAACACCGCAATTTTTCCGTTGAAAAAAAACTACTTCGGTAAACGGTTTTTGAAGGATCTATATGAGGGAGTTTTGCCCGAAATTCGCTATTTTAATAAACAGAAATTGCGAAGACCGAGAGGAGTGCGCAAACCATGAAATAACATTAAACTTGGCAACGGTGGAAACTAATTTGAATCTTTTTTTCAAATGCTCGAGTATTCGAATGGAAGTTTCTCATTCCGACGAGGACGTATGCACATGGCTGATATTGCGAATCTGAGCCTGTAAACTGCACAGCGAAACCTGAATGCATGCTTTAATTACGATCATTATGGAAGAAAAATGGTTTCGGTTATAAAAGGGATAAAATGATACGTTTTGCGTGATTTTGCACTCTGCTGCTATATTTCAAAAGAGAAAAACTGACAAATTGACGCTGTCAACGACTCCACGTATCGGAATGAGGCTCCGACTTTTAAAACGCCCCTACCGTTCCTTCTTGATCGGACGTTTTGATCGTAAGCGAACGCACACTCGCGCTCTGCTCTTGATGGAAACAGCATCATTGAGGGAATAATAAAGCCAGCGCGGTCAGCTAAATGGAGCGGCAACATTTCTTTTTAATAGATAGAATATAGATTTGATGGATGAAAAGACCATGGCCTGCACTGGTAAAAAAAGTAACTTGGGTCTAGAGTCCAGACTCTTAAAAACATTGACGAGAAAAAATACTCTTGATTCAAACGGAAATCCGCTTAAATCAAGAGGCTTGGCTCTTCAATTCAAGGAAAGATCCGATTGAATCAGGAGTATTTTTTCTTGTCAATTTTTCTTAGAGTCTGGACTCTAGATCTAAACTACTTTTTTACCAGTATGCGAAAAATTCCCTCTTTGATCACAGGGTGGTTTTTTTTTCATTCGGAGAAATCCTGATGAAATCCAGATTTTTCCTGCTTTTTCACTGCTAAATCCTGATTTCATAATTTTTCCTGATTTTTGACTGCTAAATCCTGATTTAATAATGTTTCCAAACCTTTCTCAAATCCTGACTTCACGCAAGGCGAATGTAACTTCAGAAAAATAGCTGGATAGAAAACATCCAATCGGACGTCCGACTTCTCTCAAATCCTGATTTTCCGACCGATTTTTCCTCAAATCCTGATGAAACCGGGATTAAATCCTGATTAACCTCAAATCCTGATATAATCGGGAAAATCCTAATGCTATACAGCCTGGATCCATAGGAATTCCGGTTTAATATTCCGAGACAGGAATTTCTTCTTGAAAGAACAGAATAATGTCGCTTTAGACTGATTTCCGGTTGACTCGACGAGTCAACGAGAACTCCTATCCCCGCATACTAAGTAAAAACATTTTTCTCAGTGTTGAATCGAATTGTGACTTTAGCCGAATCGTTCTTTTTCATATTCTGAAGCCTTTTTTAACTTTATTTTTCCTAAATAGGGCTACGTTACGATTTAATGCAATAGTCTTGTCTTGGAAATGAGGCTATGAAAAAACTCTAATACAAACTTACACATCGGTGGTGAAATTTTGAAAGAATTCCCCCCCCCAAAAAAAAAAAAAAAACATGCGGGGTTTTTAAACACCGCGTAAACGAGATACTTAGTTTGGAAGTTTCACCGACGACATGCAGTTCACTAAATGTTGAGAAATTTAAAAAAAAAAAAAAGACTGAAAGCATCGTAATATCGTCGAGGGCACAGCTTCCCACACTAGACATAAAATTAGGAAAGGGTGGGGGTAAATATTAGGGGAAAAAAAAAATTTCGCCATTGAAATTAGAAGCGTCGTCGTTGGCTGGGCGTCGCACTGCCATAGTGTCGCCCCCTCCCCTCGGGCTCAGCCCAGCACTCTATATTCAGATGAAGACTTCGGCGTGGAGCAAGCAACCTATTTAGATTATAAATGAATGCCATTGTTTGCTGACAATGGCACACACACCTTAATGTCGCTCTGACGATCCAGAAATCATTGCAGATCATAGTAGGAGAAAGAAAAAAGTTCAGGGAGAACGCTGAAAAACCGTAGGAAAATGAATGAGTCCGACCCCCGGGCGAGGGGGAGGGGGAAGTGGGAGGGAGGCTGCGATCTGGCATCGCCATGCATGGGAGGAGGGGGCAAGAGGGATTCGTTCATTTGCGTTGTTAACCACTGGGAGTGAACCGATCAGTTTTGATGTTGATGTTACTGAATAATAGGAAGACAAAATTATATCTTCATTATTGGATCTGAGGTCGTGCCACATAACAGATGAGCTAACATTTATTTCGTATCATTCCTCCGGTATAATGCACCCATTTGGATCTGCCATCCCCACGCCGCACCGCGCCGCGCCGCGCGGGTATGCCAGTATGCCTGATATGCCAGTATGCCTGAACGTTGACTGCGCCCCGAACCTTCCAGCACCGCTCGGCCACGTTGCCGTTTTCCTGAAAATGGAGTTTCTGGAATTCATTGAGGAAGGTAATGGTAATGGAACGCTGAGAAGGGTATACATGAATCTCTATTAAACCGTTTCGTAGTTCGTAGTTACGGTTATTCCGCTACAATGCAAAATCTACATCTAACGTCTTAAGTTTACTTCTTCAATCAAATCCACCCCTAAGTACGTGGGTTCTTTTTGAAAATTTTATCTTGCATTCTGAGGAAAACCACTAAAATATTCGCAAGTTTCCCATGAAATTTGTCTTTTTTTCAACGGACATAACGTCTGAAGGCTCATACGGCGTTTTCCTTCAGAACGACAGAAAAAGGCAGTGACTGTTATGCCTCCTTCGACGATAGCTGCAGTAAGTACAAAATTGAACCACATTTTGCACTACGGAACTACAATGTGACTCACTTCAAAAACGACGTATATACAATTAGTTTCTCTATGCACATAAGTATTTTAATGGGTGAGCTAGTAATTTTAATTCCTAATTGCAAAATGAGGTCCAATTGACTAAAGCAGGACTAAAACATTGTTAGTACGCTTTAGAAGTCAGATTCTCGACCATTTGAACTATTTCGAAGTGTGCTTTGGAGGACTTGAAACTTTTTCGGAACACCGCAAAAAGAAAAGTTCAAAAACGTAAATCACGTATAGGTACTCACTTGCGCGTAGTTGTTCTTGTTCTTCAGTCAGTGGCGAGGCATGAATAATCGATTATCGATAATTCCCCATTTAAAGCTATGGTAAAGAATCGATAATTAAGGCGTTCGTTGCGAACAGCCTCTCTATCGATCCTTTTCCATAGGTTTAAATGGCAGATCAATCGATTTATCGCAAAGCACGCCACGCCACCGTCTTCAGTATATGTTTCGGAAGACTTCTGACAATTTTACGTAGAACGGAGGTTTTGTCTGATGTAATTTTCCGGTCGGGCGCTACTAGATTCACTTTCTCAGGACTTCAATTGGACTTCATTTTGCAATTAGGAACTAAAATTAGTAGCTCACCCATAAAAACACTTATATGCATAGGGAAACTAATTGCATATACGTCATTTTTAAACTGAGTCACACTGTAGTTCCTTAGTGCAAAATGTGGTCCAATTTTGCACTTAAAGCTATCCTCGATAAGAAGGCATAACACTCACTACGCCTTTACTGCCGTTTTGAGGTAAAACGCCGTGTGAGCCTTCAGACGTTACCCTTTGAAAAAAAGAAGATGAATTGGACTGCATTTTGCAATTTAGACCTATGGATTCTGGCTCATATGAAAAAACATTTATAAGCATAAGGGAACTAATGGCGCATACGTTGTTTTTATACCGGGCCCGAATTTATTGTTCCTAATTGCAAAATGAAGTCCAATTGAGGTGCCTAGAGAACAAGGCGCATAAGTGCAGTTTTCGCTATTGCGAGAAGTAAGTGTTTAAAGTTTCGAAATTGCGTGGATCCTTGTGGCGAAAAGAAAGTTCAAATTGACTTTTTGATGCTTAAAAATTGGAATTAGGGAGCGAATTTTTCACAGAATATGCATTATGACTAGTTTTACACGAAGTCCAGAAAATCTCGATTTTTTAACAGACCGTACTTATGCGCCTTATCCTCTAAGCCTCTCAATTACACAGGAAACTTGCGAATATTTTTCTTCCAGTTTTTCAGAAAATTTTATTCGCAATTTCATCTAAAGTCTCCGAAACTTCCAAATAAAAATATTTGTTAAAATAAAATTTAAAAACTCACGAGTCAGAGAAAATTCGAAACTATCCTAGACTAAAAGTCAAGGATAGTTTCGAATTTTCTCTGACTAGTAAGTTTTTAAATTTTATTTTAACCGTTTGACCTAGTCTGGTACTTTTTCAAATAACTGATCAAAAATATTTGTGACTTTCCTCGAAAATAAATGTTTAATCGGGCGAAAATTGGCGACATACTAATGCTCATACGGTGTTTAACCTGAGCACGGTGATCCAGGAAAGCGGTTAAAGCGTCACAACGCACTGGCAACACTGTGCTTAAGCTTTTAATATTGCCCCGGTCCACCGATTGTTTTCAGTGGGAGCGTTTTATCGGTTCCACCTTCGAGTGATGGGGACAGGGAAAAAAGTGAAAAGGTGGGTCGGTGGCTGTGATAGACAAGGCATTTATAATTTTGTGTGTTTGTTGGATATTTGTCAAAGACAAGCGGCTCTCCGACGCGGCATCGGGGCTGAGGCACCGCGGTCGATGACGAACATTCGCGGGAATCAAGGGATATGGCCCACCATTTCTCATCCAAATTGGCTGCGATAATTCCACTAAAAGTTGCCTCCCCCTCGTAATAAAAGTAGAAAAATAAGGTATGGAAGGAAGTGGAAAACAAAGAGAATGTAAAAGCAGCCCGAAACGGAAACGACGATCGAGGAAAATGCGGAAACAAGGCTAAAATACAAAACACAAAGGCAGGACGTTTCGGTACCTTACGGCACCATTATCGCCTGCTGAAATTGAAAATGAAAAAGAAATTTAAATAAAAATAAAAATAAAAATATACGCCGTTTGCTGGTTTTTATTTTTATTTTAATTTCTTTTTTATGTTTAATTTTAGCGGTTGATAATGGTGCCGTAAGGTACCGAAACGGCCTGCCTTTGTATTTTGTGTTTTGGCCTTGTTTCCGCATTTTCCTGTGTTTTCGATTATGGAAGGAAGTCTGCATCGTCGCAAATAGAGTACCTGTATACGGGAGAGTATTGCCATCTCAATTCTTTCACTACAGAAAAAGTGTGCTGCTCTCTCACTGGTCGACTATTATGGAGCCCCAAAGTTGGACCAATGTGAACTACCTCCAGCCTCGCCACTCCTAGTTCATGGCCCAATGCAAACAAACATGATGGCGACTGTAAAATTCTACAAAGTTCTAGACGTGATTTTGGATGTGATAGAAATTTTTTTATGATGAACTTCTGAATTGAGTTCGGATCGACCTTTAATGGATTATTGGTCGAAAATTAACCTTTGAGTGTGATTATCATTCAATTCTCAGCAGGGCCGGATTTTCTTACTAGCCGCCCCCTTCTCATTCGTTTTGAAACATCAATAAAAACTATCAAGTGAACGTGCCGGAGGGGTAGGGGCGCATAAGACGCGTTGATGCGTTTACTCGTGATGAACACATTTTTTGGGAAAGCCCTGTCAACACTATTAGCAAAAGGTCACGGAACTTTGCGCGAAAAGTCAAGTTTCGTAAACCTATCTCTAATGGACAAGGCCTTCCATTCATAAGAAATGAACGAAAAAATTATGAAAGAACAAACACAAAATTTGGTTTAATAATTTTAACTTCCTCGCGCCGCGCTGCGCCGACCGCACCGTGTTTGGCGCAATGCGTGAAGTATTCATGCATTCTTGTATGCGCTATGCGTTTCACGCTGACCGTACTGTGTTTGGCGCAATGCGTGAAGTATTCATGCATTCTTGTGGGCGCTATCCGTTTCACGCTGATCACAATAACCGCACTGGGTCTGATGCAATGCGTGAAGTATTCGTGCAGTCTTGTAGGCGCTATAATGTGTTACATGCCGATTGCCGCACCGAGGGCTTCCCCTTTTCATCTCAAGTCCTCGTCATCATTTCTTTCTAAGCCGTTCCAGGCCAAATTGTGTGTTTGGTTTCTCTCTTAACTCGACTAATTAAAGGTGCTGTCTTCTGTATCACTGACAGACGACACAATTAGAAATTACTATACTCTCAGGAAATGAGAGATTTTGTAGCCTTTTCTTGTTTGTAATTTTTTTTCTAAATCCGATTTTTTTTATACCTACATTAAAAAATAAATGAAAAATTTGCCGCCCCCTAGATTTGCCGCCATGGGCCGTGGCCCATGTGGCCACCCCCTTAATCCGGCCCTGTTTCTCAGCCGATAATACATATTCCTCTGGGTCGGGTTTGTTTACATCGGTCCAACTTTGGAGCTCCATGATAACCTAGACCGGATAAGCCAATCAGAGAGCGGCACAAAGATGACAATACTCTCCCGTATACAGGTACTCAAGTCGCAAACGGAGATACGTGGATTCCTATACAGACATACCGTCCGTTCCCGGCTCAGAGGCCGAAAGTTTCGGATGCTGGAGCCGTAGTATCCGTAGTCTACAGCGGGCTGATTATTGCATTCGATAGACGAAGAGGACATAGTGAGTACGGAGCGATCCAATTGGTTGAAATTGGTGGTTTCAATTGACCAACGGAGAAAATGATGGACTATAACTCTAGGGTTTCTCCTCTCTCAGTTGGTCTATTATCCAGCCGTTTTGTCCATTGCGACCACCCGCTTCCACCGCACGAAGAAAAAAACTTCGTGCATGGAACCCAGAGTCGAGGTCATATGGATCTCTCAAGTTCTCTGATCACGCATCCGAAAACTTGAGGTCGAGCTGCCGAAGTTCTGGTCAGACATCGAGGCACTTCGGTATGTACCGGAGTACTTCAGATGTGTAACCCGAACCCTTCGGTACGTATCGAAGTACTTCAGATGTCTGACTCGAACTTCGGCAGCTCGACCTCAAGTTTTTAGATACGTGATCCGAAAACTTCAGAGATCCATATGATCTCAACTTCAAGTCCCACGCACGAAGTTTTTTTCTCCGTGCAGTAACCTTAAAATCCGTCGAAATTGGAAAGGAAAACCTCATATTGAAAGGAAATCCGATGGATGTGAACAGGCAAAATTCGGAGTCAATAACGTGTCTTCAGATTCCTCCCTGGCCTAATCTCCATTAGGTCGTCGTTACCTCTTAAAAACCCTCCTTTTTCAGCTTAAAATACCATATTTTTTTCCTTGTGTTTTCCCTCTAGGTATACTCTCATCTCTTTTCTCTTCATTGTATAAAGAATCCTTTGCACTGATGTTTTCAGTGACAAAAAAATATATATATTAATATTAAAAAAGTGAATAAATTGGAAGGAGGAAACGAATGTTTCTCTCTGCGATCGTCTTTTTTCCGTTCCAGGTGCGAGAATGACAGACACCTCGCACACCTTTGAAAGCTCTCGTATTCTATCTTGTCCGAGCGCAGCACACGAATTCCAGAGCATTGATAGCAGACTGAAAAATCTCATTCACTTATTGGCTGCGCAGAGAGGGGTCGGTTCGGATTCATCGGAGAAGAAAACGGAGCACGTCCCTCGTCTGATGAGCCCCACAATACACCCGTTCTTACGGAGCTGAGGGCTCATGAAAAAATTGAACTTGGCACGCTCTGACATCCACCCATTCAAATATTGAAAAATTGTCTCGGAAAGTAGCAAGTTACAGTGTATCCGACACTTTACAACTGTTTGCCTTCAATTAGGGCTACAATTTCATCAATTAACCCGCTTCCTGTCGCCCCGAGGCCCGATCGGCGGCGACGCGTGAATCGTCGATTATCGATGTTCCCCCATTTGAAGTTGCGGTGAAGGATCGATTATTAGGGGTTACGGCGAGCACCCTGTTTATCGATCCTTTTCCATAGGTTGAAACGGCAGATCGATCGATGTATCGCGAAGCACGCCACGCCGCCGGGCCCGATCAGTCGGAGCCTCAAGTTATTTAATGAAAAAAGATTTCAATTTAGCCGCTAGAACTGATAAACTCATCCGGTGTGCCTGTGCCGTTCATGGTTCCACCGTACGCGAGCGAGATGTTTCTGAAAGAGAGCATGTGTATTTACGGATGAATCCTGGAATAGGATAGAGACTAGTATTCTTCAGCTCATCTCAAAATGGACTTGCTCCCATTCGGAACCCAGTGGCGTGGCGTCAATTGCGATATATCGATTGTTATGCCATTTAAACCTATGGTAAAGAATCGATTATTAAGGTGTTCGCTGTGAACACCCTGTCTATCGATCTTTTTACATGTGTTTAAATGGCATTACAATCGATATATCGCCAAGCACGCCACGCCACTGTCGGAACCCGCTCGTTCTTGTGGATTATGGAGACTCCAGAGGAGTTGAGAGCTTCTCCCTGTCTATCGCTCAAGCCCCTCGCCGTGATTCTCTTCCGCTTCTCCTTCAATCGGCGCACAGTGGATCGAGTAAATCAGCGAGGTCGAACATGAAATTTTTGACTGAAACTGCAAATTTAGATGTTCAATTCGTCACATTTTACAGTTTGAGGGGTGCTGCTGGAAGAAAATTTCACGAGGAAACCAATGGAACCATTTTCAAAATCTCAAAGTTTTGATTTAACGGAGTTAAAAGCTTTTTTTTTTTTTTGCCATGANAATTTTCTCTGACTAGTAAGTTTTTAAATTTTATTTTAACCGTTTGACCTAGTCTGGTACTTTTTCAAATAACTGATCAAAAATATTTGTGACTTTCCTCGAAAATAAATGTTTAATCGGGCGAAAATTGGCGACATACTAATGCTCATACGGTGTTTAACCTGAGCACGGTGATCCAGGAAAGCGGTTAAAGCGTCACAACGCACTGGCAACACTGTGCTTAAGCTTTTAATATTGCCCCGGTCCACCGATTGTTTTCAGTGGGAGCGTTTTATCGGTTCCACCTTCGAGTGATGGGGACAGGGAAAAAAGTGAAAAGGTGGGTCGGTGGCTGTGATAGACAAGGCATTTATAATTTTGTGTGTTTGTTGGATATTTGTCAAAGACAAGCGGCTCTCCGACGCGGCATCGGGGCTGAGGCACCGCGGTCGATGACGAACATTCGCGGGAATCAAGGGATATGGCCCACCATTTCTCATCCAAATTGGCTGCGATAATTCCACTAAAAGTTGCCTCCCCCTCGTAATAAAAGTAGAAAAATAAGGTATGGAAGGAAGTGGAAAACAAAGAGAATGTAAAAGCAGCCCGAAACGGAAACGACGATCGAGGAAAATGCGGAAACAAGGCTAAAATACAAAACACAAAGGCAGGACGTTTCGGTACCTTACGGCACCATTATCGCCTGCTGAAATTGAAAATGAAAAAGAAATTTAAATAAAAATAAAAATAAAAATATACGCCGTTTGCTGGTTTTTATTTTTATTTTAATTTCTTTTTTATGTTTAATTTTAGCGGTTGATAATGGTGCCGTAAGGTACCGAAACGGCCTGCCTTTGTATTTTGTGTTTTGGCCTTGTTTCCGCATTTTCCTGTGTTTTCGATTATGGAAGGAAGTCTGCATCGTCGCAAATAGAGTACCTGTATACGGGAGAGTATTGCCATCTCAATTCTTTCACTACAGAAAAAGTGTGCTGCTCTCTCACTGGTCGACTATTATGGAGCCCCAAAGTTGGACCAATGTGAACTACCTCCAGCCTCGCCACTCCTAGTTCATGGCCCAATGCAAACAAACATGATGGCGACTGTAAAATTCTACAAAGTTCTAGACGTGATTTTGGATGTGATAGAAATTTTTTTATGATGAACTTCTGAATTGAGTTCGGATCGACCTTTAATGGATTATTGGTCGAAAATTAACCTTTGAGTGTGATTATCATTCAATTCTCAGCAGGGCCGGATTTTCTTACTAGCCGCCCCCTTCTCATTCGTTTTGAAACATCAATAAAAACTATCAAGTGAACGTGCCGGAGGGGTAGGGGCGCATAAGACGCGTTGATGCGTTTACTCGTGATGAACACATTTTTTGGGAAAGCCCTGTCAACACTACTAGCAAAAGGTCACGGAACTTTGCACGAAAAGTCAAGTTTCGTAAACCTATCTCTAATGGACAAGGCCTTCCATTCATAAGAAATGAACGAAAAAATTATGAAAGAACAAACACAAAATTTGGTTTAATAATTTTAACTTCCTCGCGCCGCGCTGCGCCGACCGCACCGTGTTTGGCGCAATGCGTGAAGTATTCATACATTCTTGTAGGCGCTATCCGTTTCACGCTGACCACAATAACCGCACTGGGTTTGATGCAATGCGTGAAGTATTCGTGCAGTCTTGTAGGCGCTAATATGTGTTACATGCCGATTGCCGCGCCGAGGGCTTCTCCTTTTCATCTCAAGTCCTCGTCATCATTTCTCCCTAAGTCGCGCCGCCGATCCAGGCCAAATTGTGGGTTTGGTTTCTCTCTTAACTCGACTAATTAAAGGTGCTGTCTCATGTATCACTGAAAGACGACAAAATTAGAAATTACTATACTCTCGGGAAATAACAGATTTTGTAGCCTTTTCTCGTTTGTAATTTTTTTTTCTAAATCCGATTTTTTTTTTACACCTGCAAAAAATTGCAAAATTTGCCGCCCCCTAGATTAGCCGCGGCCCATGTGGCCATCCCCTTGATCCGGCCCTGTTTCTCAGCCGATAATACGTATTCCTCTGGGTCGGGTTTGTTTACATCGGTCCAACTTTGGAGCTCCATGATAACCTAGACCTGATAAGCCAATCAGAGAGCGGCACAAAGATGACAATACTCTCCCGTATACAGGTACTCTAGTCGCGAACGGAGATACTTGGATTCCTATACAAACATATCGTCCGTTCTGGGCTCAGAGGCCGAAAGTTTCGGATGCTGGAGCCGTAGTATCCGTAGTCTACAGCGGGCTGATTATTGCATTCGATAGACGAAGAGGACATAGGGAGTACGGAGCGATCCTATTGGTTGAAATTGGTGGTTTCAATTGACCAACGGAGAAAATAATGGACTATAACTCTTGGGTTTCTCCTCTCTCAGTTGGTCTATTACCCAGCCGTTATGTCCATTTGGACCACCCGCTTCCACCACACGAAGAAAAAAACTTCGTGCATGGAACCCGAAGTGGAGGTCATATGGATCTCTCAAGTTCTCTGATCACACATCCGAAAACTTGAGGTCGAGCTGCCGAAGTTCTGGTCAGACATCGAGGCACTTTGGTATGTACCGGAGTACTTCAGATGTGTGACCCGAACCCTTCGGTGCGTATCGAAGTACTTCAGATGTCTGACTCGAACTTCGGCAGCTCGACCTTAAGTTTTTAGATACGTGATCCGAAAAGTTCTGAGATCCATATGACCTCAACTTCGAGTCCCACGCACGAAGTTTTTTTTCTCCGTGTAGTAACCTTAAAATCCGTCGAAATTTGAAAGAAAAACCTCATATTGAAAGGAAATCCGATGGATGTCAACAGGCAAAATTCGGAGTCAATAACGTGTCTTCAGATTCATCCCTGGCCTAATCTCCATTAGTTCGTCGTTACCTCTCAAAAACCCTCCTTTTTCAGCTTAATATACCACATTGTTTTCCTTGTGTTTTCCCTCTAGGTATACTCACATCTCTTTTCTCTTCATTGTATAAAGAATCATTTGCACTGATGTTTTCAGTGACAAAAAAAATATATTAATATTAAAAAAGTGAATAAATTGGAAAGAGGAAACGAATGAAATTTCTCACTGCGATCGTCTTTTTTCCGTTCCAGGTGCGAGAATGACAGACACCTCGCACACCTTTGAAAGCTCTCGTATTCTATCTTGTCCGAGCGCAGCAGACGAATTCCAGAGCATTGATAGCAGACTGAAAAATCTCATTCACTTATTGGCTGCGCAGAGAGGGGTCGGTTCGGATTCATCGGAGAACAAAACGGAGCACGTTCCTCATCTGATGAGCCCCACAATACACCCGTTCTTACGGAGCTGAGGGCTCATGAAGAAATTGAACTTGTTACGCTCTTACATCCACCCGTTCAAATATTGAAAAATTGTCTCGGAAAGTAGCAAGTTACAGTGTATCCGACACTTTACAACTGTTTGCCTTCAATTAGGGCTACAATTTCATCAATTAACCCGCTTCCTGTCGCCCCGGGGCCCGATCGGCGGAGAGACGTGAATCGTCGATTATCGATGTTCCCCCTTTTGAAGTTGTGGTGAAGGATCGATTATTGGAGGTTACGGCGAGCACCCTGTTTATCGATCTTTTTCCATAGGTTGAAATGGCAGATCGATCGATGTATCGCAAAGCACGCCGCGCCACCGGGCCCGATCAGTCGGAGCCTCAAGTTATTTAATGAAAAAAGATTTCAATTTAGCCGCTAGAACTGATAAACTCATCCGGTGTGCCTGTGCCGTTTATGGTTCCACCGTTCGTGAGCGAGTTGTTCCTGAAAGAGAGCATGTGTATTTACGGATGAGTCCTGGAATAGGATAGAGACTAGTATGCTTCAGCTCGTCTCAAAATGGACTTGCTCCCATTCGGAACCCAGTGGCGTGGCGTCAATTGCGATATATCGATTGGTATGCCATTTAAACCTATGGTAAAGAATCGATTATTAAGGTGTTCGCTGCGAACACCCTGTCTATCGATCTTTTTCCACGTGTTTAAATGGCATTACAATCGATATATCGCAAAGCACGTCACGCCACTGTCGGAACCCGCTCGTTCTTGTGGATTATGGAGACTCCAGAGGAGTTGAGAGCTTCTCCCTGTCCATCGCTCAAGCCCCTCACCGTGATTCTCTTCCGCTTCTCCTTCAATCGGCGCACAGGGGATCGAGTAAATCAGCGAGGTCGAACATGAAATTTTTGACTAAAACTGCAAATTTAGATGTTTAATTCGTCACATTTTCAGGGGCAAACTGGCCATGGGGGCGGGGAGGCGATCGCCTCCTAACAATTTTCCGCGGAGGTTCCGAAGGGGGGCGAATTTTTTTCAAGTCATCGTTTTTTCCCCCGTAATGTTGTAATTTTCCAATCCTTTACAATCACTAAAAGGCTCCAAAATCATTGAAAATGTGCCCGTAAGAGGCATGAAAGGTCGCCTAAAGCTTATAAGGTTAAGGGGCCCCCGAGGAATCCTGAGAATGGGTTACTTTGAAGTTCAAGTACTGCAGAATTTAACTCCAATAGTGCTTAAAATTGCGTTTGAAAAGTGTGAAATTTTCAAAATTTTCCGAGGGAGCGCCCCCCGAACGACAGGAGGGGCCCGGGCCCCCAGATTTAGGCCGCCTCCTAACTTTTCGACTACCAATCTGTCCCTGCACATTTTACAGTTTGAGGGGTGCTGCTGGAAGAAAATTTCACGAGAAGACCAATGGAACTATTTTCAAAATCTCCAAGTTTTGATTTAACGGAATTAAAAGCTTTTAAAGTTTCTAAGTTTTGTCCGGCCTCTTCCATTGACTCGATCCCTCATGCGGCGTCCCCTTTTTTGACCCCTGCCTTCTGCTCACCTCTTTAGCGCCCCCCTTTATAATCAGAAGCTGCCTGAAATCACGTACCTACTTGATGCCTTCAAAGCCGATTGCATTAAAAACGCATCATCTTGCACCCATATTTGTTGTCAAATCCTCGTTATGCGTTGCGAATTTTATGGGTCTAGTTTCAAAACAAAGAAAACTCTAAACTATGGAGCATGCCTGTTTTTCCAGTCTTTATAAATATTACCATTTTGTTGTTTTACCCAGTGGCGTGACGTGAATTGCGATTTATCGATTGTTTTGCCATTTAAACGTATGGTCGTAAGAATCGATTATTAAGGTGTTCGCTGCGAACACCCTGTTTATCGATCCTTTTCCATAGGTTTAAATGACATAACAATCGATACATCGCAAAGCACGCCACGCCACTGGCTTTTACCTCGGTAGAGGAAGCGCTTCCGGAGGGCATTACATAACTCGGCTGAGATGAACCTTGAGACATATTGAAGCATGTGCTAATCATGGCTCATACAGAAAAGTACTTAATGCTCTCACCGCTATCACGAGCCGTTGGCCAGTCAGCAGCACGATATTACTTTTTGAAAAATAAGTAAAAAAAATGAATGTACACTGAATTAAAAAACGGAAAATCAAATCGACCGCGTTAAGCAGAAAGTAACCAAGCCACATTAGCTGTAGCCAAATCAATTGGGCAGTTTGATTTTTTTCCTTAAAAAAAAAAAGAATAAAAAGAGGTTTTTTCTGTTTAAAATGAGCCTAGGACGAACTACATTTTTCTTTCTTTATTTTTAGCTTTCCTAACCTATATTTTCAGGTTTTCTTTCCTACTCCATGCTCAGTCGATATAATTATTCGCGGAACTTCCATGCAACGGTTCCAAATGGCATAGGATCGGATGAACTGACAACGGAGCCAGAAGTTTTTATTTATTCTCTCGCTTCGATCATTCGATTAAATTTTATTATTGTTTCTGCACGCACGTGCAGCGCAAAGGCGCTTTTGCATGAGAGCTACCAATGGATGCATGCGCCATTGTTGCGCATTTATTACCGCCAGATAGCGTGGCTTCTAATCTTCTACGTGGGCTGTAATTATTCAATTAAAACGTGGGTGCATAAATAACAGGAGCACGCCGAAGACACACAAAGCATGAAAGCAATAATTAAAAATCGTCCCTTGACTTTACTTCAGCTCTGCGACTTTTTAATCGATGGCAACCTCCCAGTGGCGAGGCATGAGTCATCGGTTATCGATATTTCCCCTATGAAGCCACGGTAAAGAATCGTTTGTTAAGGGGTTCGTTGTGAACAATCTGTTTATCGATCCCTTGCGACAGATTCAAATGGTAGATCAATTGATAGATCGTAAAGCACGCCACGCCACTGCTCCTACCAGCCAAAGAAAATACTAATGGACCACTAGATAAGGTACGAATTTCAGCATTCTGATACATGTTTCTTAACCAAAATTTTATGTAAAACACGATGCACACAACGAAAATTACCGAAATTAACTCCTTACGAAGATATTCAATGATTCTTAATGCGTGAATTCAAACCACCCGCTCATGAAAACACAATGCTCTACGTAATTCACATCGTGCGCTAAACGTTATATCATGACGGTCTCTGCGATATAAAAATCTGGCAACCTTAATCTTGACGCTTTGGCTCAGTTATAGCAAATTGCTAATAGTTTGAACAACACATGATGGGAAATGAACATTGCTCGATTGAGAAGCTTGCTGAAACCGTTGTAGTGGGCGATTTGACTCACGTAGAGTTTTGAGTTTCTTGTGAGCGGGCAGTTCGAATTTCTCCTAACCAATGTGAAATAAAAACGTTAATATCTTCGTTAGGAGTTGCTTTCCGTAATTTTCGTTGTGTGAATCGTTTTTCACGTGAAATTCTGGTTAAGAAACATGTATCAGATCGCTTAAATTCGTACCTTGTCTAGTGGTCCATTATGTAGACTAGATAACTGTTCGTAGAAACAGTGGCTACATTTTGCAATTGAACTGCATTTTGCGATTCGGAACTACAATTTTTGGCTCAATTTAAAAACAACGTGCACTGAAAAGAAAAAACACATTGGATCTGGAGTCCAGACTCTTAAAAACATAGACAAGAAAAAAGTGCTCTTGATTTAATCAGAATCTAGCTTAAATCAAGAACCAAGCCTCTTAATTTAAGCAGATTTCGTTTTGATTCAAGCAAAAACCCGATTGAATCAAGAGTATTTTTTCTTGTCGATGTTTTCAAGAGCCTGGACTCTAGATCCAATGTGTTTTTTTTCCCAGTGTGTGTACCATCAGTTTCCCTATGTCCATACGTGTTTTTACAGATAAGCCGGAAGTTTTAGTTCCAACTTGCAAAATGAAGTCCAATTAGGAACTATAGTTTCTAGCTCGGTTAAAACAAAAATGCATTGACCATTAGTTTCCCCACACGCATCAGTTTCTACATAGATGAGCCAAAAATTGCAGTTCCTGATTGCCAAATGTAGTTCAATTACTCCTCTTCATCAATTCGATCAGATTTTTTTCTTCAAAAAAACGAAAACTTTGCGCTTAATGTTGGAACGCACCGTTACATAACTATGGATATTTATTGACACTATCACGTCTAAAATGCAAAAATTGCGTGGATCGCTTTGGCAGCATTTTGACGGATTAATGCGGAAAATGCATGCCTCGATTATGTTTTATAATCAAATTATAAATAAAAAATATAAAGATAAAACTTTACGATTACCTATATGCTTTAATTTTTCAAAGAGGACAAATCAGAATGTTCTGGTTCAATTCTGAGTTATCTCAGGTAGAATAAGAGATTAATCGGTTTAATTGTATGCATGCCGCTCTCTACTATCTCTACAAAATAGGCTTTGGCCCGTCTTGCTGTATGTAAGGGGGGGGGGATCATGATGATATGCATTAAATTGCGATTCCGGTATTTCTTCTCCCTTAAACCTTTCCCTTTTACCCAGTGGCCTCTTTATATATTTTGCTGTCAAATTTGTAAGAAAAAAAGGCATTTTAAAGTATGTAATTTTTCTTATTAAAGGAACTTTAAATAGGAAAAAAAGTTAGAATATGAGAAGAAAACAATAGAAATTTTCGGATGGATCCCCTTCAAAAGATGAATGCATTCTGGCGGAGACTCACAATTCATTGTTGCCTGTCTGCCTTGTGCTGAAAAGTCAGCACTATTCCTCATTTAAACGATCTCGATTCAATGGCACAACCTGGCAACCTTGATTACATCAGGATATGCCCTTCCGACTCTAGCCTCCTTTTATTTTAAGCACAAGGGAACATGAGAAAAAACCATTCACTGTTTTACTCGTTTGACCCGTATAAAATAGTTTACCATTAAGTATGTAAAGAACTATAGGCACTATGTTAGCACAAAATTATCAAAAAAGCACACAAATGATCCACAAAAGATCCTTTCATCGGCATTGACATTATGCTTAGGCGAGTTAGAATGGTCACTTGCTAAGGATTAGGAGGGTAGAGACATTAAAAAATAGCCAATACGGAAAGTGATAAAATTTACTAATGAGAGAGATTCAAAATTGAAGAGCAATGTGAATTATAGCCGAATAAAACTATACATTTTTACTTATATTAAATCATCGAGACTACGCTCTAGATTTTCACAATTTTAGTAAATTTTGAAAAGGAAAAAATTGAATACATTATTTGAAGCAATGGCTACTCAGAAAGATGTGAAAAGACATACACTGCGTGAAAATATGCATTAAACGTGACATTAAAAATAACTACATCACACAATTGAGACTTCTTTTGAGATCCTAATACTGGATAATATATTCGTAATAGTTATTGTAAACATAAATTCGTTTACAGTTTAAATGAAGGCATGTAAAAAATTGACAGCAGAACAAATGAATCTAAAAACAGAGGAGTGAAAATTTGCACACTTAAAGAAATAAATTTGTCGATCGATAAGTTCTTTAGTTAATAATGAACTAAAGATGAATATTCTTAAATGAAATATAATGATCTTGAATGTTGAAGTAATGTCATCGAAAATAAATAAAAAACTTAAGCCGTTGCGTTGTAGGTAATCACCATTATTCTGACTATAAGGCTAACAACATTTGGAGATTCTGATTGTCCAATAGATTGACTATCATCTCCTTGACATCACTAGGTAGCCCAGAGAAATGCTCAAATAAAGCGGCAAAGATATTGGTACATCGATTCAATAAGTACCTGCGGTGCGCACCTTTCTCAAATTGCCATTCTAAGATGCTCGCATAAATTGGGAACTCATCCTTGTACGCAGCCGTCTGAAATTCTCGCTCGATGCTGATATTCCGGAAATAGTTAGAAATAAGACAAACATCTTGAACCAATACATCGAAAAAGGACACGTCCGTGTCTCCTACTTTCATATTTTGCATCTTTTGGACCTCCGCCTTACATTGCAAAACATAATCATCAGGAATCAACGATTCCAAGCGTTGTAAATTAGATACATCTTTTCTTTGAAACAGTTCCCTAGCAGAGACCATTTTGACGATGTAGCAAGCTAAACTTTTGAACAAATCTATAGAGCCTACCAGATTTTCGGAGCCAAAAGCTTCAATAAACATGGTTAGGAAGGGAAGGTCGTAATTGAAAGCGTAATCAAAGAGAGTCTGGCATGCGCTTATATGTTTATAACGAATGGAAACACGCAGCAAGTAAGTTATCTCCGTTTTATCTTCGTTGCTCAAGTTTTTGACTAAATGTGGTTCTCCGTATTTGAGACAAAGTTTCAATTTCTTTAAGTCGCAATTCGTCCTACGAACACTTACCAGTGCAACAGACATTTTTTCATATTCCGGTTCCAACTCTGGACTTCCGTTATCTGGATCTCTCGGAGCCGAGGTGGTATCAATCGTGATAATTGGATCTGCGCCCTTCCGTAGAAGTGTTTCTAATATTTCCGCACTGGACGAGGCGACAGCTTCCGTTATTAGATCAGCGTCACCACGGATATTGGCCTTTTTTTCTATTAAAATGTTAACAGCATTTTGATTATTATGGTGCGCAGCGTAGTATAAGGGAGTCATTCCGTCATCAGTCGGTAGATTCACGTCAGCTCCGTGTTCGATCAGGAGTTTCACGATGTTTCCCTCCAGATTGAACGCGGCCGCTATGTGCAAGGCACCACCGCACATATCGGAGTGCTCTTCGGATTTCGAGTCGCGGCAGTAGCAACGAACGGCGTTCACATCAACACCCCTGCTCAACAGCTGCTCGACCAAGTCCTGCCTATTCTTATGGATTGCTCCGAGAAGCAACGCTACGGAGTCAACATTCTGTAGATTCTCATCGTTAAAAGCAAAATTAGGGGGGCAGACAGTGTTGAGGTGATCTCTGCAAAAATTCGAGCCTGTTCGCAATGCGAAGTAAAAAGCCCTCAAGATACAAGCGTCGCTCAATTCGGAGCGACGAGACAGAACAAAATCAAGGAAATCTCGATTTTCCTTCCGCAAAGGTATGAGCAGAATATTACTCTCGTAGTCTGGATTAAGAGCTTCGGCGTTGATGTCCGCTCCAGCTTCGAGCAATAACTTCACCATACCGATATCCCCATTTTCTGCGGCACTTAGCACAGGGCGATGATTGAAGCTACCTCTCGCGTTGACATCAGCACCTTGACTTGTAAGGAATTTCACGACTTCTGAATGCCCATCAAATACAGCCGAGTGCAGAGGAGTAAAGCCCTCGGGTTCATCTTCACAAACTCGGTTATAATTGTGGGGATTCATATTTTGGATACCGTTCACATTAGCACCCTTTTCAATAAGGCAATTGACAAGCTCGAGATCACCATTTCGAGCGGCATGCATAAGAGGCGTGGCGCAGTTGAAGTTACCCGGCGACACACATTTCTTATCGATTTCAGCAGAAGCTTTAAGAAGAGCTTCAACAACTGCTACGTGGCCACCACTTGCAGCAAGCTCCAAAGGAGTGTTATCATGATGCGCACGACTCGGGAGTTCGAATTTGCAGAGAATATGCTCTTCCGCATTCACATCCGCACCATTTTCAATGAGGAATTTCGCCACTTTTGTGTGTTCGTTCGCGGATGCATGTAATAAAGGAGTTGCTACGAAAGAATCTTCTTCTGAATACATATCCAATGCATTCACGTTCGCTCCGTTCTCCACTAAAATTCGCACAATTTCAAATTGTCCCTCTTTTGCGGCACGATGCAGGGGCAAGATGAGATCCAACATTCTGGTGGCAGGTTTATCCACGTCGTACCCGTTTCTTATAAACATCTTCAGAAGAGTCGGGCTATTCATCTTAACGGCGAAATGTATGGGAGTGCCGCCGCCATGATGTCCATATCCGAATTCAACACCATAAGACAGGCATGCCTCTATGAATCTCAAACTGCGATCGTCGATTGCGTGGTAGAAAGTTCTCCTCCAGTCGAGGTAATCGGAACTTATTATGTTGTTCCCACTTTTCGGGAAGAAAATGAGCGCCTCTTCTTTATTATGCGATATGAAGTCCCTGTCCTCTTTGACATGGATTGTTGGATCCGTTATTTTACGACTGACATCGACGTTGGCCAATCTAAACTCGAAGATATCTAGCTTGTAAGGTCGTTGGGAATTGGCTAACAGAGTTCGTGGATCACTCGAGTCCGTGATGACTACAATATTGTTCTTCCGGAAAAAGTTCTTAATTTCTGGGCGCATTTCTGTGAACGCTTTAGGGAGCAGAACATAATTAGTTGCACGGGGGCACCGACGTGATCTCCGACCTTTCCGCTTTTTGGGACCAATCAAAAGGATGCATTGCACGTGCGCTAACATGGTATCTTGAATGAGCGAATCCCACTGCAACACAGAAATATTAAAATCACCTTATTAATGCACTAGGCTGGAGAGACTGAGCTGAGCACACTGATCTCAACTACAGGAATTATGGAAAGCAACATTTTATACTCATTTCTGCTTTTAGAATGGACTCAAATGTTTCAGTCAGGGAATTCTAAAAAAAGAAATTAAGGATGCACACGGGTATCGATTCCAGGTCCGTCGAAAGGAATTTCACAATATCGTCACCTTCCAGGCAAAGTATCACAAGCGCCATGCGACGTTTAAAAATTTCCGCCGTCATTATATTTTTTTACAGAGAAATTGTTCAACGAAGCTGTCCGAAAATTTCACTGAATTTTCTTTGTGCTGCCGATAAAATTTGGTGAAATTTCCAAACAGATTCAACCAGCAATTTCTCAGTAAAGAAATAAAATGGCGGCGGAAATTTTTAAACGTCGCATGGCGCTTGTGATACTTTGCCTGGAAGGTGACGATATATTGCAGAGAAAAATTCCAACGACTTTGATGACTTTAAGAGGCGCGAGTCATAATCATCATGAACCTTAGCATCTAAAGTAGACAGAAAAGCAGAATCGCAAAATGTCTACATTTTTGCGTCTTCATCGCGGCTGATGACAACACCTTTTTGAAGAAAAATTCATTACATGGAAATGATGAAGCGCGAGTGCTATCGATTCGTAATGTATCAATCACAAACAAAATTATCTATCTTTGAATGAAGGTTGAAAGCTGCATTGTCATTCTGTGCAGTTTTTTTGAGAGTGGTTCTCAGAGCCGGCTTAAAAATGGATGGAGATGGAAGAAGATTTATGCAAAATGGTGATGTTGCATGTGTGGGGTATTTGCGATTTGACCATTGATTCTTATGTAAAAGTTCGCGAGAATTACGATGGTGCCACTGGTTTTCTCTGAAATCATATCCCAAGCTCAAAAAAAGCTCTCAAAGTGAGACCAAAATGGAGAGGATATCCCACCCTACCCTGAGAGTCCACCTCTACATCAAAACAAACTCTCCATGCAAAGATAGGGAGCAAATACATAGCAGGGTTGCCGTGTTTTCAGTTTTGGAGTCCCCAAATAAAGTGGCAGCCCTGCTAATGTATTTGCTCCCTATCTTTACATGGAGAGTTTGTTTTGATGTAGAGGTGGACTCTCAGGGTAGGGCTAGAGTCCCTTTATACCCAGAGTTACGACAACTCACTTTTGGTTGGGCCAGGGTTGGGCTGAAAGTGGCCTAAAAAAAAATCCAATTCTGATTGGTTCTCGCTCATGGAGGCCGAAACGAGTGCACCAAGATGGCGGTACCTCGTATGTGAACAAGAATAATGAAAATATTACCTAATTGTGGTTTATCAAGAGTAAATTGTTATTTCCATCGGTCCAAAATGAAAATAGATTAAGAAATTATTCACAAACCAATCTCATTTTATTTTTAATTGATCAGTTTGTTGATGTTGTTGTTTTTGTGTGACAGATATCGCAGGATTCCTGATCCTTATCCCTCAATATCGTTCGTTTGGGTGCACTCGTTTCGGCCTCCATGGCCAGCCAAGGCCGGCTGTCAGTCAGCTGATAATCGAGTTGTCGTAACTCTGGGTATAAAGGGACTCTAGGTAGGGCGAGATATCCCCTCCATTTTGGCCTCACTTTGAGAGCTTTTTTTAGGCTTGGGAGATGATTTCAGAGAAAACCAGTGGCACCATCGTGTTTCTCGCGAACTTTTACATAAGAATCAACAGTCAAGTCGCAAATTCTTCACACGTACAACATCTCCATTTATGCGAAATCAAAGTTTTATACGAGCTTTTATAATATATGAAACGACGGGTAGTAAGAATTGTGAAAATCAGTACCCCTGGATGATTCGAGTTCATAGGGTGGCTGCACTTTTGGGCCTCAAGAGCTACATGACCTGATCAAATCTTACCTCTAAATTTTCGAGCTGTCCATACTCTCCCTATAAAGGCACTCTGGAGCATACCTGCGTCTCACCTATCTCGAGTCTTCACGAGTGAGGATTTTAGAGTGAAGGTGTAAAAATAATAATTTGATCGCCGGTTCAGATCGGAGCCGCCCGAAAGCGGAGGGCCCAGTTGAAACAGCTCATACTTGAGGCTGCAGGGGCAGCGCAGCGGGCTCGAGACACGTCATTCTCGCGTTTGTGTGTTTATTTTAATTTCGTCTATGAGAGGGAAAATATTAACAAACGCCACCTGCGGGTGTAATTATAGCGACCGACTACGCGTGGCCACTCCGGTATTTTTATATTGAGCGGCTTCTTTTTCCTGGCGTTTTTCACTTTTCGGCACCGAAACAATGAACGTGTGCACCGAAAAAAATGATATGCTGTTATAGCATCTAGGATGTCAAAAATGTGTCTGGTGATCCCAAGATGCTGCCTTTACTGCCCCCGCAGTTAATTTTACATCCTGTGAATGCAAATTCAACTGCGGGGGCAGTAAAGGCAGCATCTTGGGATCACCAGACATATTTTTGACATCCTAGATGCTAAAACAGCATATTATTTTTTTCGGGGTGCTCTTGCGAGAGGAAAGGCGCCGCACGATGGATCGAGCCAATGAAAGAAGTCGGACAAAATTTGGAAACTTCAAAAGCTCATAGCTCAAGTTTTCACAAACTTTTTGGTCTTAAAAATAGTCTCATTGGTTTTTTCGTTGAATTTTCTTCAAGAGTTACCCCTCGAAATTTACAATTTGATAGAATAAACATTAAAATGTGCAGTTTTGGTCAAAAATTTCATGTCCGACCTTTTGGTTTGACTCGATCCACTGTGCGCCGCAGAATGGGTCGCGTCAATAGGAGACTAAGTCGGACAAAATTTGGGAACTGTTAACGCTGACAACTCCGTATTTCTGTCGCAGGCATATAGTAAAATCAGGCATCTTGTCAAATGCCCAGGCAAATGGTCAAATGTTCTAACTTAGATTGAAATTCTGATTCTTTTCCTAATTCCAGACAAAATAATTCATTGCTCCTGCAAGAACAAATTCTCAGTAAAAAGTACCCACAATGGTATTTCTAACAATTTTTAGCTCCTAAAGAGACACTGATCTTGAAATTTTCAGCATGTCGTAAAATACAGAATTTTTGGAATTTCAACATTTGAAAATATGAGAAGCGATTGAAGAGGAAGAGACAAAGAAAGTTCGTAGGTCCGATGAGTTATTTTTCCAAAAATGGTGAAAAATCGTGAGCTCCTCGCCATAAATTCACAAAATTTTGTAAACCGTCAAAATTTGATTATCTGCCTAGGCATTTGACAAAATGTCTGATTTCACTATTCGCCTGCGACACGAACATTTAAATGGAGAAAAAAATTCGTGCGTGGGATCGTGGACCCGAAGTTGAGGTCATATGGATCTCTGAAGTTTTCGGATCACGTATCCAAAAACTTGAGGTCTAGCTGCCGAAGTTCGGGTCAGACATCTGAAGTACTCCGATAAATACCGAAGGGTTTGGGCCACACATCTGAAGTACTCCGGTACATACCGAAGTGCCTCGATGTCTGACCCGAACTTCGGCAGCTCGACCTCAAGTTTCCGGATGCGTGATCAGAAAACTTCAGAGATCCATATGACCTCAACTTCGGGTCCCATGCAGGAAGTTTTTTCCTCCGTGTAAATTTGGCAATAGCTAAAGTGGCTTGGTTCCTTTCTGCTTTACGCGGCCCATTTACAAGAGCTCCGTACAATGCACATCCGACTTTCAGAATCCAGTATGTCAGTATCTGATCGCAAGATCTATACTGCCGTGCTAAGGAAAAACACCGTATGAACATTCGAGAGTTGCCAAGTTCCTTCTCAGAAAAAGGCAATTTTTGAAGGAGGTTATGAATATTTTTCCTTGAAATTTTCAGGAACTCTTGGTGAAACTGCCAACAAAATTATCCGAAAAATCGGAGGAGAAATATTACCAATTTCCCCGAGAATCCGTGATTTACCGAAGGAAATGTGGCAGCGCCGGAAGGTTCATATGACGTTTCACCTTAGCGCGGCTATATAGGCCGCCGCGCGGCCGACATCCAAGTCCACCCGCCCACTCGCCCTTTTCCAGGTTGCTTTTCCCCGCCGAAACGAAAAAACCCCCCGCGCTGGAGAATAAAATCATGTAAATCGCATCGATAAATAATTAAAAAAAGGAGGAGTTTCCGCGGACGCAAATGATAATCCCCCCGGATGAGAATGGATGTGCATTGTGTCAGTGGGTAAAATACATGAGTGCGTGCGGTGTGCGGTTTCGAAGGAAGGAATTATGGGGAAAAGTCGGAGACTGCGAACTTTCTGACAGCTCCTCCTGAGCTGGTTTTATTCCTTTGAGCAGGAAGTTTTTACCCGCTTGGGTATCATAACTTTATGCGGACCGAGCACTCTACCGCGCTGAAGGAAAAACGCCTCATGAGCCTGTAGACGTTGCCATGTTTCCTTCGATAAAAACGAATTCGCTGGGAAAACCGTGACTATTTTCCTTCAAATTCGGAAGATTTTTCCGTGATTTGGCAACATGGGAAGGGGGAGGGGGGTTTCACGGGTAAAATTATAACTTCAGCGAGATGTATACTAAAACAGGCTAGCCAAAAATCAGTACTTTTACGGTACTTTTTTGGTGCATTCCCAAGAAATTCAGTACCTCCTCAATAAAGAAGATTCAGTTCTTTTACAGTACCTCCTGTTGACGAAATGCGAAAAATTTTAAAAATTTGAATATCTCGCTCAAATTGCGATAAATATGACAAAATTTTTGAGAAAGATCCGGGCCTTCTTGCGAAATTCACGCACTTTTTCAGTACTTCCGGACCGCCCTTAAAAAATCGGTAATATTTCCTGACTTGTAGACACCCTGTACACGACTCATTTCTGAAGATTTAAGAGTGAATTTAAGACGTCACTATTATTGTCGCTACGGCAAAAGTTCGCAACAGACCTACACGATCAAAACTCGGTTGATGGACCAAATTTTTCGTTAAATCGACCGAGAGACCATTGGTCACTCCGGAACACCCGGAAATGAAGAAAAAGCCATGAGCAATTATTAATGTACTCTTGTTACTCTCGCTATCACTGAGGGATTGCGATTTGCCTCTTTTTAGGTTTGGTCGTGGCTTGCGGATTGGACTATCAAAAATGTGATCCAGGTTCTATTGCAGCCTGATTTTTCCGAGGTTGCAAACATTCAACACAGAAAGGTCGATGTGACCCTTCAAAAAAATTTTTTTTTTTTTTGGAAATGAAGTCAAATAAAAAAAAAATCAAAAGTCAAAGGTAAAGTCAGTTTTTTCAGTGATAAAACGTCGTTTCGTCATCGTTTTTTTAACTTAAATTTAACGATAACATAACGACGCCTTCTTTAGGTAAAAAAAAAACTTATGTAAAGTTAAATCTGCACGGATTGATTTCAAAAAAACCAAATTATGTCGACAAGAAACGACGCTTCAATGCCAAATATCATTAAATTAATACGTCAAAAAAAAAAAATTCCAGTGCATGTTAGCACAGAAGTGCTAGTGTAGCAAAATTTTGCAACAGACCTAATGCCGTTGGGGTACCACCACCCATCTCTCTCTCAAATCAAAACATGAAAGGAAAAGAGAAAAAAAGGAAGAAAAAATAGCTACTCTGACCTTAAGGGTCCATTAATGGCGGCACTATGAAAGCACAGAAGGCGTTCGGGCTTTGACGAACAATTGAAAATATTTTGCTGGATGTGGCCTTATTCGCGGCGAGCGAGCCGTCTCGGTGAATGCCTCTCCTCCGCTCCGCAAAATTCGGAGGCGAGACCAAGGCAAAAATCTGACCGAGGAAAAACGCCGTTTGAGCATTCGAATGTTGCCAAAGTTACTCTCAGAAAATAATTATAATAAAGGAAAATTATTAGTATTTTTCCTTGAAATTTTCAGAAAATTTAGATCAAATTGCGAACAAAATTTTGTGAAAAATCAGAGGGCAAATATTTTCAAATTTTCTCACAAAATTCCTGTTTTTTCAAAGGAAATATGTCAACCTCCGAAGGCTCATACGCCGTTGTTTCTTAGCTCGGCAGAAAGAGTGTGGGTGATCCATTATTGATAGAACGCCCCTCGCTAATCACTTAGTAATTCATACGGTGCGGCGATCACTCTTCGAGTCAAATTATTACGATTATATAGAGCGCGAATGATCGATCATCGATTATTACCCCGTTTGAAGCTGCGGTAAAAAATCGATCGTTAAGGTGCTCGTGGGAGCAGCCTGTTAGTCGATCCTTTTCCATGGGTTTAAATGGCAGATCAATCGATATATCGCGAAGGACGCCACACCACTAGCGAAGTTTCGGTAACGACCGTGGTCTTGCACGAAAATCTTATTAGCCGCAATTACAGCTTCATTATATCCGAGCATTGCAGGATGTCAGTTAGTGTTCCCTTCAGAAGAAATCCCTCTCACTATACCTTGCCTATAAAATACGTCGTATGAAAATACGGAAGCTGTCAGATTCATTTTGACGTACGTATAATAATGACATTTTAAAAATGTTATGAACATTTTTGTTGTCAGTCGCCCGATGAACATTAGGGAGATAGGCGTATGTGACGTTTGTGTGTCGCAGAGCCCCAGGGTGCGTTGTAGGAGCGACTTTAATGGTGGTATGAAAATATGTGTTTGAAAAATTTGGACGAATTGAAACTATCTTGGAAATAAAAGTCTGTGAAAAATTCGATGAAACATTTGATTTTATCATGATGAAAATTCGGTCACACCAAAAGGTCCATACAGTGTTTTTCCTGTGCGGCAGCTTTCCGATTTCCTTTCATTTGAATCCATTATAAATATCTATTCTAAGTAGACAGCCTGCCTCACTAAGAATCGATAGTTTTAGTAAAACTAAATAGAGAAAAAATCATTATAAGAATCGCCACTGGTTGGAGCTGGCAGAGATTGCAGCAGCGCCTGGCGTGTTCTGCGACACATCGATTGATCTGCCATTTAAACTTATCAAAAAGGACCGAAAAACAGGGTGTTTGCACCGAACACATCAATAATCGATCTTTTACCACACCTTCAAATGGGAAAGTATCGACTTTGGGGGAACTTTAATCGACGAGGAATATTATACAGCGTTTCAAAAATAACGTAGCGCCCCTTTCCTCCGGGTAGCAGTGGCGGGGCATGAATAATCGATTATCGGTATCTCCCTGGTAAAGAATCGATTATTAAGGTGTTCGCTGCGAACACTTTGTTTGTCGATCCTTTTCCATAGGGTTAAATGGGAGATGAATCGATACATCGCAAAGCACGGCACGTTACCGCCTGGTAGCACACCCACTAGGCGGGATCAAAATTCCTCCTTATGGAGAACTGTAGTTCTCCATAAGGAGACAGGAGACAGGAGTTCATACATTACGGACTCCTTACGGAGTTATACTCCTTATGGACAGCTCCTCAAGAGTCAAGAATCTCGAGGAATAAGTACCTTTTATTCCTTTCCATTTTAAGTTTACATGGAAAACGAAACTACTAATTCTTATTTCTACTTCAGTTTCACAAAAGGCCCCACTTGGATTAAAAAACAATTACATTGTTGTTTGAGGATTGAAAAGTTCCAATTCTCGGAAACTCAACTACACTGAGAAAAAACTATGGCTTATAAACCTATTAGAGGTAAATATGGAACACCACTAATAGTAGTACCTCTACATATAATAATAGCACATATACCTTAGTTATGGTCTCTGTACCTTAATTAGGTACAGAGACCTTAGTATGGTTCACAGACCGAGAATCATTAGTTTATTTACGACTATTATAGGTGTTCCATATTTACCACTAATAGGTTTATAAACCATAGCTTTTTCTCAGTGTACATGCACCAGAAAGGTCTTCCACCCACCCAAAATTTTTGGTTGAATTCAGTTTGGTCCGTTTTCAGGGTGTCTATCATTTATAAACATAGGTGTAGCTCGGTCATTTTGCTGGAGGGGGTCCGGCCCCCCACCACCGGGGGGTCTGGAATACCCCCAGTTGCACTGAGAAAACACTATGGCTTATAAACCTATTAGAGGTAAATATGGAACACCACTAATAGTAGTGCCTCTACATATAATAATAGCACATATACCTTAGTTATGGTACGTGTACCTTAATTAGGTACAGAGACCTTAGTATGGTTCACAGACCGAGAATCATTAGTTTATTTACGACTATTATAGGTGTTCCATATTTACCTCTAATAGGTTTATAAACCATAGTTTTTTCTCAGTGTGATACTATTTCCAATTTTGGGAGGGCAGGCCCCCCTTCCTACGCCTCTGGTTATAAATTACAAATAACCAAAATTGGCGACTTTCGGGGACTTCTTTCCCGAAATAACTAGAGAAAGGGAGCTAGTAAGAGCGTTAAAAGGCGTTTTTCATACGACTAATTTTACATGTATGTTGAACCGATAAAAACATACGAAAAACCAAGCAACACCTCAGTTTTTTTTATTCCTGGTTATACCGCGCCGCCGCGGCTGGCGGGAAAATTTAAAAATGCCGGTGTTCAGGACGCATTTTGTCATATTTTGGGAACCTGAACAAGAAAGTTGGGGACTATCGGGGATATCGGGGACACCCTTCCAAAATCGGGGATAACCGGGGACATTGGGGTCCGGTAGACACCCTGGTTTCCTGACAACCCCCCTTCTCAACCGTGTTGGGCACTTTTTCAGATAAAGCTATTCAAGTTCAAATTACACGTGATGTCGGTGGCCGTAAAAAGTAAGACTGCGTTGATTAAAATCGAGGGGGGGGGGAGAAGAAAAAAAGAAAAAAAACCAGAAGACGAAAACGAAATTCAGATTGATCATCCGCGCCCTTGAGCCTCAATCACGTTCTGATTCGAGCCCGCATTGTGATCCCCCGCGAGTGTGGGCCGCCGCGGTCCCCTCAGCCCCCCCCCCCCCCCCCCCCCCCCCCCCCCCCCCCCCCCNCCTAAGGGGGGGGGGAGGGGCGTCCCACACTCCGAATCTCCAAATCTGAGGAGCAGTAAAGGAGGAATGGAATGAGGGGATATTACTTAATTGAGTTATATTCTTTTCCCTTTTGATATCATTGAAGTTGCTCGAGTATCACGTTCACACTGCCGTGCTACGGAAAAACGCCGTATGAACATTCGAGAGTTGGCAAATTTCCCTTGATAAAACATGCATTTTTGACGACATTCATGCATGTTTTTCCTCGAAATTTTCAGATATTTTAGATTGAATAGTGTTGCGTGCAAAACGGTCTGAAAATTTTGGGGAAAAATATTCACAAATTTCCCAGGAATTTCGGTTTTTATCGAATGAGACTTGGCAACGTTTGAAGGCTTATACGGCGTTTTTCCTCAGCATAGCAGCACACCATTCGGATGAGCGACGGACGTTCGGAGGGATCGGCGAAATCAAAACACGAGATATTATTTGACTTGCTGCCTCATGACTCTGCGATCTTTAGAATAGTTTCAAAATTAGCGAACGCGAGATGATGGCAGTAACGCCTCCATCTTCAACCGATAGAAACAAAGACGCGAGAATGCCGTAGATTGAATCCGACGGGAATTAGAATTACACAGCATTGGAAAAAAACACATTGGATCTAGAGTCCGGACTCTTAAAAACATCGGCAAGAAAAAAATACTCTTGATTCAATCAGATTTAAGCTTAAATCAAGAACCAAGCCTCTTAATTTGAGTGGATTTCCTTTTGATTTAAGCTTGAATCTGATTGAATCAAGAGTCCTTTTTCTTGTCAATGTTTTCAAGAGTCTGGACTCTAGATCTAATGTTTTTTTTTTTCCAGTGACGTTTTGGCCATGTCTTTATCGCGGAAAGTTTCATGTCCGAGTCATCGCAAGGGCTCCCGCGTGCTTGACGTAAGCTGAGCAACGATTTAAGGCAGACGGGAACAGAACTACCGTGCTGAGGAAGAGCACCGTATGAGCCTTGGGGTGTTGCCAAATTGCCTTTGATAAATTACCGATTTTCAGGGAAGTCTGGAAATATTTTTCGTCTGGTTTTTCACAGGATCATATTCGCAATCAGCTTAAAATTATCCGAAAATCGCAAGAGGTAATATTCATTATTATCCTTAACAGTAAACATTTTTTGGGGTGAAATTTGGCAACCCTCGAATGTTCTTCCAGCGCGGCGTTTTTCCTCGCCGCGACAGAAAGCACCGTTCTGCCGTGCTAAGGAAGAGCACCGTATCGTATGAACATTCGAGAGTTGCCTTTGTCCGGATAAAACATGTATTTCTGACGAAATTTATGCATAGTTTTCCTTGAAATTTTCAGATATTTTAGATTAAATTGCGAACAAAATAGTCTGAAAAATTGGAAGAAAAATATTTAAAATTTTCCCAACAAATTCGTATTTTATCAGAAGAAATTTGGCAACGGCTGAAGGTTCATACGGCGTTTTCCCTCAGCATGGCAGCGTGTACCTACCGCGCAACGCGCCTCTCATGATCCGCGAACACGCAGGCGCATGCGCTTTGAGCACGCGGGTGGCGAGCATGGAGTCGGCAGACGGCCGGAATGAATGAATGATAAAAAAAAAAAAAAATTAGAAAAAAAAAACAAAACGTTGTTCAGTATCGAGTGCGATTCGATCGCATTGTGAGCATTCTGGTAATTATGGCTTAGAATTCGCGATTTATTACGATTCACTTTAATAATGCAGTGGTGGCGGAGAGAAATTCATAAATCGGACGCTTCTACTGCGGTTGCCACGTTGAGCGTGAGTTTTAGTGCTGTCGCGCAGTGGAACGAGTCAATGGGAACTCTGCCGTGCTAAGGAAAAACGCCGTATGAACCTTCAGGCGTTGCCAAATCTTCTCTCGCAAATCACTAATTTTCAGGAAAATTTTTGAATTTTTTTCTACCAATTTCTCAGATAATTTTGTTTGTAATTTGATCTAAAGTATCTGAAAATTTCAGGGAAAAATATTTATAATTTTGTAAGAGTGGTAGTGCTGTCATGTTTATCAACAGCTATAGACAAAAACATAAACTTGATGCGAAGGTTGCCACCACTTCGCAACGACGAACGTGAGAACGCCACGTGAAAAGTATGTTTGTTTTTCTTACTTGGCGTTGAAGTCTCTGGAACCCTCAAATCATGCCGAGGTGAAAAACGGTCACAGTGATGGCAGAAAAATGGCGTTTTGAAATAATTCCCGTGGGGGGATTAGAAATATTGTCATATAGAGATTAAAGGAGTGTTTAGTATGGTATTTTTTAACTGTAAGCAGCCGTTCCTATGGACTTCAATTTAGTACGATTCATACCTCGAAAATGCATGGCAATGGAGGCTTATAAAATGAACTTTAATTCAAACTATTCAGGCGAAAAAATCAATAAAATAAAACGAAGAAGAAGAAAAAAGACATGCACGGGAAAAAATGCATTGGTGATTTAACAATTAAATTGTTAAAAAAATATATCCGACATATTTCAAATGTACATTTAACAATAGTGGAAAGCTAATTGAATCAGTCCGACATGTTTCAGATGTACATTTTACAAACACGGAAAGCTAATTTAATCATGAGGGCGATTAAATTAGTATTTTTTATTGTAAAACGGACATTGAAACATGTCGGACGCTTTCTTAAACTACAAAACTGTTTAATCAGCGATTTCATTTTCCTTCGTGTGGCGCTTAATTGTTCTTACAAAAATAGAGGTACATACAGTGACAAGTTGGAGCGTATTTCACCGGAAATTACTTAATCAGTTTTCTAAGACATTTTCACTCAATCCTATCGTTCGTGGTATTTGGTAACCTTTGAATAGGTTTGTTTTACATTCAAAGCTCAGGGCTTATCTCTTAATGCACATAGTTCCGTTTGACAGAAATACGTCCAGTTATGAAGTGTTGCTCGATGATTTTTGGCAGCTGAACTTGGCTGGTGGGAAAAATATTTGTTCCGTAAAATTTGCTTACAAACCGAGATATTCAATACTTAGAAAATTAACAAGATGCTTTCCACTCTGAGCATTGACATTCAGAGCACGTATTCGGAATACTTCGACATTATTGACATTGTGAATTTTGACATCATTCTAACTCGCTTCACCTTAAAATTACTACATCACTTGAAAAATTAACGGATTGAATTGCGAGAAATGATGTAAGAGTAGGGAGCAGATGGATTGAGAGAAAAAGAGTCGCAGAATGAGGCAAAAACTTAGAATTCCTGGGGGAGCGGCATACCTTAAACATTGAAGGCGAAACAACGTCATAAACCGCATCTCGGTTGCGCAAGACCAACGCAACGTGTAATCGTATCAAGTTTACCGCTGAACTAATTTTAGTATCCTCTGCGATGCAAGTTAGTTTCGGCGAGCTGAATTCTTCTCTTACAGGTTAGAGATAGACATCGGAGTGGAAATTTTATTAGAGGCATCTTCTATTGACTTCCTGCTGTTTTTGAAAGCTGGTTTGACTCCGATTCACTTTGGTTGTTACTGTATTTAGCGGGATGATTTTTTAAATTGATAGACAAAGCTATATACAAAGAAGACAAAAAGGATATGTGGGGATCCTATTGGGGGAAGCGAGTGGTTGCAATGGACATATATAGGAGGTAGGTAAAAGACTAACCAACGGCAACTTACGAGAGACCCTTTAGTCAGTACACCATTTTCTCTATTAGTCTATAAGAACCACCCAAATTAACCAAAAGTATCGCTCCATCTATATTATAAGCTCCAAGACCTCCTAATTTTGCGAAACTGGTAACGCTTACTTCCAGCGTTCTACCGGGCCGATTTCCATGATTTTTGCGGCTATCGACGGGCAATTGTCTCTAGATAAGCCAACTCTTTTCAGATTTTCAAAATATGGCCCGGGTTTTTTTATATTACGTGGTAAAGTTGCGAATTCTCCCATTTAAACAATGTAAATTTATACTTTTTGTCATAGTTCGTTTGAGCGTTCTACCGGGCCGATTTCCATGAATTTTGCGTAAATCGACAGGTAATAGGCCCTAGATGAGCCCGCTGTACTCAGATTTTGGAAATAGGACCCAGGTTTTTTTAAAATCACGTTATAAAAGTGGGTGAGTTTACAGAATGCTCCGGCACTGCTACCGCTATGCGCGGGAGGATGCGCAGTGGTCGAGGAGGTTGCGCAGTAGCTGTGTAGCCTGCGCATCAGCTCTACACTTATCTACACGAGATTCGCGCTAAGAACGTCACGTCGAGCGGTGGCCGAGTCGTCTAAGACGTCGAATGCGTCTACTCTAAACTCGGTGTGGATTCGCTCCCCAACTCTTGAAATCTTATTTATTACCTGACTATCATTGTTCATTGTTTTACTGCAATGTTTCATCAAGCAGTCATTCCAAAACGCATCCTTTTAATTTTAAAGTAATTTTAAGTAAAGTTTAAAATTAAAGTATACCTCATATCGTAATTTTTTGGGGGAAAAATAAAACTAACACTGATAGGAGGGTAAAAAAGGGCCGCGAAGCGGCCCATTGATGGCGCGGGGCGCCTTCAGGGGGTTGGGCCGCGTAGCGGCCAGGGGGCGTAGCCCCCTAGTAATCATTATATCCTCTCTGTCTATAAATTTCAACTATCAGCCCGCAGTTGGTTTGAATCCACTGATAGCGATTGTGGTGTAAAATGCGTGCACTGATTTCTTTCAATGCCCTTTTCTTCGTTTGATAACAAAGCAACATTGTCGAAAAATGAATTTTTCGGATCCGATTATATCGAGATTAGCAATTAAAGAGTTCCATTTTAAAAGCTCATCTCACTCACGGGATCGTAAGGGAAATCATGAAAAAAAAATCCCAAAATTCATCGCTCGCTCCTCTGTCGTAAGGGTGTACCTCTGTTTTCATGTGGTCCACGGATAGCATGGAGTTACACGGAGAACAGGGCTCAAGTATTAATCGAGATACGCCCATACGTCGTCAGAGGAGCGACGAATTTAATCGGCGCCAAATTTATTGGCTCTCCGTGTGTAGTACTAAAAATTTTGATCCATTCAGTCTATTTTTCTAAAAAAAACTGGACGTCACCAGGTTGATCCTTCAAAACTGCGAGTCCAGCAGGGAAAAGTCTCACGAACACTGGAAAAAAAACCACATTGGATCTAGAGTCCAGACTCTTCAATACATCGACAAGAAAAAGTACTCTGGATTCAATCAGAATCTAGCTTAAATCAAGAACCAAGCCTCTTGAATTAAGCGGATTATGTTTGGATTCAAGCAAAAATCCGATTGAATCAAGAATATGTTTTCTTGTCAATGTTTTCAAGAGTCTGGACTCTAGATCCAATGTGTTTTTTTTTTTTTTTTTTTTTTTTTTTTTAAAAATCATTCACTCCTGTTGCAACAACCAGAATCCCATTTGGAAAACGGAATTTTTTTTTTTTTTTTTTTTTTTCAGTGAATGTCTTGCTACTATCACCACACCGCCCCTCAATAGATGGACAAAACTCGTGAAATTGAGTGCACTTGTAGAATTGCGGGGTTCCAGAGAGCTGATAATTGAAATTAATAGACAAAACGATAGATAAAGGAGACACATGAAGTACATAGCGATCCTACTGGTTGAATCGGGTGGTTGTTGCAGACTAGGGGGAAACTGATGGACCAAGTGTAAGGTCTCTTGTCAGTTGCCATTAGTCGATTATTTGCCTCCTTTGTCCATTGCAACCATCCGCCTCCACCGATGGGAGATCTCACTTTTCTCGTTGTCTTATTTATCTATTACTTTGACTCAATTTCAGTAATCAGCCCGCAGCCCGCAGAGCCCATTTCTTACCCCACCTGCGGGCCGATCATTGAAATTTATAGACAAAGCTATGGACAAAGAAGACATAGGGAGTATGGAGCGATCTTATTGGTTGAAATCGGTGGTTCCTATCGAAAAAGGGAGAAAATGATAGACTAACTGTCGGGTTTCTCGTGGGTTGCCGTTAGTAAGTCTATTACCTACTGCCTTTGTCCATTACAACCACCAGCTTCCACCAATAGGTTCCCTCCATGTTCCTTTTGTCATCTTTGTCTGTAGCTTTGTCGATCAATTTGAATAATCGGCCCGCTGGTAAGCCTTAACCGGGACAGGCGACGGCAACGTGGCGGTGGAGGTTGCCAAGTTGTGTGATAGAAAGCGGACTATTCACATGTGAATATATGTGAATACATGTGAAATTTACGAAGAAAGTTAATTGCTTCGTGCTGGTTTTTAATTTAACAATTTAATACGCTCAAAAAATCAAGGGGCTTACAATATATCGGCTATAGGACCTCCTCTTCTAAGGAAACCTTAGTGTTTTAATTATTTTATTTCGGTCGTGGAAAAACGTTTATAAAATGAAGAAAGAACCTTTTAATGTCATATTTTCATAATGTTTAGTTATATTCATATACACGTTAGTTATATCTATATATGTTAAATATTCAGCTTTGAATTAATTTACTGTAAATTTAGAATTTCTTCAATGTTAACAATATTGCACCACCATTACTGATTTTTTCCGAAATTCTGACGATTGAACCACCATATCACTTTTTATGTCACAAAAAAATAATAAGTCCTTATCATTTTATAAATATATATAGCATTCGTTCATTCATTGCCCTCTATCCGCCTCCTAATTTCTCACATTCTCATTTAATTTCAAAATCTTCAGGTCCATTCTGCTCTCTTCGTCAACATTCCCCCTTACAATCGACCATATTTCGCTTTCTTGCCCATGTTCTTTCGGATGACACCGCAAAAATAAGTATCTAAAAGATAAATTATTTACAATCATTCAGTTGAATCGAACTAATGTCAGAAGGCAAGCTTACTGTTTCTTGAAAAGCAAAACACGTGAATGGAAGTGAACTTTTAAATCTAGTTCAGAGAAAGACACGACAAAGATATTGAATATTCAGAAGTTTCAACTAGTTCTTTGAAATCGGAAAGTGCTCATCAGATGTCCTTCTGAATAAGTGCAGGAGGAAAAAAAGTTTCACTGTCAGTACTCCTGTTATTTATTTTGTTCTGAAACCCTGTATTACGAAACGTTCATTTAACATTTGTAAGTGCTAGAACTGGGTCTCCATAAGTGTTTTCAGTGATGAACCATGGTAACGGTAAACACAGTGTATCTACGTTTCAGTTGGAAAATCTTTAAGAAAATCCTCACAGCGTAAAAAATAAAAATCACGAGCTTTTCAATAGACGCAACTCTTGGAATCAGACCACTGTGACATAAGGTAATTTTATCTTTTTTCAAATTGGTGCATTGGATCTTATAAGTGACTGAATTTTTAGTGCAATCAGCATTAATGGAGTACCACAACAACAAAAATCAAGAAACACAGTTCATTCCCTTCACTGTTCAGATATGCAAGAACATAATTTTTCTCTCCAATCAAAGCTTAATCCACGTCGTTAATTTGGACCCTGGTTTCGCAACATCGTCTCTAATAAGCGCTCTTCACCTGAATTCAATCTCGACCATCTTGATCGATGGTTATCGATACTTAACAAAGACATGTGCGAACCTCAGATCAAAGAATCTTATCTTCCTCCTCAATGACGTCAGTGAAATTTTAAGCTTGATTCTGTCTACGACTTTCAGCTCTAATGGGGTGAATGAAGTGACTAAATACTATCCAATCACCGACGGCTTCAATAACTTTACAGAAAACGACTTCACCAGGAAAGGAAAACCACCCGAGTTTTGTGTGCAGCTCGATGGAAAATTCCTCGGTAAATGGACCGACGTAGAGAAAAATTGTGAAACTTGGTTGAAAATCACGTCGAAGGAATTATTAGAAGGGTCTGAACTTACTGATCACGTATTCGACTACACGCGTGGTCTTTCCGTTCACAAAATCTGGAATTTCAACAACTACATTATATTCATGGTTACCTCTGCGAATGCCACTCCTAGGAGTCTTCAAAATGTGAGTGCTACGTCAAAAGGAAACACATTTACTACCATTGGAGACATCCATCATGATTTGACGTTCCTGTTCAAATTTTTCTGGCGATTTTTCAAAGGCCACCGGATACTCATCTGTCTCCGGGTCAAATGTTACAATTACAAACCGTACGAAGAAAGTCTCGTTTGGTATGAGAATACAACCACTAAAATCTCGTTAAAATTAGAGACGAATATGCGTGGAAAGAGGGTTCGATATTACATGAGCTACGGGCAATTGTACAAGGTCGAGAATGTTCTACCTTGGGGTGTTTGGGGATGTATACTTCATGAAGCTCTTCAAGGGCTCTCGAAATCCTACAACTACACACTGATAGACGTCTTCGCCTTCCCCATTGCATCAGACAAAGCGGATGACCACGAACTCAGCCTCAAGTATGGCATTGATGTGTACAGTTTAGATGTCGGTCTGAATCTGGACGGAATGGATCTCGACTTATATGACCTCACAACTAGCATCGATACATACTCCCTCTGTTTCGCTACACCCGCAGCAGGCTATAAGCCGCAATATTTGGTGGCATTCCAATCCTTCTCATCCCCGGTTTGGACAGCAGTAATATTGACGGTCATAACATTCCTCGCTATGCAATTCGCCTTTCAACGTTCCCAGGTGTACGTATTCCATCAGCTTTACTCAGAGGAAGAAGTGTCAAAGTGGGAGAAATCGTCCGTTATCCTTACAGTTTACGCGTATTTCATATGTGGGAGTCCTTATTCCGTCCTCCTGGGTCGTCACTGCACTGGCCGGATTCTGTTTGTCATTTTTGCGTTTTCAGCACTGATCCTCAGCACCGTTTTTCTAAACGGAATGACGACCTTCCTGATGGAACGTGTACACTACGCTAACATCGAAACTGTTAGCGAGCTGGAGGCCTCCGACCTCCTGATACAGTCGCAAGACCTAGACATGCATCGAAAGTATTTCGACCAGGTCGGGTACGAAAAGCTTGAGTACAAACTCATAGACAATTTCAATTACTACAAAAGAACGCTTTTAGAGGCCATCGAGGAGAATGAAGCATTCCAGAGGGTCTTCTTTTTGTCACAGATTAAGGTATGATTGGTTTTATTATATTTTTGTCTTCCTTTCAACAAATACCAATTAGAAAAATAATAATAAAAAATGCATTTACACAAAATTATATAAAAATGAGAAAGTAATCACCCACTAAAGAAAACCTCAGCATTATGTGGAGTTTACCGATTGATTCCAAAAATGAGGCAAAATTTATGAAATATAGATAGACAAAATATCCAACTGAAGAAAATTCAAGTATGATAAGGGTTTGATGGGGGAAGTAGTATAGAAGGATATTCAGGGAGAAAAAAGGTTAAAAATCGGTGAATACCATTCATATGAAATTCTTCTTACGAAAATCAATCACATATTACAGATAACCGACACAATTCTCAATTTTTTCTTTCATTTAACCGGTATGAGCCTAATTTCACCACGCCAGTTTTCTGCTCATTTTTTTTTATCTTTTAACTGAAACCTGAGAGATACATCGTCACCTTCAAGCCAACGTATGGCCATGCGACATTTAAAATTTTCCGCCGCCATTTTCTTTGTTCACAGAGAAATCGTTCAACGAAGCTGTCCGAAAGTTTCGCTGAATTTTCTTTGTGCTTCCGATAAAATTCGGTGAAATTTTCAAACAAATTCAACCAACAATTTCTCTGTAAAAAAATGAAATTCTGACGGAAATTTTTAAACTTCGCATGGCGCTTGTGATACTTTGGGTGGAAGGTAACTATATTGGCCTAAAATTTTGTGAATAAATTAACAACAACCATGAAAAATTCATAAAAATTTGTCTGACTTTCAGTTTTTTTAAGAGAAATGAGGCATTTTGGCAACGTGAAATAAATTCAGGCTGATTTGATCGACACCGTACAATTTCGAGTATTTTTTAGCCGATACAAAAACCTTTTGATAATAAGCACTTTAATATTTTTCTTAATATTCAAGGATGCATTTAACGCCACGATCAACAAGTACGGCGAAACGGAGGCTGATAAATTGAACATGGAAAGGATGTCGCCAATACTGGGAGCAGTTCGTCAGACTTTCGTCACGGACGCTTTCCTGCTCAACATCCCAAGTTCAGCGGTTTCAGAAGGGAACATTTTGACGACGAGCGTGATGGTCAAAGAGAGATACGAATATCATCCCACTAGAGAGTGCCTCATGACGTATCCCTTGGCGTTTCCTGTATTGAGGAGCACATGGCTTTTCAACGCCTTGAACGAAAGGATCGCCTTGATGTTTGAGACTGGCCAAGTGGATAGAATCCAACAGGAAACGGAAATAAAAACTGGAGTGTCCATCGTAGCAGAGGCTGGAGAGGAATCTCCTCGAAGCTTTTCATTGAGCGATGTGCTTTTTTCTTTCATTTGTCTGATTTTAGGGCTATGGATAAGTTACTTTGTATTTGTGGCCGAGCTACTGATTGATCTGATGAAATGAGGTTCCTTTTTAGGTATCGCGTCAGAGCCTTGAAGGGAGTAGGGATTTGAGTTCCCCGTGATCCTTTCCAAAAAGGCAAAAACTGAACAAATTGAAATAATTTAAATTATGTTGTTACTTTGAGGAGAAGGTGGAGAAATGGTGCTGGGATGGGGTCCACTGTGGATACCATTTTGCGAGGAAAACGAAGCCAAGAAATTCTAAAAATGTTTCAATCAGAGTTAAAAAATGTTTGTAAATGTGGTTAATGAGCTCATTAGAACAAAAACCTTTATGTGTGCTTGCAAGCACTGAGAAAAATGTATGCACTCACGCTTCATAAATTATGGATCGAGGTCATAAACAGACTGAGACTGTGAAAAATTTGATGCCGACCTATAGATCGAGATAGGGTCCATTTTATAGTAAGAATAAATACACATACGAAGAGTATGTACTCTGAGTCCGTACCGTATGGCCCCAGCGTCTATACCGTATGGACCCAGATCATACCCAGAATGCACTGCGCAAAAGCTGAAGATCCACCTTAAGGGTGCTGATTTTTCAGCACTACCTGGCAAGAATGTCGGCGGAGGAGGTGTAGCGGCGGCGTCTATCAGAATAAACCCTTTCAGCACTCATTCGGGGCGGGCGACAAGATGCGACCGAGGATGCCATTTCTGCCGGAAATCGTGCGACCCTCCCGTTGGAACCGGGGTAGGAAAGGGTGAAATTTGCAACGTCGCACGGCGCGATGCAGCGGCGACGTAAACCCGAAAATATGAATTACGTGCACCGAAAGTGGAGCACTAGGAGCGCGGGAGCATCGGGCATAGGTGCCGCGACTCAACCCCTTCACCGTTATTTACAACTTCCGCCACACGGCCAAAACATCACTTCCTGCCCCCCCCCCC
>NW_017547132.1:2495409-2536906 GCF_001854935.1 Bemisia tabaci
CGGTTTTAGACATTATTTCCGTAAATAATCCATTTTGGGGGGCTCTTTTCAACTGTCCCCTGGCTACAAACCCCAAAATTTGCTGCCGATGCTTCAATTTAGCGATCCAAACCAGGTTTAGATTTATGCCCAACTAGTTTAGATATTAGCTAAACTTCCGAGTCAGCGTAGATACCAAAATCGGGTTTGCCTACTATCCAAAATAACTAGCTGGGGCCATATCAGCTATCCGGAGTTGGTGTTGTACACCGATATTCCGGCAAAAATCCAAACCCTTTTTTTTCAGTGCTCATTCGGGGCGGGCGACAAGATGCGACCGAGGATGCCATTTCTGCCGGAAATCGTGCGACCCTCCTGTTGGAACCGGGGTAGGAAAGGGTGAAATTTGCAACGTCGCACGGCGCGATGCAGCGGCGACGTAAACCCGAAAATATGAATTACGTGCACCGAAAGTGGAGCACTAGGAGCGCGGGAGCATCGGGCATAGGTGCCGCGACTCAACCCCTTCACCGTTATTTACAACTTCCGCCACACGGCCAAAACATCACTTCCTGCCCCCCCCCCTTTCCACCTCGGCTGGCCTGTACTCGTTGTTGCTAAATAGGGCGGTTTACGTACTGCGGGGGCTGACGAACCCCTAAAGCCTGCAGGCTGATTGTCGAAATTGATAGGCAAAGCAATAGACAAAGAGGACAAATGGGATATGGAGCTCACTGAAAAGAAAATCTCGGCGTATTTACTAAGAAAAGGGTAAAATTACCAAGAATTCAGGGTTCTATTTGATCCCAGTTTTTTCTTGGTAAAATTACCATTTATGGGTTTGGTAATTTTACCGAGAAATCTCGGAAAATTGTTGAACTTTCTCGGTAATTTGACTGGACCTTGGTAAAAACGCCAATATTTTTTATCGACTGTGGTAGAATTACCGAGATAAAGTGGCAAAGTTACCCGGAATTGATTACCAATAAAAGTGGTATTCTTACCTGAATAAAACAGTAAAAATATCGGTTTTTAGGTAAGCGTACCAGTTGTCTTGGTAAAATTACCAGTAATTGGTAAAAAAAGTGAGATTGTAAAGGTACCAACCTTGGTAAAAACGTCGAGAATTTTTTTTCAGTGAGGGATCCTATTGGTGGAAGCGGGTGGTTACAATGAACAAAGGAGGTAGGTAATAGACTAACTAACGCCAATCCACAAGAGATCTTATAGTTAGTCCATCATTTATCCCCTAAGTCTACAAGAACCACTCAAACTAACCAATAGAAACTCCTTATGTCTTCTTTGTCTATAAATTTCGATAATCGGCCCGCTGGATCAAAACTCAGCTATCAATCTGGCGAGGTCAAGGTTCTGCTTGGTTCTGAGAAAACCAATCCGAAATATCTACCTATTACTGCGGGCTGCAGTGATTCGAAAACACACTGATCTCTGCGGACTGATTACTGAATCCGATAGATAAATAAGACAGAGGGAAAATGAAGCAACCCCATTGGTGGAACCCGGTAGTTGCGGGGACAAAGAGAGAAAATGGTGGACTAACTAAAGGGTCTCTCCAGGGTTTCTGTTAGACAGTCTATTACTTACCTCCTTTGTCTATTGCAACTACCCGCTTCTACTGATAAGATTGCTCCATTTTCACTTTGTCTATAGCTTTGTCTATTAATTTGAATAATCAGCCCGCTGATCGGCGCGTGGAAACCTACTGTGCGGTGACCTCCCTGTAGTTTGATAGAGTAAAGATCATGTGGCCCAGGGTCAACGGCCGGGTAGTTCGTGACCCATATCCGATGAGGTCTAAATTTGATGCCACAAATATTAAGAAAAGGCAACCGACATTCTGTGTTAATATGGGAGGTAGAACGCAAAGGAACCTAAACGTGGGGTTAATAAGTTTTGGTTAGTTTTTCTTTGAATCACATTGAAATAATCTTTGGGGTTAAATATTTGCAACCTCGTTAAAATCCGGCGCGAGCCAGCATAATTTGGATTACATTTTGCAATAAGGAACCACTATTTCTGGCCCATTTTTAGAAACAACATACATGCTTTTGGTTTCCCTACGCAGATATGTGCTTTTATGGGAGAGCCAGAGATAGTGGTTCCTTATTGCAAAATGTAATGCATTAAACCTCGATCACATTGGTGACAGTCAGATGCGCTAGCAAGTGGCGAACTCAGAGTGATACCGTGAGAAATTAGAGTACATTAGTTCAGCAGGACATTTTCCTTTACTTTCTAACCTTACTTTTACCTTACTTTTTAACCTACGGTTTCGGTCGATTTGACCAAACATTTGATAGATCAACTAAGTCCTTCTCAGTGATCGGACAGAAAAAAGTACAAAAAAAGAAGAGGAAATTGATTAATAAGCAAATTTTTTTGGGTATTCGTGTTTGGAAAATCAGAACTCCAAAGCACGGAAAAAACCTCAACAGAGCGGCGATACATGTTAAAAAATTATTTCCGCATTAAAGTTGGCAACCTGAAACGCATCAGTTTTGATGGATTACAAGTTCCGCATCTCATTGCTCAGCGACTCAGAGTTTTTATTCGTTCTCATTACATTACTTTTAATTTAAGATAAATAAGGGTAGGAACATTTTCAAAATTACCCCCTTCTCGGATTTTTTTCCGACTGAAACCTCGTTCGGTTCGTGCTTTACTTCAGCCCTCCTCGATTAGAAAATAGCGCTACGCACTACCCTCTTCCTTAAGCCCTTCCGTCTCTGCTGTTTGAATCCACTTACAAGTTCATCGAATCTTGACCTTTCCCATGCTTCATTCTCTAATTAATCATATGCTACGAGATTTATGCCTTGAAATCATGGCGCCTGTGATCTCACCGAGAAATTGAGTATACTCCGAAAGAGATACTTTCGGTGTCATCTTTAATGTTTATCTACGAGTTACATTTAGATGTTCATTGTGCTTCATTCTTTTAATGGAAAAAAAGATTGAGCAGTTCATCAGAAAAAAAGCCTCTTGGATCCAGAGCCCAGACTCTTATAAAATTTAATAAGAGAACATACTCTCGATTCGATGGGATTTTGTTTGGAATCGAGAGCCAGGCGGATTTCCTTTTGATTTAAGCAAAATTCCGATGAATCAAGATCATTTTTCATGTCAAATTTCTTAAGAGTCTGAACTTTAGACCCAATGAACTTTGTTTCCTGTGTTTCATCATTCTTCGAAAAATGATTAAAAATAAGTTCTAAGTATGAAAAAAATGTATCACTGAAAAAAAATTATACATTAAAAAATTCCTTTGAGGAGAAAACGTTTTATTGAACTGAGATACTTTTTTTTATTTAAATTCAGAGACAACCGAAGTCATCGATGACAAAGGTACATTCCTATGAATGGAGAAAAAGGTATCTTGCTCCTTATTTCTTCAGTCGAAAAAAAAAAAAATCTCATACTCGAAAAAAATTTTAAAGCAGAAAAAAAAAATCTTCAAATAAGGAAAAAAAAATCCTTCTTTAAACAAAAAGGTTCGTTAATTATTATTATAATTGATCAATATTGCTATGACCTACATTGCATCTTTTGCAAAAGCGCCTATCTGCTGGGTGGAGAAAGAGATAATTTAAGTCGTATAGAGCCTGAGTTTGGAATACTTCTATACAAAAGGTCTCGCACAATGTAGGACTAAAATTGAAATAGCCTCTTATCTTGGATAGCTTTGCGTATACCGATAGTTTTTTTTTTTTTTTCTTGGTAAAAAAAAATAAAACACCCTGCTTTTTCTCCTAATAGTCGCTCCGTGATATAAGTATATTTAATACATCTGAAGCGAGGAGTTGCATGTTGGGAGAATGAATATGATTTTCCATAGCTTGTCCGCAAAATACAATCAGACGTGGAGCGAACGGTGATCTGTACTGTTATGTTAAGGAAGAACGACGTATGAACATTGGAGAGTTGCCAAATTTCCCCGGATAAAATATGTATTTCTGAGGAAAGTTATGCATATTTTTCCTAAAAATTTTCAGATATTTGTGATTTAATTGCAAAAAAACATTCGAAGAAAAACATCGACAATTTTCCCAGAAAATTCGTTATTTATTAAAAGAAACATGGCAACGTCTGAAGGCTCATACGGTGTTTCCTCTTAGCAAGGCAGTATGGATCTACCGCGAGAGCGCGATATCTTCAACTGAGTTCGCTTCTTTATACAGCCATTGAATGAGCGTCTGTAAAATAGATTTTATCACCAAAACTCAACAAAAAGACCCCGAGATCCGTACAAAGAAAAGGACATCGGAGAAGAAGGTAAAAAAACCTCCCCGGCCAGGTGTTGGCAAAGTCACCCCTTTCGGAAACCGGAGTCCTCGAGGGCGACTCCCTGTGAAATCATTTCATTTTTATGTCGAAAGGGTGGAGGTCGCTCACGAATCATATTTAGCTTAATATCAGCACGTATGTAAATGCGTTATGAAACCGTATCTAGTTTTGCAAAAAGGGAAGGGTCGGGGGATGACCAATACTTAATAAAAAACGCCGTAAAACCTAGCATATTTACGTGCGACTGATTATCCTATTATACTTGCGCGGTCCACATACTCCTCGCGAATTGAATGGTCCATACCGGGGGTACCTCCCGTATAAATTGCGAGTTTGTGCCTGTAATTTTTACGTGGATTCTATGTCCAACCGAGTGCATCCCTCGGGATGGGGCCCGGTGCCTGATGGAGGGTAGCCTCCGTGGCTATGCAAATATCGGTCAGAGATTTACCCTTTGAACGGCCCTCCTCGCGCGCATAGCTAATAAGGCGTGGTGTTTTTATACGAATATACTCGTTAGTGCATTAAAAAGAGAGCCCAGTTGAGAAATATAATTTACGGGTTCGGAGGCCCGTTTATTACGCGTATCTTCCTTTATTTTTACACGTTTGAATAGCGCGGGCTGCCATGTCGGGCTAAGGAAAAACGCCGTATGAGATTCCAGACGTTGCCAAATTTCCTTCGACAAATCACGAATTTTCCGGAAAGTTTGTGAATATCTTTTAAACAAAATTTCCGGGAATATCGTTCGTAATCCGATCTAAAGAGTCTGAAAATTTCAAGGGAAAACATGCACAACATTCCGCAAAAATACATGTTTTATCCGCGGAAATTTGACAACATCCGAAGGCTAATACGGCGTTCCTCCAAAGCAGGGTAGTGTTGGACGTCTGACGGATCGGGGCAGAATCAAGTATTCATTTTTATCGAACGATTTGAATATGAGTGTATGACTCGATCGAAAGTGACTTGAGAATTTGCATTTTCCCGGCCGGCTTCCAGCGCGGCGGCAGCAGTTCCGATCCTTCAATTTAAGATCTATTCTTTTCGGCCGCCCTATTGAAGCCTCGGCCCGATTGGTTTTCGGCCGGCGGTTCCATTGATTGAGCGTAATTAATGTTGCAAAGGGTTGCGGGATCTATTTACCCCTGCATTTGCGTATTGTCAGCTTTCGATGCGTTTTCACTGCGGCTCACACATGCAAATCTCCTGGATTTATTATTATCATTTAAATTTCCCTACGCAGCTCCCCACGCCGCGCTGGTAAACTGAGCCATAACCAAATTACAGTCCTTACTTCCGCTGTCGAACACTGATTTATCCTCATCAAGGTGCATGCGAGTAACTTATGCAAGCGGGCTAAATGAATCATCGGTGATTTTTAAATCTCTTCCGATAGGAGTCGAGCTTGGGTATCAAAATAAATTACACGACAACAAATACCGAGTGACAGAAGCTCCAGGATCGCTGCATTGCCATTTAAATGTTATGCATGACGTGGGCCATTAAGGGGGAGGATTTCAGCAACCTTCGTCGTTGAACTCTGGGCCCGTTTTTGAGTGCTGAAATTCTACGCAAATGACTTTGAGCGATGCATGCTGATGTGTGGAGAGCTACGCGTAAGTTTGGAGTGAAATATTTGTAAGTTGATGCATTTACTCGAATATTTCAAGTCTCTTATTGTTTGACATCGAGCGAATCTCAGTTAGATTGCATTTAGCAAAAAGGAGCCAGCGCAATTATAATGTTGTTAAAATGTTGCGTTTTCATAATTATCTAAACTATATCCCGAATTAGCAAATAATTTTTGCATCCCACCAAAAAATTGTTACGTCTAAAGGGAAATAATTGCGTAAATTTTAAGACAGTACAAATAACTCAGTATTTTTAAAAGAAAAAAAATTTGCACAGTTTTGAAAACAATGTAATCACGCTGGTTCCTTTTTGTTACATGCGATCCAATTGAGGGGCTTGCAGGTATAGGCGCATAAGTGCAGTTTTGGAAAAAATCAAGATATTCATGAACTCAGCTAAAAATAGTCCGAAACTACATTCTTGAAAAACTCACAGCTAAAATCCAACTTTAAAGCATCAAAGTGAGGTTAAGCTTCCTTTCTGCCATTAGGCTCCATGTGAGTAATTTTGAAACTTTAAACATGAATTTCTTGAAAAAGCAAAAACTGCACTGATGCGCCTATTTCTCCAAAAGCGCATCGACTATGAAAGACACACTGGATCAGAAAAAATTTGACTTGGATTCGTTTGGAATCATATGGTTCCGGAGTTCAACTTATTTGAACCATCTTCTCCCGAGTTCAATCATAATGTATTCACGTTCACTTTCAGATGAGATGTGTCACCATCACTTTCTCCGTCGGTCGGTAATATTACACCAGTTGTCATTTACCAACTGTATAGGTACACTGCAAAAAAAAAAATTGACCTGCTATAAGCAGAAATATTCTTGTATCAGCGACCGAGAGGAAATTTCCCTTGAACCATGCAGAAAAGATGATTTTGGCAAAAAGAAACTAACTCAAGCCGAGCAGATCCCCGCTTAATTCATGCGATTTTATTATTGATTCGGGAAGAAACTTTCTTGACGGCAAATTCAAATTATTTTTTTTCCCATTGTGCACGACTATTCCCGATACGATAACCAAATTTTCGTTCAACCGGAGTAAAATTGCAAATCGTGTTGTCGACATAACCAAAATATTGTAAAATAACAGGAAAACTACTGAAGAGTCTCTGGCTTTACCAGCATTGCGAAGAACAAATTTCTAGGAGTGGAAGACGGTTCTCTTCAGATTGCAAGCGAAAAAAGGGGGCGTTCTTTCAAGTGCGGATATCTGGCGAAGCGTCGCCGATTCGATATTGTATCGTATATATGTATCATCGTTATCGATAATTGTATAAATGTATCGATATATTCCCATTCGAAGCCGTGGTAATAAAATCGAATATCAAGGCGTCCGGTCCGTCATTTCCAAACACCCTGATAATCGATCATTTTCCGTAGCTTGAAACGGCAGATCAATCGATCCATCGCAAAGCACGAGACCAGCAGCGGGACGCGAATGATCGATTATCGATATTTCTCCATTTGAAGCTATGGTAAAGAATCGATTATTAAAGTGTTCGCGGCGATCACCCTGTTTATCGATATTTTTCCATAGGTTTAAATGTCAGATCGATCAATATATCGCAAAGCACGCCACGCCACAGCACGACGCGATTGAAAAGAAGCGGTCGGAAGCGCGGGAGGAAAAGACGGGGAAAGAAAAATCGTTAGCCACGTCTCGTCCATTAAAACGCCCAATTTGTAATCCTTTGTCTCGGGAGGGTAATGATATATCGAAAGCAATTACACCGGATCTGCCCGGGATTCACCCATTCGTGAAAAAGGAGCGGAGTGCTGTTTGAAATTTTTAATGTTATCATTATTAAACATACCCCCGTTTTCTATAAAATGCAGGTACACCTACATGAGCACGGCTGCGGCGCGCGGAGCCTCATCCGGTCTTAAAAAACAATGGTCAATCTAACAACAACGACTTCAATATTTTCGTTCAAACATATGTTTCCGTTCTGATCCTGTCGCGCTCGCGTCCTCCCTTACCGATATTGTCAGCGTTGCCAATTTCCAGGGTTGCCACGGAATTTAGAAAATGAAATTCCCTGACACATTTTGGTGAAATTTCCTAACAATGGAGATGTTGCCAATCTGAGAAAGAGAAATAGAGAGAGTTTCAAGACGTCATGTAGTTTATTTTATCACCAAAATCATAAAAATATCATCATTTCGAAAGTCTCCGGTAGATGGGCAAGAATATGGGTACGCTCGAGACGAGAACCGGTATTCGAGTCCCGGCACCCAATGACGTCATCGAATGGAGATTTTGCATGTGTTAGGGATTTGCGATTTGACTGTTGTTTCTTATGTAAAAATTCGCGAGAAACACGATGGTGCCACTGGTTTTCTCTCAAATCGACTCCCAAGCTCAAAAAAAGCTCTCAAGTTGAGGCCAAAATGGAGGGGATATCCCGCCCTACCCTGAGAGACCACCTCTACATCAAAACAAACTCCTCCATGCAAAGATAGGGAGCAAATACATTAGCAGGATTGCCGTGTTTTCAGTTTTAGAGTCCCCAAATGAAGTGGCAGCCCTGTCAATGTATTTGCTCCCTATCTTTGCATGGAGAGTTTGTTTTGATGGAGAGGTGGACTCTCAGGGTAGGGTGGGATATCCTCTCCATTTTGGCCTCACTTTGAGAGCTTTTTTTGAGCTTGGGAGATGATTTCAGAGAAAACCAGTGGCACCATCGTGTTCCTCGCGAACTTTTACATAAGCAACAGCAGTCAAATCGCAAATCCTTCACACATGCAACATCTCCATTGAAGATCTGACGGATGGTCAAGAAGGCATGATTGAAAATAGTTTTCAGGAAAAATTTCTTGTTCAAAATATAAAACTCATTCTGAAAGGCAAATGAAGGTGATTTAAGAAAATTTCCCTGACATTTTCGTCATTTTCCCTGACTTTCTAAAATTCCCTGGCAATTCCCGGTTTCTTCCTGACTGTGGTAGCCCTAGATTCCTCCCATCGTCTTCACGAGAAGAAAAAGAAGGATGCCGCATAATTTTCTTACATATCCATATCGTCGTTTCTCCTACTAAAGAACGTTACTGGGGTGTCTACTAGGACGGGCTGGCTAAAAATCAGTATGTTTATCCAGCACTTTTTCAGTACATTTCCGAGAAGTTCAGTACCTCCATTAGATGAAATTCGGAAATTTCAAAATTTTGAATTTTTCGCTAAAATGGATCACTAGACAAGGTACTAAGCTAAAGATTCTGATACATGTTTCTATACCAAAATTTCACGTAAAACACGATTCGTGTGACGAAAATTACTGAAATCGGCTCCTAATCAAGATATCAAATGTTTCTTGACGCGTGAATTTAAACCTTCTGCTCATGAAAACACAATAGTCTACGTGAGTCAAATCACAAACCAAACTAAGCCGTGGCAGTCTCTGCGATACGTAAGTATGACAATCTCAATCTTGACACTTTGGCTCAGCTATAGCAAATTGTTTGTACTTTGACCGATAAAGGGTGGGACATGATCAATGTTTGATTGACAAAACCGTTGTAGTGCGCGATTTGACTCACTTTGATTGTAGAGTATTGTGATGCTTGTAACCGGACAATTCAAATGTCCCATAGCCAATTTTAAGTAAAAACCGTTAATATCTCAAATATGAGTTGCTGTCAGTAATTTTCAATGCAAGAATCGAGTTTTACGTGAAATTCTGGTTAAGGAACATGTATCAGAATGCTTAACTTCGTACCTTGTCTAGTGGTCCATTGCGGCAAAAGTGAAAAAATTCCGGATCTTCTTGCGGATATTCAGCACTTTTTCAGTACTTCCGGACCGCCCTTAAAAGATCAGCACTATTTTCGGAAATTTCGGACTTGTAGACGTCCTGACGTTACTACATTTTAATGTTGCCAAATTTTCCCACACAAATTGCAATTTTAATTGTAGTATCTTTGGCATATTTGACTGAGAATATCACTGTTTTTTTTTTCATTTGATCTCATGCCAAAATCAGTCAAAAATTTGGACAAAAATTGCACTTGCACCATCTTGTGAAAAATCGAATCGTTCGAGTCAATTTGACTCCCTCGGAGTAGAATTACGCCCTTTGCCTGGGAAACGACGATATGCGTCGCAGGCAAATAGTAAAATCAGGCATTTTGGCAAATAGTCAAATATATACACGTGGATTGAAACTCTGATTCTGTTCCTAATTTTGGACTAAATAATTCATGGCTCATGCAAGATAGAATTCACTGTAACAAAGTGTATGACAAGCAATTTTCAGGTCGTGGGCAAACACTCATGTTGAAATTTTCGGCATATTAATAGAACACAGAATTCCGAGGATTTTTACTTTTAAATACATGAAAAACATTTGAAAGGAAGGAACGAGGAGAGTTTGTAGATTTGATGGTTTAATTTCCCCAAAACATTGAAAACTCGTAAGCTCTTGGCCATAAATTTACAACATTTCGCGAACTGTCCAAATTTGACTACTTGACTGCGACATGGGTGTGAACGGCGAATGTCGAGTCTTTATTTTGGAGAAAATCGTCTTCGAAGATTCCAAGGCTTTTTTCTTCTAAGGAGTTCCATCCAGGTAAGATTATTTGACTTCTAGACCGGGAATTAGACGAAATGCCTGGTTTGATTATCTTTGCATGAGACAGACATTGAAAGAAATGCCTGCTAAATGGCAGCGTAAGAGGGACGATTTTCTCATTCCTCGCAGATCGAACTTAAACGACCGGTCGAAAAACGCACTCTATAGCGAATCAAACGTGAATTGTTATTGGCTACGGCATGAGCCGCTCGCACAATATGCATGAGATGAAGGACGATGCAATTTCAGCCCTTTCGCGACTGCTTAATCCGCCGTGCTAAGGTGAAACGCCGTATGGACATTTGAACGTTGCCAAATTTCCTTCGACAAAATAATCATTTTCTGGGAGTTAAGAAGATTTTTCTTATATCTCAAACAAATCAGATTACAGGGCGAAGGTTATTTCACGAAAAATTCCAGGAACAATGTAAATCACTAAAAACAAAAACCAGTTTATTTTTGGGGGGAAATTTGGCAACGTCTGAATGTCCATAAGGCGTTTTTCCTTGACAAGGCAGTAATAGACTCAGAGTTGGGCGAACGCAACAACGGGCGGGAGACAAACAACGTGCGAGGATTCAGACGTTGCCTGATTTCCTCCGATCAATTATTTATTTTTGACGAAAGTCACGCGCATTTTTCCTATGAATTTATAAATATACTTTACAATAAAATGCCGACAAAAATGTCTGTCAAATGAAAAAAAAGAGTATCCCAAAATTTTCTCGGAAAATTCCTCACACGTCGAAGGAAACTCAGCAGCGCTCAGAGGCACATACGACGTTTTTCCCGAGCGCGCGGCGAGGCGAGCGGGAGAGGTGAAGGGTCGCGATTGGAATGAAATATGAAGGCGAGACCAGCTTCGGAGTTCTCTCATAAAATTCGCGAAATCATAAAAAAGTGCGGAGAGTATTTAGCCATGGTGCGCCGCGCAGCCCCTTCTCCAAAACGCTTCCTCCATTCCACCCTTCTCCCCCCACCCCTCCGCGGCGGTCGCGGATGATGGCCATAAACCTCCCACCATAATTTTAATGTCTTTCAGTACATTTTATAACAGTTTTTACATAACTTCTCTAGTTTCCGAGGCCCCGGTCCCGCGGCCATAATGTTCCGGGAACTTTCAATTACACTCCTTTTATGTTTTCTCCGAGGAATCCCGCGTTTTTCTCGCCCGACAAAAGCCCGGTGGCGAGGCGCGAATGATCGATCGGCGATATTTCCCCCATTCGAAGCTGTGGTGAAGGATCGATTATTAAGATGTTCGTAGCGAACACCCTGTTTATCGATCCTTTACCATGGGTTTGAATCTCAGATAAATCGATACATCGCAAAGGCCGAATCGGAGACTCGCATTGTTTCGCCGTGTTCCCTCTCGGAATTTTAGTGCGCGGATTCCACATTTACGGGATCTTCATTATTTAGCTTGTAAATAATGGGAGGAAGGAAATCCAATTTTCTTTCGGTCGTGATGCTTTCCACGAGACATATACAAGATACGGTATATATACGGGCCTTCTGCATCACGATGAGTGAATCACTAGGAGTTCATTTAACTCTGAATGATTTGCGCTACATGTTATTTTAACGCATACTGAATGAAAAATGTGTAAATTAGGGACTGGTGGTAAAAAATGAATTTTCAGATTTTCAGCGGTGTGGGTGCATGGACCAAAACAGTCATCATCTCCTGTAATTCCTTTATGAATAAAAATCCAAAGGGATGATCACTTACCAAATAAGAAATTCAGCGACGGGAACAAAATCTGGAACAAACAAAGCAGATTATAAGGTAAACCCTTAAAAAATGAAGAAGAGTATCGATAAATGACGTATTGAATGATCAGAATCACCCTAACTTAATCGGATGATACCTAATTTTTTCTTATGTTGAATTTTTTCACCAACCTAAGGAACATTCTGACTTGGAATTTTGTTAGTATATTCTTGCCAATCGGAGGAAAAGCAATACAGAGAGTTTCAAGACGTCATGAAGTTTATTTTATCACCAAAATCATAAAAATATCATAATTTCGAAAGGCTCCGGTAGATGGGCAAGAATATGGGTACGCTCGAGACCAAAGCCGGAATTCGAGTCCCGGCACCCAATGACGTCATCGAATGGAGATGTTGCATGTGTGAGGAATTTGCGATTTGACTGTTGATTCTTACGTAAAAGTTCACGAGAAACACGATGGTGCCACTGGTTTTCTCTGAAATCAACTCCCAAGGTCAAAAAATGCTCTGAAGTTGAGGCTAAAATGAAGGGGATATCTCACGCTATCCTGAGAGTCCACCTCTACATCAAGACAAACTCTCCATGCAAAGATAGGGAGCAAATACATTAGCAGTGATGCTGTGTTTTCAGTTTTAGAGTCCCCAAATAAAGTGGCAGCCCTGTCAATGTATTTGCTCCCTGTCTTTGCATGGAGAGTTTGTCTTGATGTAGAGGTGGACTCTCAAGATAGCGCGGGATATCTCCTAAATTTTGGCCTCAACTTGAGAGCTTTTTTTGAGCTTGGGAGTTAATTTTAGAGAAAACCAGAGGCATCATCGTGTTTCTCGCGAACTTTTGCATGAGAATCAACAGTCAAATCGCGAATTCCTCACATATGCGACATCTCCATCGGCGAGGCGTGAAAAAAGCTCGACAGTAGCGCCTCCACCGCCCTTTCTACCGGCTAATGAGCGGAGCGGCGCGAACTTTCGGCGGGGGGCGCAGCGCGTCGGTCGGGTACATTATCGACAGTTATAAAGCTGTTTTGAATAGGTTGAATCCTCGCCGGGAACCTTTTAATCTCAGTCGGCTACAGGCGCCTCCTCGCCGCAACCCAACCCTTTCCGTGTCGCCTCCGAACCTCGTGTCGTCTAATTATCGCACCTTCGGCGAGACTGAATTAATTCGCAATTTCACACAGACGGCCCCGTCCCGAGATGCCGCGACTTTTCGCGCCTGATTACTTGTATCTGTCGTGTATTAATGCCGCGCTTTACACTTCCCGCGCCCATCCCGATGACATTCGTTTCCGGGCCGCGCGACTCCCAGGTCTGGAGCTGAGCGCTGGGAAGTTTTATCGCCCCCGACAACCTGGAAAGTTTCGAGTCATCAGTACCGAAAGCTCGCAGACTCTTCAAATTTTAAAAAAACACATTGGATCTAGAGTCCAAACTCTTAAAAACATCGACAAGAAAAAATACTCTTGATTCAATCGGATTTTTGTTTAAATCAAGAACCAAGCCTCTTGAATTGAGCGGATTTCCTTTAGATGTAAGCTTTAATCTGATTGAATCAAGAGTATTTTTACTTGTCGATGTTTTCAAGAGTCTGGACTCTATATCAAATGTGTTTTTTTTCCAGTGAGCTGATGGACCTGAAGAGAAGCCATTCATAGCCATCATAAAGGCCGTTAACTCCTTATTTTTAGATTGTTGTCATGTTCGGATCTTCGAGAAACAGGGTGAAACCTCTCCTTTTTCAATAATTGTGTCCAGAGGATAATTGAATCAGTGAGAACGAAAACACACCAACTCGGAAAAATAAAAATAATCAAGACACGCGCAAAACTGCACAGAAGGTGAAGAAGTTAGTTTAAGAAAAAGATTTTTGCTGCCGAAAGACATGTGCTCATGGACACTTTAAAAGTCCAAGTTGGAACAGATGCGCTAACTTCAATGACCTTTATGTAAATTAACGGTCTTTAATGAAAATTGATCATTTTCGAGTTACCGAGTTGGTGCGTTTTCCTTCTCACTGATTCAATTGACTTTGGAATCGAAAACTTTGGCATATTCCATTAAATCTCAAAGCTCTATTTGGCAACATGTTCGTATGAGAATATACATTTTTGTTTATTACCCACGAGCAACTCCTTAATCTGCCAAAGTCAGAAGGCGGAAACTTTTTGTTTACGCTTAAAATTAGTGTGGCAGTCATCTCCTGTAAGCGCCAAACTTTTTAATGGTCGGATGGTAATGTAGGAAAATCCTCCTTGAAGTACCTCATCTTCATATTTGGGGCAGGCGTAAAACTTTGCCGTAACGCGGGGCAGAGTTACCGGAAAATTGGTTCAAACTCAACGATGCTTCTTAATCCTGATTTAGACAACTGTAACTATACGATTCCCCGCCTCGTCAGAGTAGAAAAAATTGCGATAAGACCCTTTACACTAGGTTTCAGGTGCTGTTTGTGCTTTTGCATGGAAAATAATGAACACTGTAAGGAAAAAATGATGTTTTATGAATCAAATCAATTGGCAAAATATGAAACCCCGTATGTGCGTTTGCGTTGCTGCAGACTACCTGTCATACTTAATTGTTTCTTTAAAAAATTAGTCAGGGTAATTTCTTGAAAATTTCGTCGATTTTTCTTCTCTGCCACTAAAATATTCTGTTTAAATTTCAAGCCATAAAGTTGACGTGTCTCTTCGCACAAATAAAATAGAAACGAACATTACGAGCTCTGATTACGAGACACCGCAATGAAGATTAGTGGTCTCAAACTTTGGCCGTCGAAATTCCGTTTTCCCGGATAACATAGTACAATAACAAGGGCCCAAGATATTAGTGTTATGAAACCACCTTCAGGATTTTGCTTTTTCTTGCATAAGAAAGTTCGGATGTCTATGGAATATTGTGCTCGTAAAGTTAGATATTTTCATGTCGAATAATTTTTGGGAGTTTGTCAGCACTCTGCTAAATAAATAGTATGTACCAGCACGTACGTAAGCTAATGATATATTTTTACGAACCATAAAATACTACGAAAGCTCTGAACTCTTCGCTTCCTTTCTAAAACAAAAAACCTCCTATTGCAAGGTGGTTTTTCCTCCTCCTCCTCCTCCTTACCAAGACGGGTTTTAACCGAAGAGCCGAGCCTATGCAGTAAATACCACCAAAAAATATTTTCAAAAACCTGAACGATTCTTTTCCTCCCACCTTCATTTAGCGACTAGATAATAGGAGGTCAAACGCGAAGTAAAAACATGTTTTTAAAATTCCTCGCAAAAGTAAGGATTCTGCCATTTTTTTCGCACTGAACAAGAAAAAAGTCGAATATTCCGATCGATAAGCGATACTCAACTTTCGATAAGCAGGATCGAACTTTTTCAAGCGTAGCTTCAAGACAGGATAACTTAATCTAAACGCTTTTCTGTTCTGCCTTGAGTTCGCGCGAGTCAGTGAGCAGAGCGAGAGACTGAAAAAGAAGGTTGACACGTACCCAATTTAATACAACGCTATATTTGACACTTAATGCATGCTCATATATACTAAAACTCCTGCCCGGGAGATTGAAAAAGGACCTATGACAAATCGAATCGAGGTCGTTGCACGAGGGATACGATCCACTCCGGGGCACTTTACGGGGGGTATTGAGCCGAAGATTCCGAGTAAAACAATAGAGAAACAGCGTCCAATTTCGCGGCTTTTACGGGGGAAGACCGCACAAGCCACGATTCGGCAAGGGCCACTGCCAGTTAGATCCCTCGCTGGCGGATTCGCCGAAGAGCCAATAATGGGCGAACGAATGGGCGGAAAACTAGAGCCGGGATCGCTGCGACAGAAATCGTAAGACATGCAGATGGAATCCTCGCTGATCGCGTAGATCTGCTCGTGCAGAGAACGCAGGAACGTGCGGCATGGCAGTGGGATCAGTGCTTTGCCATGTATCGATTGATCTGCCATTTAAATCTATGGAAAGGCTCGATGACCAGGGTGACCTTGATAATCGATTCTTTCCTACGGTTTCAAATAGGGACTATCGATAATCGATCATTCGCTGAGCGAGATGGAGGCACCGAAAAGAAGGCGAGGAAATTGAGGTGAAGGGGGAAAATAGGCGAAAAACCATAAAACTTCTCCACGACGGAGCCGGCTTCCAAAGGCCCGTGCAGAACTGCAGCTCCGCGCTGCACCGCGACCCGTGGCGGAAATTCGCATAACGCTCCTGAGTTGCACACTTGTTGAAAATTCGTCTGGTTTTTCGATACTTGCGACGAGAGGACTGGAGCTACACCCTCACTGGGAAAAAAACACATTGGATCTAGAGTCCCAGACTCTTGAAAACAGTGACAAGAAAAAATACTCTTGATTCAATCAGATTTTTGCTTGAATCAAAAGGAAATCCGCTCAAATTAAAAGGCTTGGTTCTTGATTTAAGCAAAAATCCGATTGAATCAAGAGTATTTTTTCTTGACGATGTTTTTAAGAGTCTGGTCTCTAGATCCAATGTGTTTTTTTTTTTTTTTTTTTTTTTTTTTTTTTTTTTTTTTTTTTNTTTTTTTTTTTTTTTTTTTTTTTTTTTTTTTTTTTTTTTTTTTTTTCCAGTACTGCAAAAGCTGACACTGAGAAAAAAAGGATCTTAAATTTGTCGCCAAGAAGTATTTTGAATTTTGCTGCATAGTATTAACTACTTTCTTGTTTAACCCAACCATTGTTTTCCTTGTATCAAGAAAAATTCAGCTTTGATCAAGATAAAAAAAAAATTCTCACCGCTAAATTCAAGAATCATTATGCTTGAGCCAAGCGCCTTTTCTTTCAGTGGAGAACAAAAAAGAAAGCCGTCACACAGTAGATCGAGTCAATAGGAGAGGTCGGACAAAATTTGGAAACTTTAACTCATACCTCCGGTCATACAAAACTTTGAGATTCTAAAAGTGGTTTCATCCATCGGTTTTCTCGTGAAATTTTCCAAGAGAGACATCCCTAAAAATTTAAAATTTGACGAAATAAACATCAGTACTTGCAGTTTGAGTTAAAAATTTCAGGTACGACTTCCCTGATTGACTCGATCCAGTGTGCGTCACAGCGAAATTTGACACAGTCGGGAAATGAAGGATTTTTTAGAGGTATGGAGGCCGACTTGGTGATAATGGGTGGATGGCGCTGCCTTCATCACTTCTTGTCTAGGTTGTAGGTTGCTACACACAGGTAGAAAAATTAAGCTTCCATCCAATTTTCCTGTAAACGCGTTTTTTTTCCTAATCAGTCTCAAGAATTCCATTAAACTTATTCATCCGCAGTGCTCTTCAGTTGAGACGTCATAATCACTTGATTTGTTTCTGTCTCAGTCTAATGAATCATTAATTTCCCCATTACATTGAAGGCGTGAGCTAGCTCGAGAATAATCTGAAGTTGTACGACACGAAATTTCAAGTACGTCCGCATCTTAATTTTTGAGGGATGCGGAGACACGAGAAAAAGTAACCGAAATCTTATAGGTTAGTATGGGAAGTAAAATACGCGAAGTAACACAATCGGTCGGTTACCTTTTGTGTGGTAGTTTTCCCTGTGTCAAATCGACCAAATCTTAGGTTTGAGGTGACCGAATCTTTGAGTTGAAAATCTGTGACCTCGTTAAAAATTAGTCGCCAGCCGCCAGGATCGGATCTGGATCACATCGGTGGGAATCCAATGCGTTAGCCACTTGCAAGCAGCGACCTCATCTGGGTTAGGGGAGGAAAACAAGAGTACATAACAGTGGCGTGAATGATCGATTATCGATATTTCCTCATTTGAATCCGTGGTAAAGAATCGATTATTAAGGCGTTCGCTGCGAACACCCTTTGAACGATCGCTAGATTCTGATTGAATCAAGAGTACTTTTTCTTGTCGATGTTTTTAAGAGTCTGGACTCTAGATATAATGTGTTTTTTTCCCAGTGTTGTTTTTCCCGATTCGCTTTTTTCTTCCAGCAAACTCATCTCAGGATCAATTTGGCAACCGTAAGTCATGTACGGTATGTTAGCTTTGAAATCAAATTGCACGCGGCAGTAAAAAAGCAATAGTTATAAAAATGCTGCGGTTTTTATTCCTTTTTCGCCAGCATATTTAACGCTTGCAGATGCGTGACCAAACAACTAGGGACCAATACTGTCACTTTTAATTTCGCTCTAATCACGCGGATCGGAACTGCATGAGCTCCGGAGGTTGAGGGGTTCGAGGTTCTGCGACGCGAATTTGAAATTCCAGCGATTCCCTATTCACCGCGATTGATTTACATCGAAAATGAGCGTTTTTCATTTATTTCAACTCTTTCGAATTGGAAGTTAATTTTTCGTCTAGACAGAAGTTTTTACGAGTTCCACTATCGGTAATTTATGGTCTTATTTGCGCCAGCACGTCTTGTGCCGAGGCTTCATCTCTTCCTTTGTTTCTTTTCATTGTGTTTCCCCGAGTGTTCCTTCATTTGGACGTGTTTATGCTAAAACGAACTAAGTTGCACGCAAATCCTGGGGACATAGGTTCTTTTGGCAAAAATACGTCCATTTACAATGTTACTCGGATGCAATTGGCAATCGAGTCGAAACGAACCCACAATGTAATTATCCTGATAGTTGTATCCTTTCGAAAATTTAATTTTGACAGCGTTTTTTCCGAACCTCAAAAGAGGCCGCGTTGCCAAATTCAATTATGAAAATGAGGCTATTAAAACTATCATTACACTTGATTTATCGTCTTCGCAGAGCGGAGCGCATGGGGAAAAAATGCACGAGGAAAGCCAATAAAAACCGTCATTTGAGGAATAGTCGTGCACATCGAAAACTTTCAGCTCGGTGCAGACTTTTCAATGCCCGAAGAACGTTGTGCAGTAAAGAATTCGTTTGATACTGTCTTTTTTATATTCTTCCATGAAGCTTCCACTTGCTCAAACGATAAGACGACAAAGTGTCCCAACCCAAAATAAGATGGAAGATTTTGTAAGCGAGTTTTCAAATACCTCATGAGATATTTAAATAGAGACAAAAAGCTCGTATTATGTAGCAAATACGTGTTTTCCGCTTGCCGTGCTTGGAAGTAGAGCAAAAAAAAAAAAAAAAAAAACCAAAAAACGTTTAAGCTATAAGTTCGTGCGCTTATAGTACAGCATTGGCGTGGCATGCTTTGCGATAAATCGACTAATCTGCCATTTAAACCTATGGAAAACATCATGAACGGTGGATGACATCATGGACATAATTTTTCAAAGCGCAATATCTTGGTTAATATTGAACGTAGGAAATCGCTGTTTATACAGATCTTAATATTCAGGGTGTCAACTGAAACAGGCTGACCAAAAATCAGTACTTTAACAGAACTTTTTCAGTACCTCCTTTAGACGAAATTCGGATTTCTCGCTCAAATTGCGACGAAAATAACAAGAAAATGAAAAAAATTCCAGACCTCCTTGCGGAATTTCCGCACTTTTCCGGTACTTCCGGACCGCACTTAAAAAATCGGTACTATTTCCAGACTTGACTTTCCGGAAATTCCAGATTTGTAGACACCCTGATACTTTCAGCTAATCTACAAGAATCAAGCATCAAAACACGATTCTGTGACCAGTGCAACTGACCCAATAGTATTGGGCGTCCGGGAAATAAACCAAGAGCAAAAACAACGTATCTATATAATTTTTTGAGAATTCGAGTTTACTCAAGTCTGAAGGAAAAAGCTGCGGCGGGCTGCCGCGCCGAACTGGTGGAGGTATGATTGAGATGAATGACTTACGCCACTGAGCCCCACGTAGAAATGAATAGTTGATTTGTTCACTCAATGAGTTTTTCAGTGGGAATAATGGTTTCACGTTAGTCTTCCTGCCTGCCAGCGTGTTACGGAACGTCCTGAGTCCAGATAAGATCACACTGCGGGTGCCGCTATTGCGGATATGAGGATTTCGGATGGATCCAATTGATGAGAAACATGGACCTCCTATTGACAGCTTGATCTGAATTGAGCGGCTTATTTAAAAAAGGACGTAAACGCCGTAGGGTCCCCATGGCGCTTACGCTCTTCTTCAAAGAAACCCTCCGATTGGGGAAGGATGGCATGGGACAACCACTCTCGGTAACCCCACGCTTTAGTCCTTCGACTAATGTAAGTCGTCTAGACTGTATCTCTACTCTGCCACCCTTCTCCGGGAATACCCGCGACGAATAAATACATGACGGTGCATGAAAAAAGAAAAGAAAATTCTTACAGGGTTGCCACAGAGTCTGGAAAATCAAATTCCCTGATTTCCCTGACACATTTTCGTGGAATTCCCTGACAATTGAACAAATGCTAGGTTTTTAAAAAGACAAGCAGAAATAGTTGTCCGGCAAAATTTCTTGTTCGAAATGTCAAACTCACTAAAGAAAGCAAATGATGGTGGTTTGAAATTTTTCCCTGACATTTTCCAGTTTTTCCCTGAATTCCCTGACTGTGGCAACCCTGTTCTTAGTAACCGACGTCACCCTTTTCATCGTTCCATCACCATCTCCCTTTGTTTGGGAAAAGGGAGGGCGCACATAAAAATATAAGTTTCGACGCAATAAATGAGAGTGAATGCTTGTTTTTTTGGAAAATTTTGGAAACTTTGCATTAGACATTCTAAATCGGTAGTTTTGAGTACCTGCTGGTTGTTCCTGATCTCTGAGTTTTGCCCCATTTTTTTTTAGTATTGAACGATGGCCATTTAGGGAGTTGTTTTCCCATCTTCAGATCCTTTTTTCTTTTTGATCGCTCCTTGTTAGGATGTTCAAGGGTTGTTAAGTGATCAAAAAGACACAAAGTGGGTACCTGAAGATGAGAAAAACAACTCCCGAAATGGCTATCAACCAATAATAAAACATGGGACGAAACTAGGAGATCAGGAATAACCGGCGGGTAAAACAATTCCAAAAGTACCATGAATTCTGTAAAAAAGGAAAAACCAATGAGATATTCTAAATTAAATTGGAATTTTATCTTTCCGTAGATTTGTTTTTCTACGATAGCTGCGTCATCATGTCCTGTTTTCAACCTTTTCAAAAGCACACAAGCAACGACGATGAGTAATGGCCTACAGGGCCGGATTTAGGGGGTGGCTACATAAGCCGTGGCCCATGGCGGCAAATTTTGCAATGTTCTAGAATGTAGGTATCAAAAAAAGGGAGGAAAAATCGGATTCAGAAAATAAATTACAAACGAGAAGAGACAACAAAATCTCTCATTTCCTGAGAGTAAAATTACAGTAATTTCTAATTTAGTCGTCTTTCGGTGATACAAGAGACAACGCCTTTAATTAGTCGAATTAAGAGAGAAACCAAACACGCAATTTGACCTGGAACGGAGCGGCGCGGCGCGACGGTCGGCGTGAAACGCATAGCGCCTACAAGACTGCATGAATACTTCACGCATTGCGTCAACACACTGCGGTCGGCTTGAAACGCCTAGCGACTACAAGACTGCATGAATACTTCACGCATTGCGCCAAACAGTGTGGTCAGCAGCGGTCAGCGTGAAACGCATAGCGCCTACAAGACTGCATGAATACTTCACGCATTGCTCCAACACGGTGCGGTCGGCGCGGCAGCGGCGGAGGGTAAAATTATTACCCACATTTATGTTTGTTCTATCATAATTTGTTCGTTCGTTTTTTTTTAAATGGAAGGCCTTGTCCAAACAGGGATGGTTTTACGAAACTGAACTTTTGTCAGTGTTGACAGGGCTTTCACAAAAAAGTTTAATTTGTCATCGTTCGAACAACAAATGAAATGTTTTCAATTTATCTTAGGAGTTTTCAATGATAATTTAAGAGTTTATGTTTCCCACAAACCCTGTAGCTGAGTTAACAAAACCGATCTACTTGAACTTGAATCTACTTTGTCCATGACAAAATCTAGAGCAACGAAGGTCGGCCGATTTATTTCCGACTACATTTAGCGATAGAAGCTATTATTTTATGGCTCATCTTTAAAAAAATAAGTATGTGAAAAAAATAAGTATGTAACCAACTGCAATGGGCCTGTTGCATGCAAGAGATACAGCCGCGCGAATAGACTTTTGAGAGGTTAAATGACACGAAAATTACGATGATCACATTAAAAAAGTCCGAAATACACTCCTTACTGCGCAATTTGCGTTGTTAGGAACGCGCTTTTTCAAATTTCCCGCGTCTGGGGGCAGTTTTCTAATCACCGGAAACGAGCAAACGGCGGGCTCGGTGATTTCCGGAAGATGTCGAGTCGTTGTTGTTGTTGTTGTTATTTTTTCCTTCAGTTTGTTTACAAACCCAACGTGATCTCTTATAGTGGTCCATATACGCTTTATGCAGTAACCAAATCGATCATCTGTTAAATATCCAACGCAATCCTTCTACATTTCATTTCACGATATCACGAGCTCCGATTTTTAGGTTCTATAGATGGCTGTAGGTTCCTCTCTTGGAATATAAGCCAATAAACCATCAGAAGAAGAAGAAGAAGATTTTTAGGTTATGTTGTCAGTTTTAGTTGACCGGAAATAGCCGCGAGTTGCCGTTAATGTTTCCGTTAGAAAACTGCCCCCAGACGCGGGAAATTTGAAAAAGCGCGTTCCTGACAACGCAAATTGCGCAGTAAGGAGTGTATTTCAGACTTTTTCAATGTGAGCATCGTAATTTTCGTGTCATTTAACCACTAAAAAGTCTATTCGCACGGCTGTATCTCTTGCATGCAACAGGCCCATTGCGTGTCCTCTAGAATGAACTAGAAATAAAAGGTTCCTTTTTGAAAACGGTCCAATTGCACTTAAGCCTATCAAACAGAACCATGTGCGGGTGAGAAATGTGGGGTGTGCGTGTTGAAGCTGCATAAGAAACAATGTGGTCAGTGATCGTGATTCCTTTTGAAGAATTGGAAAAGCGGGATTTTAAATTCAGGAAACAAGAACTATGTGCCAACTGAATGCCGGGTACTTGAGCCGCGAGCGTGGCAAGAGAACGTTGTGGACAGGGCTCATGAGTTAAAGCCGAGGAGCTACGAACAGCCCCGACCGAGGAGCCGCATCCATTTCCGTTGACGTCACTGGCGCTTTATTATTCTCATTCACTCTTACGTCCAGAGAACTGACGATCACACCCCATATTTCTCACCTGCATATAAATCTGTTTGATAGAAATACGTCCAATTGTGAACACGAAAACCTTGAAATCGGACTGAATTTTGGAAAAAAGTCAGTTTTTCAAAGGCCATCTTTCTCATGGATATTCCTTACTACATTCCCTTCTCTATGAAAGTTCTGAGTATGGTACGACCTGCCCGGTGGTAAAAATACATACAACACTCCGTGCAACTAGTAGAAAAAGGTTGATCCTAAGTAATAAGAGAAAAAAGTAAATTGCAAAAAAATACTGTAATTTATTAAAAAAGAATGTACTGTGAAAATTGGAGAAAATAATCAATTTATAAATATGCCGGTGCTTAGCAGGAGTAGAAAAATATTAGGTGGTAGTTTTAACAGAAATAACCTTTTGAAGAAAATAGCCGAAAAGAAGAGAATTAATTATGACAATTCTTATACCAATCACAAATATGGTATAAGTTAATAAATCAAACAACTTTTTGTTGAAGAACACAACTGCTGCGAAAAATATTCCATTGATTGATTCATTCATTCTGAATCTGCTTTTGAAAACTGGGCAATGAGAAAGTAGTACAAATATTCACTAATTAAAAAAAGGACAGCAAAAACGTTAATAAATCTAAAATATACAATGAAAAAAGAAAAGTATAACATACGACATGGAACATCAAAAACTAATAAAAGATAGGAAAAATGTAAAAAAATGAACAATTTGAAGCGGATCCTCTGCTGAAGACGGTACGTCACATGTTATGTGACGAACCGATTTAAATGTTTATTCCGTAAAATAGGGGTGAAAACAAACTGTTAGATCATCCGCGTCGTTCCTTAGCTAAACGCAGACCAGCATGTGAAGATCTTGGTTGTCTAGTAGATCGACGATCTTCTCCTTGAGGTCAAAAGGTAACGTAGAAAACTGTTTGAACAATACGGTAAATATACGAATACCCCTGTTTACGAGAAACCTGCGATGAGCGCCTTTTTCCAGCTGCCATTCTAAAATGCTTCCATACAGCGGGAATTGGGCTTTGTAAGATGATGTTTGGAATTCTCGTTGGATGTTCTCGTTCCGCAGATACTTAGAAATAGAACCAACGTCCTGTATCAAAATATCATAGAACGATATGTTCGTGCCTGGGACTCTGGTATTTTTCATACTTCTTACCTCCGTTTTACAACTCGATCGATAATCGGCGACTAATTCTGCGCTTCCCAACAGAGAGGCAACATGAACTATTTCACACCCGTCAAGAAGTCCGGCAGAGATCATTTTCACAATTTGGTGCCCAATCGCGCTGTTCCATTTTGAAAGCGCCGGGGTGTGTTGGCGACAGCACAACAGGCTACGGGCACAATAAACATCGTGGAAAAAGAAATCTAGGAAAGTCTGAATATTTTCTGCACGCCCGATCGTCATCGCTGAACGTATAATCAACAGACTTTCAGGCCAATTTCCGAGTTCTGAATTGCTCGGTTGAGATACGGAGAAAGAATGATTTTCTGAATTTCTCGGATAAGATCCAAATTTGAGGATCATTCTAAGCTTTCGTCGATCGGTAACCATCACAGAAGCAAGTCCGGCAGAGACTTCTGTCTCCATCCGAACGCTGAGATCAAGTCCGTTCAGAAGGAGGGTTTCCAATATTTGTGGATTGGATTGAAAAATGGCAGCGAAGAGAACTAGGGAGTTTTCCCGAAAGTTCGCTTTTTTGCTTATTAAAGCCTTCAACGCGTTAATATTATTACCGAGGACAGCGAACAACAAAGGGAATGTACCATTATTTTCACCGACTGAGTCAACGTCCGCTCCATATTCAATTAACATCCTCACTATTTTACCATCAAAATTTGCGGCGGCCGCTGCATCCAGCGCGGTGATACGAACGTTATTAGCCAATTTAGAACTGTTGGCATCGACTCCTCGCTTTAGCAGCTGTTCAACGAGGTCCGGTAGATCCTTAAGAATAGCCCCGAAAAGCAAAATTACCATATCTACATTTTGTAAATTTTCATCATTAAAAACAAACCCATCCGGACAAATGTGGCATAGGTTGTCAGTGCAAAACTTGGATTCTGATGTCAACGCAAAGTAGAAAGCTCTTGTGATACATTTATTGTTTAAGTCGGAACGGCGGGATAAAAGGAAGTCAAAAAGCTCCTTATTATGCTTTTGGAGAGCTATCACAAGGAGATCTACTTCTCTGTCCAGATAGTCACGATATTCTGCATTAATTTTAGCACCAGCATCTATCAGTATTTTAACGATTTGAGTATGCCCACTTGTTGCAGCTTCGTGAGCAGGAATGAGACCTTCACTAGTTTCAGCATTAACATTCGCTCCCCGATTTACGAGAAATTTCACTGTTTCTTCGCGTCCATATTCAGCAGCCAGATGCAGTGCGGTGATACCATCTGAGTCTTGATCATTGCCATCCTCAATACTGGAGTCTTGAGTCTGAATTCCATTTACGTTGGCACCCCTTTCGAGAAGTAAGTTGACAACTTCAAGATTTCCGTTCTTAGCGGCGTGCATAAGAGGGGTGAAACAGTTGAAACACCAGGCATAATCGTCGGAAGCTTCGGCGTTGATATTGGATGAACCTTTTACAAGAGCTTCGACAACTTGCAGATGACCATCCCGGGCAGCAAGGTGTAAAGGAGTCGGGTCATGAGGGAATGAACATCCATCCCTTCCGTAATGATTCTCTACATTCACACTGGCGCCGTTCTCTAGAAGATATTTAATAACTTCGGAGTGATCATTTTTGGTTGCTAGAAGCAGGGGAGTTTCTCCATTGAGGTAAGCGCCACATTTAGATTCAATAACTCGGGAATTTCCATCGACGTTGGCACCATTTAGTATAAGAGTTTTTAGCATCTGGAACTGCCCATTTCGGGCGGCTAAATGCAAAGGCGTGAAACAATTGGATTGTGGTTCATTGACGTCATACCCATTACGCAAGAACATCTTCAGGAGAGCATGGCTATTATTTTCGACGGCAAAATGGAGAGGAGTCCCTTCATATATATGTCTATATCCAAATTCAACTCCGTAAGACAAGCATGTCTCTATAAATCGCAAGCTTCGATCGTCAATCGCAGAGTATGTGAATGTACCACCGTAGAATGATACAAAACTGACCCTTCTGACACGTTTCTGGAAAAGCAAGCTAGCTGCTCCTTTGCTGAACTCGCCCTCCTTAACGTGAACAGTTAAAGGCCCCGTTATTTTACGTTTGACATCAATGTCGACCAGTCTAACCTCGAAAATATCCAGGCGGTAGCGTTGTCGAGCGTTCGCGAACATATCTTTCGGATCCGTTGAATCTTGGATGACTTCTATGCTGTTCTTCAAGAAGAAGTCATTGATTTCTGGGCGGATATCTGTAAAAATTTTCGGCAGCAATGCATAGGCGGTTGCAGGGAAGTTTCTGCGGTTATTGGGTAAGCTTCCAGTTCGTCGCTTTCCACAGCCTATCAAGAGGATACATTGGACGTGCTCGCGCTCGGGCATGGTTTCTTCCACGTGCTATTGAACTTCACTGCAACACAAAAAGGTTACAATTGCCTCATTACTACAAGAGTTGAACATAGGGCGCGGAGTCTAAATATTAGCATCACTGCCTTAAAATGCATGGTTTCGAGGAGTAAAATAGGGTGCATACTTCCCCTTGAACTGTCAGATATTTTAGATTAAATTGCAAAAAAAATTGTCCTACAAATTTGAGGGAAAATATCCACAATTTTTCCGTTAAATTCGTTTTTAACTGAATGAAAGAAGGTAACCTCTGAGGGCTCATACGGTGTTCTTCCTTATCACTACAGGGTAGACACCCCGGCTCAGTATTTTTAAAACGGCGGCGTTGGCCGACCCTCGGACCTCCTGGGGCACCGTCCTCAGGAGACTCGAGGAAATCGGGAAGCCGGCGCACAGTAGATCGAATCAATCAGAGAGATCGGACATAAATTTTTCACTAAAACTGAAAATGTTGATGTTAATTCCGCCACATTGTAAATTTTAAGGGGTACTTCTGGCAGACAATTTTACGAGGAAACCAATGAAACAACTTTCAGAACCTCAAAATTTAGCATTAACGGAATTTAAAGATTTAAAAGTTTCCACATTTTTTGTCCGATATCTCCTATTGACTCGGTCCCGTGTGCAACGGCCAAGAATCAGCGGCGAGGCGTGAATGATCGATGATAGATTTTCCCCCATTTGAAGCTATGGTAAAGAATCGATATTAAAGTGCTCGTTGCGAACACCTTGTCTATCGATCCTTTACCATAGGTTTAAACGGCAGATCAATCGATTTATTGTAATCCAGGCCACGCCAAGACCAGTGGCGTGGCGTGCTTTTCGATCCATCGATATTTCCTCATTTGAAGCTGTGGTAAAGAATCGATTATTAAAGTGCTCGTTGCGAACACCCTGTCTATCGATCCTTTAACATAGGCTTAAACGGCAGATCAATCGATACATCGTAATCCAGGCCACGCCAAAAACCAGTGGCGTGGCGTGCTTTTCTATCTATCGATATTTCCTCATTTGAAGCTGTGGCAAAGAATCGATTATTAAAGTGCTCGTTGCGAACACCCTGTCTATCGATCCTTTACCATAGGTTTAAACGGCAGATCAATCGATATATCGCAATCCAGGCCACGCCAAGAACGAAGGCTCGGATCGGCAGCGTTGAATTTCGGACATGCTGGTCACAGAGGCCGTGGCCGTCCGGGCGTCCATCGCCCCGAAAATAACAATGAAAGTAAATGAAGTTTAATGGTGTAATTAATGCAATTCCGAAGACGTTTCGACTGCTAAACGGAGACCGGGCTCCTTATAAGCGCCCGGGAGCTTCGGAATTTGATAGAATCCGATGCCGGCCGTTGCCGTGCTACGTACGAGCTCTCAGACGTTGCCTAATTTCCTGAACAAAACACGAGTTTAAAGGAAAATTTACCGGTATTTTTCCTTCAATTTTTCAAGGAATTTTTAGGGTTGCCACGGGATATAGACAATGAAATTCCCCAGTATTTCCCCGACACATTGTGGTGAAATTCCCTGACATTTGAAGATACACCAAATGGCTCAAAAGGCATAATTCGAAAGAGTTTTCTGGCAAAATTCGTCATTCGAAACATCAATTCCATTCCGAAAAGCAATTCAAGGTGAATAAATTATTTTCTCCTCACACTTCGGTCAGTTTCCTGGACATTTCCAGGTTTTCCCTGAATTTTGAAATTTCCGAGACATTTCCCAGTATTTCTTGACTGTGGAAACCCTTAATTTTTTTCGTTATTTAATCAGCCCGCGGATTGTGTTTATATTCCATTTTTTTAACTTCGTTAACCCATTTGGCATTTTGTTTTTTTTATTTAATCGTTGCGAATTCGGGCTATTGTGGTGTTTTTCTTAGAGTCCCTCTATACTAACAGCTAAGACAACACTCCTTCATGAAGTCACAAACGGGAATAAAGATTACACAAACTGAACGTTTTTCGTGGCCTTTGACGTGGCCTCATTCTCAAATTCCCTTCTCCGTTCCTTCTCGCATTCCGTTTTTTCCTTGTCGAAACCGTAAGTCCTCGGTCCATTCCAGATTATAATATTTGCAATTGGTGAAAATGTAATCTTTGTTTCCGTTCGTGACACTGTGGAGGCCTAAAGTGCGGTAACCGATCAGAAATGGATTCGCATTGTCTTTCCTCTCAGTGTAAAGGGACTCCAGTTTTTTTCTCTTATCACTTTTTTCAAAGATGAATATTTTATTGGAAGAAATTTGGCAGCGTTGGAATGCTCATACGGCGTTTCTCCCGAAGACGGGGAGCAGTGGTCTCGGTTTCGCCCCACCGTTTCCTCATCTGTGGGTCATTCGGCGCATGAATGTTTAGTGCCCTCTTTCCCCTCATCGTATCATTTGTCACGTGCTTCCGGTCGCCGATAGGCCACACTCGCTTCGGTTATTAATATTAATTCATTTTGTCTCCTTTTTCATACGCCTCGGATTCCTTTCCACTTCTTCATTTACCTCCGTCACTTTACCTCTCCGCGAGCCACGATCCGCGACGCGACGCTTGCCGTTTTAGTCCGGGAAAGGAGAGGCCCCCGTACTGATAGCTGAAACACACAAGGGAATGGGCAACCAAGGCTACAAACAAACATTCAGCATGCCTGGGACGTTTTGGGGTGCTTTCAACCCCCTCCTCCCTCCTCGACCGGGAAACAAAAAATATATAAATTCATAAAAATCGAGAAACCGTATTGGCAAACAAAGCTAAAAACTAATAACAAACTGACGGCATGCCTGGGACGTTTCGGGATGGAATCAACCCCCTCCTCGACCCGACCAGAACACAAACAATGAATCAATTTATAAAAATCGAGAAACCCGATGGGCAATCAAGGCTAAAAACAAACTAACAGCTTGCCTGGGACGTTTTGGGGGTAGTTTCAACCCCCTCCTCGACTAGGAAACAGAAATTCATAAAATTATTAGACTTAAGAAACTCTTTAGATCCCCCTTCTCTTGGAGACACGCGAGGAGGGGGGCCTAGGGGGTTTCTCGACTTTTATGATTTTACATATTTTTCGATTCCTGATCGTGGAGAGGGTTGGAGACACCACCCCGAAACGTCCCAGGCGTTTGTTCTCATGTAACTTATTTTATTTGGGAGAGGGGGGGGTATGATTTCTCATGAATCTTTTTTTGAGGAAGAACGTTGTTGGGCGCAAACTCCCTTGAAGTTGGAACACATCAATGTTTCATCTAGAAGAAAAAATTCCATCGTGCTGCTGCTAAATGCCCGCACATTTCCAGGTTTCCCCTGAGTACAACTTTAATACTAAACAGCCTAACCATTAAAATCGATCAAGGAAGATGAACTTCCTTCTTCGCGCCGCAAATCCGCGGTGGGGCGGGATCTCGATCGAAAAACGGTAAACTCGAAGTGTTCCATTGATTCGCCGCGAAGGAGATATAGCGCTTCGGACTTATCACAATGGCACGGAATCCAGTGGCGGGGCGAGAATGATCGATTATCGATACTTCCCCATTTGAAACTGTGGTAAAGAATCGATCATTAAGGAGTTCGTTGCGAACACCCTGTCTATCGATCCTTTTCCATAGGTTTAAACGGCAGGTGAATCGATATATCGCGAAGCACGCCACGCCACTGACGGAATCAGAGACCTGCACGAAGTAGGATATAATTGAATCTTAAGCTACTGTATAATGGTGTGATGCGGGACCTATAGGGGATGGAGGTCGGACCGAGAGCGAAGAGAGGGGGGGGAGGCCGGGCAGAAAATTTACTTTATGGGGTCACATTAATTAATGCGTTGGAGTCTGCACTTTACGACTTGGTATGCTTGTGTGCTCCTCCACTTGCCTTATACGGTTGCCAAGTCAGGCTTCCGCTCTCATCGTTGTCGGGAAATTATCCAATTTAACAGAAGCATTTTCCGGATAATGATTACGGGGACGAGAAAAAAGAAAGGTCAGAAAGTTGGGCAAGACTCCTACACGCAGTGCGTGTAGATTCTGAGATACTATGCGCGCACCTACGGCACTGAGCGAAATCAGCAGTGGCGTGGCGTGAATTGCGATGTATCGATTACTATGACATTTAAACCCATGGTAAAGAATCGAGTATTAAAGTGTTCGCTGCGAACACCCTGTTTATCGATCCTTTTCCGTAGGTTTAAATGGCCTAACAATCAGTGGCGTGGCGTCCATAGGTTCGCAGTGTTCGCCGAACACCCTAAAATATTTTGAAAGAATTAATAAATTATGGCTAAGAATGTGGGAAGCAATACAGAATACAGAATAGTAGATCGCAAATAAGTATCGGGCGCTTGGCTTCTATTCCGACAGCGGCATGTGGCGCGGCGGAGAGAGAAAATCCTGTGACGCGTGGTCCGCACCGGCTACCGAACCTGGATGATCTGCGTACGGTGAGGAAAGAGAACCTGGATCCAATGATGAAGGGGCAAAGGGTACACGAGAGAGGAGAGGCACCGGCGCGCAGCGCAGAGCGGAGCGTGAGCATTGGGTTCGGAGACAAGTGCGGACCGCGCTCGCGGAGGGAACACAGCAGAGAGAAAAGGGAGGGGAAAAGAACGAGAGAGGAAAGCCGCTCATCAGTCCAGCTGTTTCCTATAGCAGTGGTCCGCAGGGGTTTGCGAACCGCCGAATTTCCTCTATGCCGCGATTCGCCCTCCGCTTCCCCCCCTGCGCCTCCGGGCCGCATCTCCCAGTTTCCCAGTCTCCCTCTCCCACCTCTCTCTGCAGGTGCGTGTTGCAAAAATACGTTATCATTTAACAAAATAAATTACAGGAAAACGATCGGTAAAAAGAACAAAATTTCAATGGCAATGTACCGGCACAATTTTCACCAGAAAGGGTTAAAATCGTGTTCTTGCGGCTTTATTTTTTAAAAAGTTTCCGGGGGAGGCCCCCCGAACCCCCCTTTAAGGAAGGGGAGNGTGGCGTGAATTGCGATGTATCGATTACTATGACATTTAAACCCATGGTAAAGAATCGAGTATTAAAGTGTTCGCTGCGAACACCCTGTTTATCGATCCTTTTCCGTAGGTTTAAATGGCCTAACAATCGATATGTCGCAATTCACGCCACGCCACTGGAAATCAGATAAGCCAACGCGCGCAACCACGGGTCCGCCCGGTAGGGTATGTATGCAATATCGAGGACAGATATAAGGGATTATATTTGAGGGGGGGGGGCTCCTGTCCCCTTCCCCCTAACCCTGTCTCCCTGTACCACCTTTAAATACCAAAGCGGACCCAGAGTCATGCTCATCGATTCGAGCGCATTTGCAAAGCTTTTTTGCAAAGTGGATTTTTTATTTATTTTTTTTTTTTGGGTGGGGGGGCTTAAAAACTTCTTCGCACCCTTCCTCGACTCTGAAACATCAAAAACAACATTGCCTCATTTTGCTAATGGGATATCTGCTCCAAAATCAGCAATTTTCAGGTAATTTAGGAGTGAAAATCTTCAACTCGATTTTATTATCCAGTAGCTCGACCGAATTTTTTCGTTTAGGGCTTAAATTAACGTGTTTACGTCCTACTTCAAGGTTCCGAGGGAAAATCGCTGGTGATATGTTTTTTCATTTGACTTTGGTTCAAACGAACCGTACGTGGCTTCAAATAGGGAAATATCGATGATTAATCATTCACGCCTCGCCACAGAGTTTATCGGTCCGTGTCCGCTGGTATTTCTGTGTGCTCTTAAAAAGCTCGATACACAGCTACAAAAAAATTGTTTTTTTTCTCTTATTTACTGAGGAAAGGGTTGTATTGTACTGACTTGGCTAACCCAAATAATTAGTGTCGTACGCAAACTTACGTGTACTGTACAAACAACTTGCTAGGCTTGTAATCCAACTTACTGGAGAGGCAGAAGTTAGTTTAAGCATGGAAACGATTCGGGTTAGCAGAGTCAAAATCATTGACCCCTTTTATCAGTAGACTTTAAAAATATCTAACCAGACGGTTGGAAATTTGTTCACGAAACCTTCGATCTGAATCGAGTTCAGCTGAAGGGAACGAAAATTTTTTCAGTCTGCTTCCTGTGAAATTGAATTTTCATTTCTCAAAACAAAACAAAAATAAAGTTTAAAAATGTTCATTTTAATAAATTGCAGAAGTTTCGTTTGTTTATCTCTGACCGAGAGAGCCAAATTTTCGACGGAAACCTTTATTTTTTTCTTGAACTTTAAATTACTTGGTTCCTCTAGCCTGAATTCAAAAAGAGCCTAACTGATTCAGATGAGAGAATCAACTGCAAAGTGATTCTGCGGGTGTCCCTGTAGGCAGCCACAGGAACACACTCTTCGGTTGCCAAAATAACTTGGTTCCTGGTGCTGCGTCTCTGGGACACCGATTTACATGAGAAAAGCGCACTGTTCGTAAGACGAAGGTGGAAGCTACCATGCACCGAAAAAAAATTCAGATCGTATACGACGCACCGAAGTTTCCGATCCAGGCAACAAAAGTACCGAAGAATGGGCCTGTTACAAACTTTAAACAGAACAAAAAGAAGAGTTATTTTCTGTAGGAAATGGCCTACAAATCATCAATAGTGCATCGGAAAAGTCTAGTGCACACATCTAGTTCTAACTTCGCAATCTGTTTGAGAAATATGCGTTTTTTTATGCTTCCCGCTTCAAAATCGGTACTACGGCACAGGTGATTATTCCGTAGGCGTTTCAACCAACCCTTACGCACGCGGTGCTACACATGCAATTCTCAACATCATGGCTGACGCTTCCGCATGCAAATCGTAAGAAAGCACCATGATCTTAATCAACTCCTGGAAAATGTAAATATAAACCCGCCGGTTGATAAAATCCAATCTCATCATGTCTTTTTGCGGGTTGGCGTCGGCCATATTGAATATTGCGTAGCATCCTAGTACGCAAGGGTTGTATGAAACGACTCCCCTGACGGAATCTTGTGATCCCTGAGCCGTAGTGTCGTTTTTGAAGCGGGAAGCTTAAAAAAACTCACATTTTATACGCGCATTGTGAAGTTAAGAGTGTATTTCAGACTTTCCCAAGACGCTCATCGTGATTTTTGAGTCATTTTGTATGAGAATTATCTCTGCTTTTTGCTCTAGCTGAAGTTCGCAACAGATTCATTGCGAGAAAGGTCCAAGGTCCGCAGCGATGCTTAAGGCCAAGCATGCAAGGCACGCACATGGCGAAATAAAGGAGGTGTTCGCATTTCGGGCATCATAGACTTTTTTGATGACGCAGGCCGGTGCGGACGAGTTTTATCACCGAATTTCTTGGAAATGGTGTATTTAATGGAGCAAAATCACTCTGTATAAACAATGGAAAAAAAACTTATTGGATCTAGAGTCCAGACTCTTAAAAACATCGAAAAGAAAATTACTCTTTATTTAATCAGATTTAAGCTTAAATCAAGAACCAAGCCTCATAATTTGAGCGGATTTCCTTTTGATTTAAGCTTAAATCTGATTGAATCAAGAGTTCTTTTTCTTGTCAATGTTTTCAAGAGTCTGGACTCTAGATCCAATGAGTTTTTTTTTTCGAGTGAAGTGTTTGAAATTATATCATGAATCGATTTAATCCAATAAAGTGGACGTTATTGTCCGCTTTTCATACTTCGAATTCCGGATTTTGCTGGCCATGCTGTACCGCCTCCGTGATGGGGTAAACAATCCTTAAGATGCAAACATCTCCTTTTTTAGAATTGACTAACTAATAATTTTAATAAATAAAGTGCCTGATAAAAGGGTTAAATTGTAAATTTAATTATAAGTTTAAACTTCTTTATTACAATTTAAACCACTAAAATTAATTACCGTTTTGAAAATTATTACTTTAACTTGACTTAAAATTTTTATAAAATACAAATAGAATTAAATACGATATTAAAAATATAAATCTTGATAATCCAAATTAAATGAAATTACTCGTGTATCACTTTATTCATCTACCAAACACAACTATGACGAAAAAAATATCTGCAAATAAAAATAAAATGACGAAACTGAGATTAAAATTAACATCCTACCTCCGCGCACCCTTTCCTTGCCAAAGAGTCTGTTCTTATCATTTGAGCTAGATGCAAATATTAGGCGGTGAATCCGGCAAGAGTGATAGCGGGGTAGCTGCCGCGCTGGCGCTGGGCTAGAACTCATGTACTCGTACTCGTGCACACGGGGTTTGTACATCATCCTCCAAGGGGCGTGGCAAGCTGAGCCTTCCGCGACTGGTTTATGCTCCACTTAAGGAACCCCGGCACTCCGGCGGATACATAATCTTTGCTTGCAATTAAACCTTTTTACTGTGTTTTGCTTCAATGTAACTTTTCAGAGCCAGAAAACAATTTATTTCCGAGAAAATAGCAAAACGAGTCGTAATGGCACTTGACAAGCCTTAAATCGAGCGGGAACAAATTTTAAATTGTTTCCCCGCGCGCTCCCCCTCCCTCGCTAGGGGGGCGAGGCTCCCCGGCAATAATTAACGGTGTGTCAATATTTATTCCAACATTTCATACACGCTAATTAAAAGTCGCGGTAAGCACTCCGATGCGCTTTCCGCGTGCATTTTCAGAATAAATTCCTCGTCGTTTCCTTTCTGGGCCTGGGACAAAGCCAAGAGGCATGTACTCTTGCGCAGCGCCCGTCCGCATGACTCATCGGTGAACACACATCATCGAGTAGTTTCATCTTCATCATTGTGGAACGGAAATACAGGACGGTAGTCCAGTTCTTGGTGTTCTCATTCTGGAATTTTGCGGATACTGAACGAAGACCACTTCACTCCACCAAACCATCGGCAATACTGCCGTGCTAAGGAAGAATGCCGTATGAGCATTAGAGAGTGGCCAAATTTCCACGAATAAAACATGTATTTTTGAAGTAAGTCATGCATATTTCTCCTTATGACTCTCAAACTTTTAAGGTACAATTACGAAAAAAATTTTGTTAAAAATTGGAGAAAAAATATTCACAAATTTTCCTGAAAACTCGTGATTTGTCGAAGGAAATTTGGCAACGCCTATAAGCTCATACGGCGTTCTTCCTTAGCACGGCAGAATAGACTTCAGGGCAATAAAATGTGTCAATTTGTCCCCGGTTTTCACTCAACGACTTAGGCAAGTTTGAAAAATAAATATTCAGGCACTTTTTAGAATTTTCAAGAACTATTTGAAAACTTCGAACTATAATGCACACACGCTTTGAATTCACAATTTACTTAAGTATCATTATTCATTCGAGGAGAAAGAAAAAAAAATTCAGACCGATATTTTGAGTCCACACAAGTTTTTTTGTCACTTCTTCAGGATTCAAATCCTTTCCAGTGCAGTTTCAAGTGCTTTTCCAATTGGGGAAATGAAACTTTTATCATGATTAAAAAATCCTGAAGCTCAAAAAGCGGACGAATAATTTCAAGATAAATTTTTCGTGCTACTTGCTTTGTCATCACCGCTGTTACTCACACAATTCCATAAAATCATGTAAACACACGGTTAACACCTTTCGGTAAATTCTTCAAACGACAATCGTTACGGATTTTCACAGAATGCTCATATGTTTGAAAGGAGGAGGAGGGGTTAAAAATTGGAAGAATTCTTCCTGCCCCATGACTTATTCCACATCATAAAATTTGTGGGTATTTAGTTGACTTTAAACGCATGGGAACATTTGGCGGGTTTAAAATACTGTTAGTTAAGAGGGAAAACCCCGTCTGTTTAATGTCGTTGCTATCCTACAAGAGCACAGTTAGTTGAGAGTTAGTACGTGGTTCTCCTATATCACTATTCGTGCTTCATGGGTGTGCTTGAAGTATCATCAAAATTGAAGGAGAAATGGGACAGTGGACACCATACAGTTGTTTTAACGAGCGCTTGAAACTTGCTGGTGTATCTTGGCCTTCACGGCCGCTCATCATGCCGAAATGACAGCCAACCGGAAACCCTCTTACAAGGCCTCGCAGCTTACACGTGTGACCGAAAATTATATTTTCAAACAGCGATCTGCTCTAGGCAAATTGGTAGCTACGTAAATATTAGAGAGCTTTAGGAGGACATAAAGGGTCATAATAGATTCCTTCGTTCATAGCATTATTTAAAAAAAAAAAAATTACCAGCACTCTAAACGGTCTCCACTTTTAATTATCACGATGCGAAAATTCAAGCACGTTCCCGCCACGGAGAGGCTTTGAAATAACCCAGGAGGCAAGATGCAATGGGACCAGCATCTAGATCTATCGGCCGCCTTGAGGCGTATTCCAAAGAGCACGCTATGCTATAGCGGCTCTCGAGAGAGAAACAGAGAAACGGCTCTCTTCGATATCATGACAGAAATGCTCTTACATGAAAATTTCACTCCTAACAGGATGGACACTTCAAAAAATTACAAAATTAACTCATGGGAGTGAAATTAACGTTCGTAGCTCACATCAGCTAAGGAAAAGTCAGAGCGTCTTCAGTATTCCGTGTATGCAACGCGTGCATCTGCAGAATAAGACTAGTTGTGCTCAGGGGTTGTGATCAAAATCCGATAAACCACAAGACACGTGGAGTACTAGACCTCCTATACACATGTTTTCTCGTCAAAAGGTCAAAAAAAGGCACCATTCTACCTAAAAATAGTATTCTCGTTGGATCCCTAATATGGAATGATGCTTCTTATGGCTATTTTGTCTCGGACAAAGTCAATTTTTGCGCACTTACGGCTTCCTCACTGCAGGTGTCTTCACTCTATACAAATAAGACGGATGTTGTAATTTCAGCAGCATCGGTAATTTTATCTAAATTAGATTAGACGAATTAAAGAGAAAACTGGAGTTTAAAAACTTGCGAATTACTGCTCTGTTCGCCATCACGGTAGCAGAGTGCCCTTAATGTAAAGAGTATGACTATGTCCGTTATCGCCGTGCTAAAAGAGTGCAGTGCAATGAGGTTATGAGAAAATTGACCAAGTGCATCTTTGACCGTTAGTTCTCGCCAGTGAAAGTTCGGATATGTACCCTTAATTTACATTTTCGACTAAAAGAAGCGGATCAATGAAAACAAATGAAACGATTCTCACCCAGTATGCGTCATGATATGTTGCTTCAAAGTATATTTCCGGCTATAAGAGGAAGAGCAATGACTGCAACTGAAAGGTTTCTCGCCGGGATGCGTTCGAATATGCTCCTTTAAATCTCTTTTCTGGCGAAAAGAGGATGAGCAATGACTGCAAATGAATGGTTTCTCGCCGGTATGCGTGCGAATATGTTCCGTTAAAGCGTTTTTATTAATGAAAGAGGAAGAGCAATGACTGCAGCTGAAAGGTTTCTCGCCAGTATGCGTTCGAATATGTAGATTTAAAGCACTTCTTCGTCCGAAGGAGGAAGAACAATCACTGCAGCTGAAAGGTTTCTCACCAGTATGCGTTCGAATATGTCGCTTTAAATGGTGTTTTCGCCTAAAGGAGGTAGAGCAATGACTGCAGCTGAAAGGTTTCTCGCCAGTATGAGTTCGAATATGCTCCTTTAAATCTCTTCTCTGGCGAAAAGAGGATGAGCAATGACTGCAAATGAATGGTTTCTCGCCGGTATGCGTGCGAATATGTTCCGTTAAAGCGGTTTTATTAATGAAAGAGGAAGAGCAATGACTGCAGCTGAAAGGTTTCTCGCCAGTATGCGTTCGAATATGTAGATTTAAAGCACTTCTTCGTCCGAAGGAGGAAGAACAATGACTGCAGCTGAAAGGTTTCTCGCCAGTATGCGTTCGAATATGTAGATTTAAATGCTGTTTTTGGCTAAAAGTGGAAGAGCAATGACTGCAACTGAAAGGTTTCTCGCCAGTATGCGTTCGAATATGTAGATTTAAATGATGTTTTTGGCTAAAAGTGGAAGAGCAATGAATGCAACTGAAAGGTTTCTCGCCAGTATGCGTTCGAATATGTACCTTTAAATAACCCTTTCGGATAAAAGAGGAAGAGCAATGACTGCAACTGAAAGGTTTCTCGCCAGTATGCTTTCGAATATGTAGATTTAAAGCACTTCTTCGTCCGAAGGAGGAAGAACAATGACTGCAGCTGAAAGGTTTCTCGCCAGTATGCGTTCGAATATGTCGCTTCAAATCCTGTTTTCGGCTAAAAGAGGAAGAGCAATGACGGCAACTGAAAGGTTTCTCGCCGGTATGCGTTCGAATATGTAGATTTAAATGCTGTTTTTGGCTAAAAGTGGAAGAGCAATGACTGCAACTGAAAGGTTTCTCGCCAGTATGCGTTCGAATATGTAGCTTTAAATCACCCTTTCGGCTAAAAGAGGAAGAGCAATGACTGCAACTGAAAGGTTTCTCGCCGGTATGCGTTCGAATATGTAGATTTAAATGCTGTTTTTGGCTAAAAGTGGAAGAGCAATGACTGCAACTGAAAGGTTTCTCGCCGGTATGCGTTCGCATATGTAGATTTAAAGCACTTCTTTGTCTGAAGGAGGAAAAACAATGACTGCAGCTGAAAGGTTTCTCGCCAGTATGCGTTCGAATATGCCCCTTTAAAGCATTTCTTTGTCTGAAGGAGGAAGAGCAATGACTGCAGCTAAAAGGTTTCTCGCCAGTATGCGTTCGAATATGTAGATTTAAATGCTGTTTTTGGCTAAAAGTGGAAGAGCAATGACTGCAGCTGAAAGGTTTCTCGCCAGTATGCGTTCGAATATGTACCTTTAAATCCTGTTTTCGGATAAAAGAGGAAGAGCAATGGCTGCAACTGAAAGGTTTCTCGCCAGTATGCGTTCGAATATGTAGCTTTAAATCACCCTTTCGGATAAAAGAGGAAGAGCAATGACTGCAGCTGAAGGGTTTCTCGCTAGTGTGCGTTTGAGTATGTAGCCTCAAATGACCTTTTCGGTTAAAAGGGGAAGAGCAATTACTGCAACTGAAAACTTGCTCGCCATGTTGCGTCCGCATACGTTGTTTCGGAAGGTTTTTACGCGATGAAGATACAGAACGTTGGGTGCTTTTGACTGGTCTGTTTCGGAATTCAGTTCTTTTGGTCGGATATACTGCCCTTTCAATGTGAGGCTTGTTTGACGTTTCGCTATTGCATCCATCTCCATCTGATTCCTGTTTTATTCCACGGGGATTTTGTAGTTGGTGGGGACGTTGGTCATTGATGCTTCCACTTCCAGCAGGCGGAGTCAGTGGAACATGATTACTTGTACGACGCAAATCATTTCCGGAATCGTTTGTAGTGCCTTTTACTGGGCATTCCGATTGGTCGGATTGCGAAGTGTCTTCTTCCTTAATGTCAATACTGGTATGCAACAGGTCGGTAAAACTTTCGTCTACTTCGAATTTTACGCGAGCGGAGAGATCGAACAGAGAATCGCCATGGTGCGGTCCTGGTGAGATGAAGCCATCACATGAAGTTCCGTTCTCTCTTTTCACAGGCTGGGGGACAAGATCTGCGCGGTCATCGCCAAATGCCGATTTTGTGTCCAATTCTGATGCTTCATGCTTTAAAGTACCTGCGTTGCCAACAGCTGGGACGTTATCCGTCGAATCCGTCACAAGTGTTGGGCCCGATGCTTTCTTCAAAGTAATATCTGGAGATGTGTCCATGTGTCTTTTCCTTCGGGCCAATCCAAAGAGAATCCTGGACAAAAGTAAATTTTAGGCAGTGTGAGCGCAGATGTTTAAGACTGAAGTTTTATAAATGTAATGAGTTGAAAGATAAGGTAAAAGGAGAATGAACGTTACCTGCGCGGTTTCAACGTTAATGACACTTGCGAGTCCATAGGACGGCACCGAAACTTTAAACGTATATGTACGATGCGAATGGGAAATTGAATCAGTGAGTACGAAAACACACCAACTCGGTAACTCATAAATGATCAATTTTCATGAAAGAGAGTCAGTTTTCACACAGGTCATCGAAGTTAACGCATCTGTTCCCACTTTGACCTTTAAAGTGCCCTTAAGTACTTGTCCATCGGCACCAAGAATCTTTTTCTTGTTCTAACTTTTTCAACTACTGTGTAGTTTTGCGTGTGTCTTGATTATTTTCGTTTTTTCGAGTTGATGTGTTTTCGTTCCCACTGATACGATTGGGCTGAATCTTATTTACCAGGAATTAATAGTTCTGATTCATTTTTTTTTTTGCCCCTTATTTTCTCCAAAGATCCACGGCCTCTTATGGAGAAATGGGGTTCCTGAGTAATTTGGAGCGAACAGGCCGTGCGCCATATCAATTCTACGTAACTTTTCGCGTAGAATCCATATCTGAAGTCAAAACATACCCTTGCGATTTGAAATTTTCGACTTAGGGCCCTCCAAAGCCCCAAAAATTTTTGGAGGGTCGTGGCCCCCAAAATTTTAGAGCAGCAGGGGTCATATGGCACATCAATAAAAAGGAATTGACCTCTCCTCTTAGGAGACTTTTCGATTTTGAAATTTGAATAATTTGGCCGCTTACAGCATCGAATTGAAAATTGCCCCATAGCTCCGAAAAATGGGGGCTCGGGGAAAACACGCAAAGAGTAAAATGTTCTTTATCATATTTTCAACTTTATAGCGAGCTTTAGATGTTAAAGATCGATTGTTAACAGTGGCGTGGCGTGACTATATCCGGTAGGCGTTCGGTAGGAGTGTTAACTTGAGGACGGGGGGGGGGGGCTC
>NW_017547132.1:2537069-2589777 GCF_001854935.1 Bemisia tabaci
TGGGAAACTGGGAGATGCGGCCCGCAGGCGCAGGGGGGGAAGCGGAGAGCGAATCGCGGCATAAAGGAAATTCGGCGGTTCGCAAACCCCTGCGGACCACTGCTATAGGAAACAGCTGGACTGATGAGCGGCTCTTCTCTCTCGTTCTTCTCCCCTCCCTTTTCTCTTTGCTGTGTTCCCTCCGCGAGCGCGGTCCGCACTCGTCTCCAAACCCAATGCTCACGCTCCGCTCTGCGCCGCGCGCCGGTGCCTCTCCTCTCTCGTGTACCCTTTGCCCCTTCATCATTGCACCCAGGTTCTCTCTCCTCACCGTACGCAGATCATCCAGGTTCGGTAGCCGGTGCGGACCACGCGTCACAGGATTTTCTCTCTCCGCCGCGCCACATGCCGATGTCGGAAGTCAAGCGCCCGATACTTATTTGCGATCTACTATATTCACAATTCTGTATTGCTTCCCACATTCTTAGCCATAATTTATTAATTGTTTCAAAATATTTTAGGGTGTTCGGCGAACACTGCGAACCTATGGACGCCACGCCACTGATTGTTAAAGTGGATCAAATCGATTTTCTATACTTGGTCTCCTCGTCAGTGGCGCGTCTTGCGCCGGATGTCAATAGCTGATTGTAAGCAGAACGGAACAGAAACCAAAAATTGATTTTCTCCGGAACCAATGGGTCTTTAAAAATCTGGCGCTTGTTATAGACCTGAGTGTACTGCAAATGCTGCAATGTTTACAGATTGACTCTAGTGTTTTTGGTCTCGAAGGGAAAAAAAGAAGAAATAGAGCCTTACTCGGTAAGGAAAACAAGTAAACTTTTTTTTGATACTCTTCATTCAAGGTATCATAACTTTGTCAATTTTGGACTAAATTAGTTTGCAGACCGCTCAATCGACGGCAAATTACACCAGCTTTAAAATGAAACCAAGATAATTTCGATAGCTATCTTAGTTTATAAATTAAAACAGAAACTTTGCGTAATTTTGAGTCAATTTTCGTATCAGCCTCTAATAAGCTCTAAAAAGTATAAAAAACGATATATTTCTCCAGGAGCTCGAACAACCTATTTTCATTTTTAGCTAGAAAGACTCCATTTTTACCCTACTTTTTGAATCCGAAAAGACTTTTTGAGTGATAGAAAATTTCATAGAATATTTACTCAAACGAACCGTGCGTTGGACACTTCGAAAAATTTCATGATTAACTCATAGGTGTGATATTAACGTTTGTAGCTCACATCAGCCTCAGGAAAAGTCAGAGCGCCTTCAGTATTCCGTGTATGCAACGCGTGCATCTGCAGAGCAAGACTGGTTGTGCTCAGGGGTTGTGATCAAAATCCGATGAACCAAAAGACACGTGGAGTACTAGACCTCCTATAGGCATGTTTTCTCGTCAAAAGGTCAAAAAAAGGTACCATTCTATCTAAAAATAGTGCTCTCGTTGGATCCCTGATGGAATGATGCTCCTTATGGCTATTTTGTCTCGAACAACGTCAATTTTTGCGCACTTACGGCTTCGTCACGTGTATCTCCATTCTATACAAAGAGGACGAATGCCGTAATTTCAGCAGCATCAGTACTTTCATCTAAATTAGATTAGACGAATTAAAAAAGAAACTGGAGTTCGATTTGCGAAGTACTGCTCTGGTCGCCATCACGGTAGTAGAGTGAGGTTAATGTAAAGAGTATGGCTATGTCCGTTATCGCTGTGCTAAAAGAGTGCAGTAAAATGAGCTTATGAGAAAATTGGCCGAGTGTATTTTTGACAGTTAGTGCTGAACAATCAACTCTTTTCACCATAGACTGGAAGATTTTCTTCGGTATGCATTCGCAAGGGTTTCGCAGTTCCCTATAGGACGATTGGCAGCTAACGACGTAGAGCAAGGACCGGGTTTTCAACATAAGCTTTCGTTTTTTTTTTTTTTTTTTTTTTTTTTTTTTTTTTTTTTTTTTTTTTTTTTTTTTTTTTTTTTTTTTTTAGCAAGGGTATTTTATGTTATAAAATGAAATAAAACCTTTTTTTTTTTATGATATAGGGTAGGAGGGCAATCGCTATGTTAAATGGAGTCCTTTGGGACCAAAGGATCTACAACGCGATTGTCAAGAGCATAGTAACCTACGGGTGTGAAGTATGGCCAATGAAACAGCGGACCCGGGAGGTTTTAGAGGTAACTGAGGTGGACTTCTGGCGTAGATCCGCTGGTATTTCCAGAAAGGATCGCGTCAGGAATGAGAGGGTACGGGAGATCATGGATGCCAAACAGACCATCGTGCATGACATTATGACAAAACAACTCATTTGGTATGGTCATGTCCAAAGAATGGCAGGAGACAGGTTGTCGAAGAAGGTCCTTGACTGGGTTCCTCCTGGGAGAAGACGCAGAGGGCGCCCAATGAAAGGTTGGAGGGAAGGGATTGAAGCGGAAATGTTAAGGTGCTCAATCCCCCAAGATTTGTGGTTTGAAAGAGAGCAGTGGAGGTTAGGAGTCGTAGAGCGCGAGGAAGTGCTGTAAAGCGACCTTTATATATATTTTATGATATAAATGAATTTCTAGCGACTGATGATGAATACAATTCTTGTATTTGCTAATATTTAATGTTACATTAAACAATTTAAAGTTAATCATTCCTAATTAAAATTATTAGTTACCAATACTAATTCATTTAAGTAATTAATACTATACTATTGTGCTATTATACGAAGAGTGTCCGGAAAGTATGAAGCCTCTTCTTACATCTTGGGATCTAATATAGAAAAGAAGTTGGGACTCGGTTTGGACTTTATCCATATCCTCCTAAAAGCACACACGCAATTGCTAAGACATGCGTTTAATCAGTTGACAGCGAGCACCTGATTAAACAGTGTATATATACATCAAGGGCTGGTATCGCATTTTGTTTTCGGCGAAAATGTCCGATTGCAAGGATCAGCGATTTTGCATCAAGTTTTGCTTCAATCTCGGATTGACATATCAATCATTATAGTAGACGAGTCGTTGGGCTACGAAAAAGACCCTGAAATGAAAGGCTCGTCATCAGTTTGGATGGCAAAGGGGGAAAAGCGCCCAAAGAAGGCGCGGCGCAGTCGAAGCCAAGTCAAAGTCATGTTGACGGTTTTTTTTTATTTAGTTATTTATTTACTTATTTTTAAGTCAAGAAGGTGTTGTGCATCATAAGTATGCCCCCAGGGACAGACTATCAACAAAGAAATGTATACAAAAACTTTGCGCCGTTTGGGGGATGCGGTGAGGCGGAAGCGTCCTGAGTTCTAGGAAGGTGGCGACTTGATGCTCGACCACGACAACGCATCGTGCCTGGTCCAACAATTTTTGGCGAAAAACCGGAACGCACAGGCTGTGCCGCACAACCCCCCTCTCTCCCCCTCGTACAGTCCAGACCTGGCACCGTATCACTTCTGGCTGTTCCCCAAACACAATAGCGCGTTGAAAGGAACTTGATTTTAGTGGGTCGAAGATATCAAAGAAACACGACGCAGCAACTGATGGCCATCCAGAAGAAGGATTTTGAGGAGTGCTTCCAGGAGTTAAATTACCGCTGGAACAAGTGCATCGTGGCTGAAGAGAGTACTTCGAGGGCGATTAAAGTTTCCAAGCCCCAGCGGTCAGGTCAGCTAGTTTCCCTTAAAAATATAATAGTTTGATACTTTCCGGACGGACCTCGTATACTTACAAACTATTGACTAATCCTATTGTTCTTTGACATTTGCCATAGCCCCAATAACGGACTTTTATTGTACGAATATAAAATGAAAAAAAAAGGGGGGGGGGGAAATAAATAGTTGCTTCAAATTGACTTTGGCAGCAAACGACAAGGATCATGGACTGCAGCTGAATGTTTTCTCGCCGGTATGTATTCGGATGTTTTTCCTACGGACGTTTTATTACGAGAGGAAAAGGATCAATTGGATTGCATTTTGCAATTTGGAACTATAAATTCTGGCTCTTCTGGAAAATCACTTATGTGCATAGGGAAACTAATGGCACATACGTTGTTTTTAAACCGGGCTAAAATCTATAGGTCCAAATTGCAAAATGTAGTCCAATTATTGAATAATTTTTCAAAAGTGTGAGTCCGACGCATGCCCGTCGAGTTACTTATTCAAAACCAAGAGGAAGTACAAAAACTGTAACTGAATGGTTCTTCAAACGGATGCGTTCTGATATGTAGCTTCAAATGACCTGTTTTACTAAAAGAGGAGGAGCGACGACTGCAGCTGCGAAAGGTTTCTCGCCAGTGTGAGTTCTGAAATGTACCCTTAAATTACATTTCGACTAAAAGAGGCAGAACAATGACTACAAATCAAAGGATTCCCGCAAATATGCGTGCGGATACGTCGATTCAAATTATCTATCCGGCGGAAAGAAGAGCAATGACTGGAACTGAATGATTTTTCAACTTCGGTGCGTTTGGACATGTTCCTTCCGAGATCTGTTGTTACTGAAAGAGGATTGCAAAGACTCCGAATGAAAGATTTCTCCCCAGTATGCTTTTGGATATGAAGCTTCAAAGAGTATGTCTGTCAATGACAGAGAAAGAACAATGGCTGCAGCTGAAAAGTTCCTCACCAATTTGAGATCGGATATGTCGCTTTAAATCGAGTTTTCGACCAAGAGAGGAAGGAAAATGACTGTAAATCAAAGGTTTCTAGCAGTATACGTTCAAATATGCACCTTTAAAAAAGTTCTTTGGCTAAAAGCGGAAGAGCAATGACGGCAACTGAAAGGTTTCTCGCCAGTATGCGTTCGAATATGTACCTTTAAATCCTGTTTTCGGATAAAAGAGGAAGAGCAATGGCTGCAACTGAAAGGTTTCTCGCCAGTATGCGTTCGAATATGTACCTTTAAATCCTGTTTTCGGATAAAAGAGGAAGAGCAATGACTGCAGCTGAAAGGTTTCTCGCCGGTATGCGTTCGAATATGTACCTTTAAATCCTGTTTTCGGATAAAAGAGGAAGAGCAATGGCTGCAGCTGAAAGGTTTCTCACCAGTATGCGTTTGGATATGTAGCTTTAAATCCTGTTTTCGGCTAAAAGAGGAAGAGCAATGACTGCAAATGAATGGTTTCTAGCAAATTTGCCTTTGAATATGTACCTTTAAATCACTTTTCCGGCTAAAAGAGGAAGAGCAATGACTGCAACTGAAAGGTTTCTCGCCAGTATGCGTTCGAATATGTACCTTTAAATTACCCTTTCGGATAAAAGAGGAAGAGCAATGACTGCAGCTGAAAGGTTTCTCGCCAGTGTGCGTTAGGATATGTCGCTTTAAATTGTGTTTTAGGTTAAAAGAGGACGAGCAATGACTACAGCTGAAAGGTTTCTCGCCAGTATGCGTTCGAATATGTACCTTTAAATCACCCTTTCGGATAAAAGAGGAAGAGCAATGACTGCAGCTGAAACGTTTCTCGCCAGTGTGCGTTAGGATATGTCGCTTTAAATTTTGTTTTAGGTTAAAAGAGGACGAGCAATGACTACAGCTGAAAGGTTTCTCGCCAGTATGCGTTCGAATATGTACCTTTAAATTATCCTTTCGGCTAAAAGAGGAAGAGCAATGACTGCAGCTGAAAGGTTTCTCGCCAGTATGCTTTCGGATATGTAGATTTAAAAACTGTTTATGGCTAAAAGAGGAAGAGCAATAACTGCAACTGAAAGGTTTCTCGCCAGTATGCGTTAGGATATGTCGCTTTAAATTACCCTTTCGGATAAAAGAGGAAGAGCAATGACTGCAACTGAAAGGTTTCTCGCCAGTATGCGTTCGAATATGTCGCTTTAAATCCTGTTTTCCGCTAAAAGAGGACGAGCAATGACTACAGCTGAAAGGTTTCTCGCCAGTATGCTTTCTAATATGTAGAATTAAATGCTGTTTTTGGCTAAAAGAAGAAGAGCAGTGACTGCAGCTGAAAGGTTTCTCGCCAGTATGCGTTTGGATATGTAGCTTTAAATTGTGTTTTAGGCTAAAAGAGGACGAGCAATGACTACAGCTGAAAGGTTTCTCGCCAGTATGCTTTCGGATATGTAGCTTTAAATTATGTTTTCGGTTAAAAGAGGAAGAGCAATGACTGCAACTGAAAGGTTTCTCGCCAGTATGCGTTCGAATATGTCGCTTTAAATCCTGTTTTCCGCTAAAAGAGGACGAGCAATGACTACAGCTGAAAGGTTTCTCGCCAGTATGCTTTCTAATATGTAGAATTAAATGCTGTTTTTGGCTAAAAGAAGAAGAGCAGTGACTGCAGCTGAAAGGTTTCTCGCCAGTATGCGTTTGGATATGTAGATTTAAATTGTGTTTTAGGCTAAAAGAGGACGAGCAATGACTGCAAATGAAAGGTTGCTCACTGCGATGCGTTCGCATACTTCGTTTCGGAAGGTTTTTACGCGTTGAAGATACACAACGTTGGGTGCTTTTGACTGGTTTGTTTCGGATTTCAGTTCGATTGGTCGGTAATACTGCTCTTTCAATATGAGGCTCGTTTGACGTGGTGCTATTACATGCTTCTATGATAGATTCCCGTTTAATTCCATGGAGATCTTGCAGTTGGTGGGGTGGTTGGTCATTAAAGCTTCCACTTCCAGCAGGCGGAGTCAGTGGAACATGATTACATGTATGCCGCGAATCATTTCCGGAATCGTTTGCAGTGCGTTTTACTGGGCGTTCCGATTGGTCGGATTGCAAAGTCTCTTCTTCCTTAATGTCAATACTAGTATGCAAGTAGTCGGTAATACTTTCGTCTACTTCCAATTTTAAGCGAGCGGAGAGACCGAACAGAGAATCGCCATGGAGAAGATCTGCGTGGTCATCGCCAAATGCCGATTTTTTGTCAACTTCTGGGACGTCATCCGCCGTATCCATCACAAGTGTTGGGCCCGATGCTTTCTTCAAAGTAATATCTTGAGATGTGTCCATGTGTCTTTTCCTTCGGGCCAATCCAAAGAGAATCCTGGACAAAAGTAAATTTTAGCCAGTGTGAGCGCAGATGTTCAAGACGGAAGTTTTATAAGTGTAATTATTTTGCAAAATAAAGTAAAAAGAGAATCAATGTTACTTAAGCGGTTTCAGAATTAACCACACTTGCGAGTCCATGGGGTTGCACTGAAAGTTCAAACGTATATGTACGATGCGGATGGGAAATTGGACTGAATATTATTATAATAACCAGGAACTATTAGTTCTGGCTCATTTTAGAAACAACGTAAGTGTCATTATTTTCACAGATAGCTCGTGCGTGAACGAGTAAAAAGTAGTAGCTCTGAATTGCAAATTGTAGTCCAATTATTGGTATTATGACCGATTGGACAACATGTCGGAGCATTATTGCATATCTTCTCTATTATAACGTTATTCAGAACGATAAATTCAATTCTGGGCGTTGCATGATAACATTTGGTACGGATATGCACCTAAATATTCCGAAAAGTGGAAATCAGCAAATTCGTCCTGCCCAAAAACGTTTATGTCTTTGAGAGCCTACCAGGAAGCACCACGGAAATTGTGGCTGAGTCGCCGAGGTTAATTTACCATGATGGCGACGAGCGCGTAAGAGCAGAGATGAAGTTTCGATGAAAGTGGCTCGGTACATAACGTTTCAGTGGAAAACTGTTACTACCCAAAATTAGCTCGTAAAAAAGGATTTAAAGATTGCAATTCGCGTCAGGGGTGAGGAGAAGCCAGAGCGCCCTCATTACTCCTTGTACGCAAAGCGTACATCCGCAGAACAAGACTAAATGTATCCAGCAAAGAGTACAAAGAGTCGTAATATGAAAGGGAGAGCTGGCGTCACTTTTAAGCATTTTCCAGGCAGTGGCGTAACTACCATACCTGCCGACACCGTCGGGCGGGGAGGGGGGGGGCGCAGCGATGCGAGGGGCGCAACATGTTGGGAAAGTAAACGGGTTAAAGGAGGAGAAAAATAAAAAGGAGAAAAGAAAGAAGGAAGAGAGAGAGGCAGAAAAGGTGAAAAAAGAGTAAAGCGAGGAGAACAAGTGCTTAACACTCCCACGTCAAAAATTTTGATCATGCAAACATTTCATGTATGTTGCACATTTTTTTAAATTTTATGGGACTTGAATTTTCTCTTCACTTTCCTCTCTATTCTCATAGCGATACCTTGATTTTCTCCCATTTGTTCAGGTCTGAATGACTAGACGGACAGGGAGGGGGGGGGTTGCGCCGCTCATAACTTCTGATATGAAAGGGCGCAGCCTCAGATGATCGGCGGGGGCGCGCGAATATTTTTAGTTACGCCACCATTTCCAGGTCCCGATTTCCCTGACTCCTATGCGGCGCCGGGTCACTTTTTCGATACATGATCGATTGTTTTCGATACTCGGGTACTCCGCTTCGCGACGTACACACACACCTATTAGATTTCCGGATTTCGTTTTCTCTTGAGTTTCGTGGATTTTACTGGTTAATGATGTTTAAAATGTTCTCCACTAATTGAGTAATAATCCTCACTGACTGCAGCAGCACAATCATGCGCGGTTGCTGGATCCAAGGATGTCCATCCGGCAGAAGAGCAGGAAAAAACACAACATTCTTGCTACACAAGTAAGTTTGTGACCATTTTATTTAAGTTGATTTTACATGATAAACGCTAAGTTTCAATGACTTGATTCTCCAACGATCGCTTTGAGTCTCAAGAAGATGTTTCCAGGGTCTCAAACATGGAAGTTCAGCCCTATCTAGGAAGCTGTATTGATAATCGCATTCAGTAGCGTGGCGTGAACTGCGATATATCGATTGTTATGCCATTTAAACCTATGGTAAAGAATCGATTGTTAAGGCGTTCGCTGCGAACACCCTGTTTATCGATCCTTTTCCATAGGTTTAAATGGCATAACAATCGATATACCGCAAAGCACACCACGCCACTGCTGATCAACCTCGATCGCACTTACGTAGCAGAGAATCTGGATCGGATCTGCACTGCGTGTTGTACGTCAGCGGGACGATTATTGAAATTGATAGACAAAACTATAGACAAAGGAGACAAAAGATATATGGAGAGATCCTATTGGTGGAAGCGGGTGCGGTTTTAATGGACAAAGGAGGTAGGTAATAGACTACCTAACGGCAACCCACGAGAGACCCGACATTTAGTCTATCATTTTCTCCCTTTGTCTAAAGGAACCACCCGGTTCAACCAATAGGATCGCTCCATACTCCCTAAGTTTTCTTTGTCTATAGCTTTGTCCATCAGTTTCAATAATCAGTCCGCAGGTCATGAATCTTCATTGCTGATAGTCCAGAATGATATTGATAGTAACCTCTTTAGAATAGAGTAGGGAATATTCTGGCCTGCACCGTCAGTTTAGCTTTTGTATATCATCAAGTTGGAATTCACGAAACCACACACCTTCGGCCAAAGCCTCTCATGGTGGGTTCTATTTTTCAGACATAAGATGTCGGTATGCTATGCTTCCAAATTGCACCTCTCTCGTAGCATGGGGGTAATAGGAAAGGTTTATCAATGGAAGAATTTTGACTGCTCTGGGAAATTAGATGATAAGCTGTAAAAAGGAGATGTGCTTGATTGTGATGCTCCACGAATTGAGGAAAGTAATGATGAAACTCCACTCTTTGTATTTTAAGCTCCTGGTATAGATTCATACCGTTACCTGAATATGAATGTGAATTATCCTCATTTGACAGCCTTAACCTTGGTTCAAACCCTTCGTGAGGACATTTTGGACTTAAGGTTGCTAATTTTTGATCTACCAATACAAAGCAGCCCTTCATAAGGTTGTAGTAAGAATGCTAATAAATAGTCATTCTGGTATGATGATGATTATTATTATCTTTTACATGTAAGTATGTATGCATAATCTCCCTATTTTACTTTTATTAGTCAATCCAATGGGACATCCGCTGTTGACTCCGACTTTGTGACACTTGCGTAAATAATACCGTCGAAATGTGAAAAATTAAAAGATAACAACGGAGCAAGGCGTATGCGAATAATTTCCTCCTCAACAATTAGCTCAATTTCACGACACTATTGAACCCATGTGAAATATACCTTTGAAATGTGAGAAATCACGCTGGGGTGCCAACAGAACAAGGCTCAACACAAACTGATTGCGGTTGACGCACTCGTACAACGGTATGTTGGTAGCAGAAAATTCAGGAGGCTGCACTGCACTGAGGATTGGCCCAACAAGGCCGAAACGCGTCTGCAGTTGCCTTCCTGAATGGACCTAACTAGTGCTGCTCCAAACAGCATATCTCTGGGAGGGAAAACTGCTCGAACGAGCTTTTTCCCTCCGTATTGAGATTTTCAGCTTTATGCTGAATTTTTAACGAACATTGGTAAAAAAATTCCAACATACCCAGAACAGGGCTCTTGAACTCACGCGGCTCTTTGAGGCAACTATACGTGTCTCATGGATGTGCTTGAAGTATCATCAAAATTGAAGGCGAAATGAGACATGTGTTCTTGACTTACACTCCGTGCCGCACTTCGAGACGCGTGGAAGACCTCCTTCTATCAAAGCGAAACGACTATCCTCGACACTTTCTCGGTTTTCCTCAATTCCACGACTTCATCGAAGCGAGACACTTGCGTAAATAATACCGTTGAGATGTGAAACATTAAAAGATGACAAGGACGCAAGGCTCTGGAGCTCGCATGGTTCTTAGATACAACTATTCGTGTCTCATGGATGTGCTTGAAGTATCATCAAAATTAAAGGCGAAACGAGACACCTGGTCTTGACTCAGAATCTGATTTTGTCCCGCACTCAGGGTCGACCTCTTCCCATCAAAAGGAAATAACTATTCCCGACACCTGGGCAAAGTTTATCTTAGTTTTTCTCAATATTACGACACAACTGCACCAAGACACTTGCGTAAAAAATACTGTTGAGATGTGAAACATTAAAAGATAACAACGGAGCAAGATTCTGGAGCTCGCACGGTTCTTTGATACGACTATTCGTGTCTCATGGATGTGCTTGAAGTATCATTAAAATTGAATACGAAACAAGGTACCTGGTCTTGACTCAGAATCTGATTTTGTCCCGCGCTCAGGGTCAACCTCTTCGTATAAAAATGAGTTAACTATTCCCGACATCTTGGTAGAGTTTATCTTAGTTTTTCTCAATATTACGACACAATCGAACTAAGACACTTGCGTAAAAAATACCGTTGAAATGTGAAAAATCACGAGATGACAACAGAAGAAGGCTCTGGGACTCACATACGGCGCTTTGATACAACTATTCGTGCTTTACGGATGTGCTTGAAGTATCATCAAAATTGAAGGCGCGATGGACTCTATATCTTAGACTTATGGGAGGGGTAAAGCGTTTAGTTAATTAATAAACGGGAAAAAACGAACTTTCGATTTCCATAGTAGAGGAGATATGGATTGAGAACTCACATCCTCAACAATGAAAGACACCAGTGGCGAAGCGTGAATAATCGATTATCGATATTTTCACATTTGAAGCTATGGTCAAGAATCGATTATTATATTAACGAAATCGTTGCGAACACCCTATTTATCGATCCATTTCCATAAGTTAAATGGCAGATCAATCGATACATCGCAAAGCACGCAACGCCACTGAAAGACACGAGGGAAGTTTGCATGGTAACTTTAACGCACGGAAAAAATCCACAGCGAAACTCTCAGATCATCAAACTCAAATTAATCCAAATCAAATTAAAACCAGTTCCCAAAAGTTATCTTACCTCAGAGTTGAGAGGAAACTGGCTCTATCATCACGGTTAGTGGGAGAATTATCCAAGATGGGTGAGCTCAGACAATCTGGAATCAAACGGAAAGAAATTAATTAAAAAGACGACTCAGTTAGGATCTAGTCTAGAGCCCGTTTGTTTTTAAACAGTGCAATCCTGAAATTAAAATTATTAAGCATTGTTAAATTTAGAAAAAAAAAATTGATTTAGTTCAATTTTCACCTATACCCGTTTATAAAAACGCATGTCATTAACTCCAATAATTATCGGACTTCATTTAACAAAGAGGAGTTATTTTCTTAGCTCGTTCACAAAATCACCTACCTGCAAAGAGAATCTCATGGTATATACGTTGTTTTTAAACAGAAAGTCTAGTTTTTTTTTCATTTGGAAATCCTGTTTTCCTGATTTTTGACTGCTAAATCCTAATTTCATAATACTTCCAAATCCTGATTTCTTGAGGAGAAAAACTCACTTTACGCAAGGCGGATGTGACTTCACAAAAATAGCTCTATGAAGAATTCCGACTTTCCTCAAATCTTGATTTTACGACCCATTTTTCCTAGAATCCTGATGTTAAACACCCTGTAAAATGAGGCAGAAATAGTAGTTCCTTATGACAGGATATAGTTCAGTTACAAGGTGAGAAGAGATACTCTCTAGGGAAAATTGAATGGCCTCCGCCTGATTTGTGCGAAGGGATTGTGATCTTATAAGATCACAATCCCTTCAATTAATTCGCATAATTTTCTATAGAAAATTATGCGAATTAATTGAATTTATGCACGGGAAAAGAGACATCGGTCCAGGCTTCTTTGTTAGATTAAATGACCAGTCCTAATTAATTGAGGCTGAACTCCAATATATTGAGATGAATAGGCAACGGACTTTTCGACCAAATCTTAAGGCCTGGATACCCGCTCAAATTTCCGTTAATTTCCGATCAAAATGATGACAAAAATGGCGGTCGAGAGTTAGAAATAAAATTAATTAGAACAGTGTGTTGATTAAAATAAGCATGAAATAAGCACGGTTGTGTGGAAATAAGACGAAAGATGAGACTCAAAGTTCCATCATCAACCATCAAATTCTTGCAGGCCGCAAAAATTCGATGGTGGATGGTGCGCACCAGTCACCGTTTAATCGGAAATTGATGGATATTTAAGCGTGTATCCAGGCCTTTGCAATGAGGAACTACAATCTAGGGCTCATTTCCGGAACACGTACAACACCTTCCCCTTTGGAGATATGTCCTTTCATAGACGAGTTAAAAATTTTAGTTCCTTATTGCAGAGTGTGGTTCATTTGATACAGTAAATAAATTCTGGTTAAATCTCAAAAATCCTGACCTAGCTTGTTTTACCATGTACGGCGTTTCCTCAGAACAAAACTACAAAACAAAAAAAAAAAACAAAAAAAAATTAGAGGCGAGTTGGAATCATAAAGTGCTCCCTATCGGCTGAGCGCTTAATTAGATACATCAATCTAATTAAAAACAGGGACTTTCTCAGTAGAAATCTGGTCCCATTAGTTTCAAAATTGTACATGGAGTGAAAAGTTAAGACCCTCACAATTCTTTTCGAAGTCATGGAGGACATGACTTGAGTTGCACTGAAAAAACTCGTTGGTTCCCAGACGAGAGAACTAACTACATTCCAGCGTTGCAAAATGTACGCTCGCAAACTGGATTTTGATCGCGAAACAGTTGGGCATTCCAAGTTGAACATTTCTCTGATTTTTCTTCCGATTACACGCAGTGATCAACAAAATTCTGGGGGGAAAAATTGCATGTTCAAACACCCATGAAAAAGCGAATCGTTCGGGTCAGTTTTGGAACCCGAGAAGAGAGGCAAAGCTTCCATTTTATTTTACCGACGATTCCGGGATGCCCGGAATTAATTCCGATTTTCCGAAGTTCCGAGAAAAATCCGATTTTTCAAACGTTCTGGGGAAAAATCCCGAAATACGTCTGGATTTAGTTCTGTAGATAATCGAATATGATAAAAAAAAAATAAATAAATAAATAAATAATTACCAAACATCAATTGTCATGAAATAATCGGTCAAATTGATACTTTTTAAAAGAAGAAAAAAAAAAAAAAAAAAAAAAANATTCCGGGAATTTCGAGGGTTCCCGGAAAATTTCCGGAATTCGGAATTAATTCGGGGAAACGACAGCACTGAATGGGGGGTACGTTTGGAGGAGGAGGACGAAGGGTTTCCTCCGGCATCGCGGAGCGAAGAGTCAAGAGTTAGAGTAAACATATGTTGATTCGTCGAAACAAAACAAGTACGGGGCCCGCTTAATTGTGAGCGCAACTGTCATTTTCGAGAGAGAGCAGGGGAGAAAAAACGGGGAAGACGCGCGGAGGGGGAGGGGGAGGGTATAGACAAGCAGGGAGTGCGAGGGTGTAGTGTCGGGCTCATCCCGGAACGCGGCATATTCACACGGTCGGGGACATCGTTTGCCGGACGGGGCACCGGCACCCTCCGACGGGAAGAACCGCCGTGCTAAGGAGGAACGCCGTAAGTACATCGGGGCGTTGCCGAATTTCTCCTGAAAACTCACACGTTTCCTGGAATGGAGATGTTGCAAGTGTGAGGGATTTGCGATTTGACCATTGATTCTTATGTAAAAGTTTGCAAGAAACACGATGGTGCCACTGGTTTTCTCTGAAATCATCTCCCAAGCTCAAAAAAAGCTCTCGAAGTGAGGCCAAAATGGAGGGGATATCCCACCCTACCCTGAGAGTCCACCTCTACATCAAGACAAACTCTCCATGCAAAGATTTGGAGCAAATACATTAGCAGGGTTGCCGTGTTTTCAGTTTTAAAGTCCCCAAATAAAGTGGCAGCCCTGTCAATGTATTTGCTCCATATCTTTGCATGGAGAGTTTGTCTTGATGTAGAGGTGGACTTTCAGGGTAGGGTGGGATATCCCCTCCATTTTGGCCTCACTTTGAGAGCTTTTTTTGAGCTTGGGAGTTGATTTCAGAGAAAACCAGTGGCACCATCGTGTTTCCCGCGAACTTTTACATAAGAAGCAACAGTCAAACCGCAAATTCCTCACACATGCAACATCTTCATTAATGAACCTATTCCGTTGGAATTTGCTGAGCGCAAGGTGTCTCCTGAAACAGGCTGGCCAAAAATCAGTACTTCTTCGGTACATTTGCAAGAAATTCGATACTTTTTCATTATCTCCAATTGACGGAATTCGAAAAATTTGAATTTCTCCCTCAAATTGCGACGAAAATGACAAAAAAAGGAACAAATCCTGGACGTTCTTGCGGAATGTCCGCACCATTTCAGTTCTTTCGGACCGCCCTTAAAAATCAGTAGTATTTCTGGACATTCCGGAAAATCCGGACTTGTAGACACCCTGTCGTTGAGCCACTTGGCGCGGTTTTAACTAGTGAATAGCGTGACATGCACTGAAAAAATTTTCCTTGAGATATTATTTTGACTTAAAGCGTCGTTTCTTTTCGACAAAATTTGGGGTTTCCCGATTAACTCCATGCGGATTTAACTTAAAGTCACTTTTTTACAGTTAAAGACATTTCGTTTTACAATCGTTAAGTTTTAAGAAAGCAACGTTTCTTTAACTTTGGGCCAATTTCTATGATTTTTTGGGGTATTGACAATGAAATCATTTAAAACATGACCCAGGAAGCGGCCGTTTGAGGGCGTGGAGCATCCATCGGGGCCTACGTCTAGTTTTCTCAACCGCGCCTGAAAATGTCAAGGCAAATTATTCATAACTCGTCACCTTCCGGCCAAAGTATCACAGGCGCCATGCGACGTTTCCAAAATTTCCGCCGCCATTTCATCTTTTAACTGAGAAATTGTCGGTTGAATTTGTTTGAAAAGTTCACTGCATTTTATCGGCAGCACAAAGATAATGCAGTGAAATTTTCGGGCAGCTTCGTTAAACAATTTCTCTGTACAAAAATAAAATGGCGGCGGAAATTATGAAACGTCGCACGGCCCTTACGATACTATGGCCAGAGGATGACGAATCCTTCTCAAAAATCAGTTTTCATCCACGGAGATTTGGCAGCGTCTGAGTGTAAATACAGGGTTTCTCCTCAACAGAACAGAAAAGGGAGCATGAATTCGGAAACCTGGCGGCGGCGCCGCGGATCGCGATACCCGAAACTTGGCCGATAAACAAGCTCCTGAAAGCACCAGAAAAACGTCTCAGAATGGGCCTGTAATTAGTAGGAGGGACGAGGCGGGACGCCCCCTCCCCGAGACGCGCCCTCCCTCCTGCGCGCGGAAGGGTAAAAATATGAACGTTTCGAGCACAAAAAAAAAATGACACGTTTTAATTTTAATGAAAATTCGAGGCTCGGTGCTCGGCGGCACCCCTCCTGCATAACGGAACTAAATTTAAACCGGCCGAAAAAATGGGAAGGAAAGGGTTTCGTCTCTTTCTCTCCCGGAGAATTATGTTTATAAATGGAATATTAAGGAATATGAACGTGTTCGAATTCCGTTTCGGTGAAGCTCCTCGGGTGTTTTTTTTTCGCTCTTCGAGCGACGACGCGATGGCGTGAGAAATTTTCGTCCGCCGACTTGAAACTCGAATGTCATCCGTTCCTCGGGAGGGGAGACGCCTTGGCGAGTGCATTTTTAATGTACCCAAAATTGGAGGATCCTGCGCTCCGTGCAACCGCTGCCCTTGCGGCCCGCACATTTTTGTGCATCTTGACACATGACTGATCGTCATCCTTTCGGACGCGAGATATCGTGAGCTTGTTCCCCGTCCCGCCTCGCGCGGTGAACCTCGTTTCCAATTCAAATGCCACAGATTTGAGAACTCTCCTCTTGCTTTGAAACGGACACTACATGACTGAAGCTTCGCTTTCCATAAATAAATAAATAAAAAAAGGAGCAAGGAGTAAAATGGGAACAATGCGTCGTCGTTCCTCTGACGTAATGGGGTATCTCAATTTCCACGAGTCTTGGTGAATGAACGAATTCTAGGGTTGCTACAGAATTTAGGAAAATAAATTCCCTGGAATTTCCCCGATACATTTTGGTGAAATTCCCTGACACATTGTGGTGAAATTCCCTGACAATTGAAGATATGCCTACAGAATTTAGGAAAAGAAATTCCCTGACATTTCCCTGATACGTTTTGGTGAAATTCCCTGACAATTGAAGATATGCCAGATGGTGAAAAGACAAAATAAGAAATAGTTTCCTAATCTAGAGTCCAGACTCTTAAAAAAATTGACAAGAAAAAAAACTCTTGATTTAATCGGACTCCTTGCTCGAATCAAAAGGAAACCCGCCGAAATCAAGAAGCTCGGTTCTTCGATTCATGGGAAAATCGGATTGAATCGGGAGTACTTTTTCTTGTCGATGTTGTTTAGAATCTGGACTCTAGATTTAAGCAACCTTTTTTTCCAGGGCGGCGTTTTTCCTTAGCACGGCAGAGCACATTCATCGATGAATGAGAATGAGGCATTGATCGGATGGATTCATGTTTGACCTACACAACCCTCTTGAGTCGAAGCGAGGGACCAGGGGTTGCTAATTGTGTTCGAGGTGGGTCGGCGGGGGTAAGGGGCGAAAGGGGAGGGGCTGCCGGCACGTGGCTCCCACAAAATTAGCCGGAAGTTTCCGAGATGAAGACCGTTTAAGGAGTCAAGCACTTGCAGTGGAATCTTTTTCCCCATTTACTTAAATGGGAGAAAAACAGGATTTAGGGGTGAGGGGTCAAGCTCGCGAAACGAGGGTAGGTCTCCTTCACTATTTCACCCTAAATCCAGCAAATTAAGAAGCGGGAACCTTCTCCTGGGTAAACACCGATACGCTAATGAGGATACGGGGCACTTCACCAACTCGGTAATTGTGGACTTCCGGGAGCGATATTTTAAAGGGTGTTAAAAGATTATCCTTTTTATTGGAATACGTGCTGATGCTCGCATCGCGTTCCGCGTTTTTTTGCCGGAGACGGTAAGGAAAATAATATCTTCCTGTAAAGCACGGTTTCTTGGTCGTTAACGCTGCGGCGGGGTTGGCATGGTGTTAAAAATTCTCGGTTTTTTCGTTCCCTGCATGACATTCCCCTAACTTCAACGGAAAAACTCCCGGATGAAAATTCATGATTTCCTCTTGCACTTTTCTCTGGATTCATACTTAAAAAAACAAGATTTTTCTTAAGAGTTCGAAACACGGAAAAAATTAAATTGCTGATTTAACAATGGACCACTAGACAAGGTACGAAATTCAGCATTCTGATACATGTTCCTTGACCAGAATTTCACTTAGAACACGATGCGCACAACGAAAATTACCGAAATCAACTCGTTATGAAGATATTTAATGATTCTTGATGCGTGAATTCAAACCACCCGCTCATGAAAACTCAATGCTCTACGTGACTCACATCGCGCGCTGAACGTTATCATGACAGTCTCTGCGATATAAAAATCTGTCAACCTTAATCTTGACGCTTTAGCTCAGCTATTGCAAGTGGTTTATAGTTTGAACAGCACATGGTGGGAAATGAACATAGCTTGATTGAGAAGTTTGCTGAAACCGTTCTAGTGCACGATTTGACTCACGAAGAGCTTTGAGTTTCTTGGGAGCGGGCAGTTCAAACTCCTCGTAACCAATGTGAAATATAAACGTTAATATCTTCGTTAGGAGTTGATTTCGGTAATTTTCGCTGCGCGAATCGTGTTCTACGTGAAATTCTGGTCAAGAAACATGTATTAGAATGCTTAAATTCGTACCTTGTCTATTGGTCCATTCAATTGCTAAAAACAATGACTGCAATGTTTCAACTTCGATTTTACAACAAACAAAAATGCTACTTTAACCACTATTGTACGCTAATTTAACCACAGGGGTGGTTAATGTAGCATTTTTTTGTTGTAAAATATACATTGAAACGTTGCTGTTACTTTTTTAAGCAATTGAAGTGCAAAATCAGCAGTTTAATTTCTTCCGTTTAAGCAAAACATCTTTGTATCTTTGGTGTGATTTTATGAAGCTGAGTCGACCCAGAACACCAGTTTCAAAATGATCTTTGAGAGCGAAGCTTTAAGAGAAAGAAATCTAGATTTTTAGTCCGATTCCCAGACAAGTTCCCTGACTTTTACTGCGGTCGCATTAATTTTCTAAAAATTCAACCCTTTCGCAGTAAATGTATTAAAAAAGCGCTTTTGCAGTAATTTTTTTAAACATTCAACACTATAAAGCAGAAGTTTTTTCAAAAATTCAACAGTAAAGCAGAAATGTTCTAATAAATTCAACGTTTTCGCACTATTTTGTAAGAATCAGAGCGTTCATCGAGAGTTCACATTTTCCTTCATTTTATGGATATGCGATTTTACCCACTTGGGAGTGAAAATAGTCGCATCACGTTTTTTGCCCCTTTCCAACCTACCTACTCAGGCGTTAAAGTCTCCGAGTCAGCCGAAAAGAGTTCAAGTATTCTTCATTTCGTGGAAATGCAATTTTACCTTCTTGGAAGTCGAATTAGTTGTGTCACGCATTTCGCCTCATCCATGGCGGCTTTTAAACTCTGGGTTAAGATCTTTGAGTAAGTGGAAAAGAGATCAAGCCTTTTACATTGTTGAGGACACGCGAGAAAGTTTTGCTGCTTTATAATTGTGCTATGAAAAGGGACCTCATCTTCCGGAAGAAAATTAGTGAAGTACGTGCGCGTACACAACTTCGGAAAGTGTACGCGAGAATGGAGCGCAATTAGATCAAACCGTAGTGAATTTTATAGCATTAGTTATTATTGAACGTCGTACACGAAAAAAATGGATTGCTGATTTAACAATTCAATTGTTAAAAAATGTGACAGACATGTTTCAAGTGTACATTTTACAATAGGGGAAAGCTGATTCAACCACGGGCGTGGCAACATCAGCATTTTTTTTTGTAAAATCTACATTGAAACATCACTTTTGGTGTATCACCCTTTTTAACTACAAAATTGTTAAATCAGCAATTTCATTTTTTTCGTGTAGCCTACGCAATTTTTTCACTGCCTGCGCAGTTTGCGAACGAACAGCCGGTCTTTGGCTCGTGACCAATCTGCACCACTGCACCAGACAACATTGGACATTTCTAAAAAAAAAAAGAAAAAAAAGAAAGAAAGAAAAAAAAAATAAAACCAGGGATATTCAAAGATTTTCAAATTCCACGAAAAAGAAGAAATAATCATTTGCATTAAAAAAGTTGTCCGGGCAGCTCGAACCATGAGCGGGTTATGATTGAACATCAGAATGAGATACATTTTGACACATACAAGAAGAGTGATTTAAGAGGGAGAGAAAAGGCTGGAAAAGATAAATATGATGTGCGCATAAAATCTAATGACACAATTGTTAATATGACTCATGGCTCATTATCAAAGAGGGAATCCAGTTCAGCCAGATGGACCCTTTACAGCTGGATTGAGGTGGAGGGTTGAAACAGCTGATATGGTAATGTTAGAGAAAATCATTACACGCTCTGACCTCAGACCATCGTATTTCTACTGACCAACTGGCGGATCCTTTCGCCACCTTCGTTGCCATGTCGTCACTTGCCTCCTGATAAAAACGCCGACATGAATCTGAGACTTTATATCCTTTTGATTATTTCAACCTTTTCCCTTCCCTTCGTCAAAGAAGCCGATTTGGACGTATTTCTGCCAAACGAAACTGTGTGCATTAAGACATGAACCCTGAGAATCATCAGAACATGAAATGCGTAACAGGGCTCACGTCATAATGCACATAGTTCCGTTAGGCAGAAATGCATCCATTTAAGGTCCCATATCTCGTTCTCTCTCTCTCTTTCATTAAAAACAAGAGAGAGAGAGAGAAAGAAGAGAGAAAAAAAATGAAAAAAGGTTACGGAATTAAATTAGCATGAGAAGATTTTGAATTCATGATCAGAGGAAAATCAATAACTTGACAGTTTCTTGTGGCACTGAGAAAGTGTGACTTTAAACTAAGGAACCTCAGTTTTACATCACCGATCAACATTTAGGAAAATCCACCAAATAAAATGCTTTTTGAAGCTGCCAAAATACGCGAATTTATGGATATTTTGATTTCCCAAAACAAATGAACGAGTGATGGAAAATAGCTACGGTAATCTACGGTCCGCAATCAGACACCTAGATGAGAGAATTTATCCTTCCTCTTTGACGAAAAATTACGAGATAAGTTGGATTACGATTGCGGCAAAACTGATGCAGCCACAAAATTTCATCGGTGGCTTCAATATTAACTGACTGCACAATCGCGATCTTGCAGGCGAATACTGCTCTAAGAATCAACGCGCAGGGGATACTTTCGCATACTTTCCCGGCTTCAGTAAAAAACACACGTGGTATGAAGGAAAATATTCCGGACCTTCTTACGGAAGTTCCACACTTATTCAGTACTTCCAGACCGCCCTTAAAAAAGCATTTCCATTTCCGGACTAGTGGACACCCTGGTGAAGAATGGAAATACAGGACGGTACTCGGTAGTAGAGTTCTTGAGGTTCTCAGTTTCTAGAATTTTGTTTGCATCGGACGGCAACCACTTCACTCCACTGCGCCAAACGGTAAATGCTCTTCGCCTGACATTTCGAGCATTGGGAGACTATAATTTTTCAATCCGTCCACGATAAGAGACCCTCCACTAGCCTCCTGACGACAGGTGGAAGCTTTTACTTTCGAGGTTTCAACAATTCCTTATGGACAATTATTAGCGAACAACAGTCATCACCCTATTTTCGGCTGTTGACTTACCTACATGGTCGATGATGAGCTTCGGATGACGTCATGAGCCAAACAACTTTCCCAAACGTCGGCCATTTTCGGCTTGTTTGCAAAACGAAACTGCCAACAGGTTGTTGAACATCAACCATGTAGGTAAGTCAACAGTACAATGCTGAAGTCCCGAAAGTAAAAGCTTCCACCATGGCCAAGATACTAGTGGAGGGTCTCTTGTCTCTGAGGATTTCTCATTCAAAGGCTGGCAATCCACAAAAATTAGAACTTACCACGTTAGCGCATGACATCGGTGACAGTGGTGAGTAAGGGTGGAAGTAAGGTGTGTTCGTGGGACGACAGCGGTGAGCCCGAACTAGGACCAACTTCCACTTCACATCAACCAGTCCAGTCTGGAGACAAACACAGAGAAAAAGGATAAATAAAGGGCGCGCATAGAAACGACGAAAAAAACACAAATATGAGTTGATATTTATGCAAATCCCGCGTGGTGACCGGAGGGAAGATTCGCGGCCATTCAAAAGATCCATTGATCAAAATTTTATGGGCACCTCAGGAACATGCATGGCTGCCCCGAGAATCGCGCCGACGTGTCGTCCCAATGACCCGACCCCTCTTTACGCTCCTTTTTCGCCGGTTAAACGATCAAAATCCCGCGTCCGGGGCTCAAGCTTCCGAAGGGGTTTCCAACTGACCCTTACCGGCTTTTACTCCGGTCCCATCGAATATTTTCACGTCATAATGTGCGATTCATCTCCAACAGTCCCTGCTGAAATTCAGCAACGACCAACTCGGGGACACCAGGGTATCCACACGGTTAGGTTAGGTTAGGTTAGGTTAGAGTAAATAGCACAAGAAAAACAAGACTTGAAATTTAAAAGGTGTTACTGAGGCAAGTTTTAAGTTTCGTTGACGTCGTGATCGTTGACACCGTGATCATTTTTCATAAGGGTCAGAATTTTTTATTTTTGGATGATCATGGTGTCAACAAAAACTTAGAAAAACTGTTTGTTGACACCATGATCGTTGACACCATGCTGTGTAATCAACGATCATGGTGTCAACAAACAGTTTTTCTAAGTTTTTGTTGACACCATGATCATCCAAAAATAAAAAATTCTGACTCTTATGAAAAATGATCACGGTGTCAACGATCACGACGTCGACGAAACTTAAAACTTGCCTCAGTAACACCTTTTAAATTTCAAGTCTTGTTTTTCTTGTGCTATTTACTCTAACCTAACCTAACCTAACCTAACCTAACCTAACCTAACCTAACCTTACCCAACTTTACCTAACCTTACCCAACTCCACCTTACAAGACCTATCCCACTTTCACAGAGCTTAACTTTCCCCGACCTTACCCTACATAACTTTACCTTACCTACTTAATCTAACCGTACATGTCCTGACCTAAACTAACCTAATCCAACTATACGTGACCCAGACCTCTCCTGTACACTTAATTTTTTAATTTTACTCACAAGGAGGATATTTTTCTGTTTGTTGACACCGTGATCGTTGACACCATGCTCAGGGCCCATTTTTGCGTTTTACTGCCTGATCACGACGTCAACAATCGTTGACTCCATGATCAGATTTTTGGTTTGTTGACACCATGATCGTTGCCACCATGCAACGTTACCTGATCGTTGACACCATGCTGCGTAATCATACACACAGTTAAAAATGTCCGTTTGTATGGTTACTTCGGGTTAAACTCTTCCATCAGATCAACCAAAAGAACTGGAATGATTTACCAATTTTTTTGTTAAATCGACTGAATTCGTTGGTTACTCTGAAATATACATAGCATGAGCAGGCTGATAGCCATGAGCTGTACAGGCATAGCTCACTGGAAAGAAGAAGAAAAAAAAAAACACATTGGATCTAGAGTTCAGACTCTAGAAAACATTGACAAGAAAAAGGACTCTTGATTCAATCAGATTTACGCTTAAATCAAAAGGAAAACCGCTCAAATTCAGAGGCTTGGTTATTGGTTTAAGCTTAAATCTGATTGAATCAAGAGTATTTTTTCTTGTCGATGTTTTCAAGAGTCTGGACTCTAGATCCAATGTGTTTTTTTTTCCAGTGCTGTATAGGCATGAGGAGAGTGTCCCGCTGGACTGACGTTCTAGTATTTCTCTCGATGTCACTCACAGATTTTTTTTTTTAAAGGTTTTATTTATTTGTAAAATATATACACAGTTTACAAATAAGAAGGGGCATTCGCCTTGGGAATTTTCTCCCTTCAGATACTACATAAATTTCATTTTAAATTAAAACAACAATAATAACTTAAGATACTACAAATAAGTGAAAAATATAATATGTTACTGCTAAAATTATTTTATAAATAGTTGTTGTAGATGTTTGAAAAAACCCCCTTTAGTATCACTAATAGGAGGAAAAAATCTATTACTACTTATAGGGTCACTCACAGATTGCGACTTGCGAGTGCTTAGCGCATTGAACTTACACCACTGTGATGTAGGTTCGATCCGGACGGCTCACGCCTGATTCTTAACGAGGATGCAAGTTTTCGACCCCAAGATTTGGTTAATGTAACCCAAAGAAAAATTAACCGCATGATTAGGTTACTTCCGTGCTCTACTTCCCATATTAACATAAAAAGTCGGTTACTTATTCTTACTGCGTGGACAAACTGAACGTAGTATGACGGAAAAAATTCCAGGCCTTCTTGCGGAAGTTCCGCACATTTTCGGTTCTTCCGGACTGCCTTTAACAACAGTGCTACTTCTTAGAATCCCTTTATAGAGAGAGTTTAGACAATGCGGCTCACGGATGTCACAAACGGGAATAAAGATTACACAAATTGGACGTTTTTCGTAATCTTTGATCAACTCATTCCCGAATTCCTGTCTCCGTTACTTTTCTCACGCCGTTTGAGCCTTGCCGTGCCCCTAATTCCCCGGTCCATTCTAGTTTGTAATTATTGCATTTGGTGAAAATGTAATTTTAGAGGTCTGCGGCCAACTACAGACAGAGACTTAATGTCCTTAGACAACAGGGCGATAGGGACATCCACGCTCCGGCTACCAAATTTTCAGGGATTAAGGCCGAGAAGAATCTGTTTCTGCAGATCCGTTTCCGTGAAAATTCGTCGCCACCACCGGGATTCGAACCCGGGATCTATTCTGCCGTGCTAAGGAAGAACGCCGCATGAACATTCGAGAGTTGCCGAATTTCCTTCGATGAAATGTTTATTTTCGTGGAGAGTTATGAATATTTTCCCTTGAAATTTTCAGGGACTTTAGGAGAAATTGCGTACAAAATTATAGGAAAAATCGAAAGGAAAATTTTCATACATCTATGAGGAAATTCGTGTTATATCAAAGGAAATTTGGCAACGCCTGAAGGTTCATACGGCGTTTTTCCTTAGCACGGCAGTATTGGTCTGGAGTTAGACGCGCTGACCGCTGGGCCAACCTGGCCGGCTGATTGTGACACCGTGGAGACCTAAAATACAGGAACCAATCAGAAATGGATTCGTATTGTCATTACTCTCAGTATAAAGAGACACTACTATTTCCGGAGATTCCGGACCAGTAGACACCCTGCCCAATCCACCCGCGGAAATTGGCGAAAATGGTGCGGTGGTGGCGCGAGAGGGTGAGCGTGCGCGCATGACGGTGCGTGCGCGAGCGAGCGCGGGGCGGCGCAACGAGGCGACTGTATCATCAAAAAGAATCCGAGATGACAGCTATTTTGACGAGCGCCGGGGAGGATACAAGAGGGACGGAAAGTGTTAAAGACGTTATGAAAACATTACCTAAACCAGAATAGAAATAATGAAAAGGTGGGCTCCGCGCGACCATCATCGCGCTTCCTTCCCCTCCTCGCGGTGCTGCGTTGCCAGATTCGTCGAGACCCCATACCAATGGCCAATGGCTATAAGGGGCCGTTCATAAAACACCGACCCTCTGACGTAATGGCCAATGGCTATAAGGGGCCGTTCATAAAACACCGACCCTCTGACGTAAGGGCGTACCTCGATTTACACCTGAGCCCTATTCTCCGTATACAGAGTTGTTACAGAAAAGAGGAAATGAAAGTCCCTGGCATTTCCTCGACAAATTTTGGTGAAATTCTCTGACGACTGGAGATATGGCATAGGGTTAAAAGGACTTGTTCTTCTACTGGACTAGTTCTTGGACAAGATTTGTTGTTCAAAAAGACAAGATCATTCTAAACAAGGGAAATAAAAATGACTTGCCAATTTTCCCCGGACATTTTCGTCATTTTCTTCTCTCCCGTCCTTTCTTCCATGGGTGTCTACTGTCCACTGGTACTCTGTCATTAAACTTCTTTGCGTTTTCAGTACCTTTTCCCTGCTTTTTCCATACTTTCCCAAAAACTCCTTTCCTTCTGACAATTCTCAAAAATGCTTGCTTTTTCCTTTCCGTTTCCTTACCTCACGCGCATTTTTAACTGTTACGGATTGGGAAAGTGGAATGATGGGATGACGAAGGAATAAACCGAAAAAAACACGAGAAATCGAACCAGGGTTTTGATAAACGAATTTTGGGAGGAAATTGCATATTCCCAGGACTACTTCATCACGAAAACCTCGAACTTCCGTACTTTTCCACGGAAAGTCCGCACCTTTTTTCCATATTTCCTTATTTCCGTACCGACCATCAGAAATCCGTGCTTTTCCAGTGTATCCGTACTATTTCCGTACAGTAGACACCCTGCATCTCATATTCTACTTCTACATATTCAAGTGAATGGGGGGAGGGGGGAGTCATACGCCCCTTTCCGCCCTCCCCATTAAATCCGCCTCGGTCAAGTCTCCAAGAGCTCCGTTCCCGGGAAATTCCCTACTCGGGCGCTCTTGTGCCAAGCGTTATTTTCGGCGCTTTTGTCGCGAATGCTAATGTGCGGAGTACTTGTCGGTGAAACGAGACAAGATTCGGGGCCCGGGGGCCCGCAGCGGCCGGGGCGGGGGCCCGTCTTTGCCAGGTGGCGGCGAAAACGTGGGCCCCCCGCTTTTCGGCGGGCGAGAATAACCGGATTTCCCGGACGGCGCGACAATGGCATCTGGACCGATGGCACCATTCGTCGTCCCTCCGACCTAAGAGCTTATCTCTATCCCATCGTGAGCCCTGTTCCGCATGTAACTCCACGCTTTTCAGGGCTCATGTGGAAGCCGAGACTCGCTCTTGGGTCGGCGGAGCGGCGCATTGTCCGGCTCCGATTGTCCACGATCCGGACCACAAAACTAATCATGGGTCGGCTTTGTTGGGCCCCGGCTCGCTTTCAAATGAATATAGAAAACAGAGCCGAGTTGTAAACCGTAAACGGCGCCAAGCTCCAGGTCCCACGACAACCGAATTATCGGCTCCGACCGCCGCCGTCTCCGCGCTCCGAGCTTTTTTCACCCGTCGCCCCCCCCCCTCCCGCCTCGTCACCGTTGCGTTGACTCCTGGAGAGTTTTCCGCCAGACAGAAGGTTCTGCATTACGTGGGGAGCAGGGTGTAGGGGACTTGGGGAGACCGCGCAAAATGGGGATTTGTCGAGGAATAAAAATCATGCGTCAGATCATGGCAGTCGAAAATGACATCCAGCGGACTGATTATTGATATTGATAGAAAAAGCTACAGACAAAGACGACATAAAGAGTATGGAGCGATCCTATTAGTGAAATGGGTGGTTCTTATAGACAAAGGCAGAAAATGATAGACTAACTGTCGGGTCTCTCGTGGGTTGCCGTTAGTTAGTCTATTGCCTCCCTCCTTTGTCCATTGCAACCACCCGCTTCCACCGATAGAATCTCTCCATATGTCTTTTGTCTCCTTTGTCTGTAGCTTTGTCTATCAATTTCAATAATCGGCCCGCAGGGCTGCAACAGAATTTAGAAAATTAAATGATCTAACATTTCCCAGATTTCCCGGACACATTTTAGTGCAATTCCCTGATAATTGAAGATCTGACGAATGGTTAAGAGGGCATAATTGAAAATTGTTTTCAGGCAAAATTTCTTGTTCAAAATCTCAAACCCGTTCCACAAAGCAAATGAAGGTGATTTAACGAATTCTCCCGGACATTTTCGTCATTTTCCCTGACTTTTTAAGATGCCCTGACATTTCCCGATTTTCCCTGACTGTGGGAACCCTGATTCGACGTCATGACCAAAGAGCTTGTCTGGTATGGTCATGTTTACAGCGGATGACAGAAGAGAGGCTGCCGAAGAAGATACTTGATTGGGACCTCCCGGGAGGAGGCGAAAATAAACGGTGGCGACAGGGGTTTTTAGAGGGAATGAGGGAGTACCAACTCCCTGGAGGGCTGTGGGAGGATAGGTGACTTTGGCGGCTGGGAGTTACAAAGCGCCAAAGAGCGCTATAAAAGCGGCTTCTACGAACATATAAAAAGCAACCGGGGAAATAATGGGAGGACCAGCGGACTGATTATTGGAATCGATAGACAAGGCGATAGCCAAAGAAGACATGGGGGGTATGGTGCCGCGCTAAGGAAGAACGCCGTATTAACCTTCATGCGTTGCCAAATTTATTTTGGTAAGGTACGAATGTTAAGGAAAACTTGTGAAAAATTTCAGTGCCTTTCTCTAATCTCTGGACAAAATTTTCCTGTCAAGACATGGAAGTACGGGGAAAGGGCAATCAGTAGCTGTTTAAAAGATGAAGACCCTTAGAATGACGCGAGACTCCCTGATTTTCCCACGAATGGAGAATTTCCACACACGTTTTTTATTGCTTCATCTGAAGGTGCTTAAAGAGCTGATTCCACAGTATTTTTTATAATTTTTTTCTGCTACGGGAAATAGTATAAAAACAGATTTAAAATTAAGAATATGCACCGCCTAGTGACGTCATCTGGCAGCATTAAAACACACGTATTTTAGCAGTCACGTCATTTGGACTGCATTTTGCAATTTGGAACTATAAATTTTGGCTCATCTGAAAAAACACTTATGTGCATAGGGAAACTAATGGCACATACGTTGTTTTTAAGCCGGGCCAGAATTTATAGTTCCAAATTGCAAAATGCAGTCCATTTTGTCTTATCTTCTTCAATTCATCGACCAAGGGTATCCTCGTGTTCAGTTCACTCAGTAGTTTCCACTTGAGCACAAAATTCATCAAATTTTAAACACCTGCAAATGCTCTATTCCCCAACTTTCCCTGGTCGCCAGGAAGTCCCTGCGACTTTCCCGGTTTCCAGAGCGCCGGGAACCCTGATGACGGAAAACATGAGGGGGGCCGCGCGGCGGGTGGCGCCACTGTGCGGAGTCAAAGTCGCGTCGGGTAATTTCACCTACTCTCTTTTCCGTTTTGTAGTTCCACTCGTCTTTTATACGCTTATAATTACGGCGGATTGCAGCATGGGCAGCCCAGTCTGGACGTCGTCTTCCGCGCTGCAAGTCGAGGACGAATTTTCTTTTCCATTGTTGATCCCCGCTCCAGCCGCCGCCAGAAAGCTACTTCTGGTTCCTCGTGCCCGTTATGAGCTCCGCGCCGCGCCGCGTCGGCAAGCTTTCAACTGAACGTATTTCTGCCAATAGGAACTATGTGCACTGAGACATGAGCCCTGACACCCATGTGAATATATGCATAACAGGGCTCACGTCATAATACACATAGTCCCGTTTGGTAGAAATACGTCAAAATGTTATCACACAGAGTACGTTGGCGGAACTTACCATCACTCTGCCGTGCTAAGGAAGAACGCCGTATGAACCTTCAGGCGTTGCCAAACCTTTGATATAACTCGAGTTTCCTGGAAAATATATGAATATTTTCCTCCCAATTTTTCGGATAATTTAGTTCGCAAATTTACCTGAAGATTCTGAAACTTTAAAGGAAAAATGTTCATTTGCTTTCCTAAAAAATAAACATTTTATCGAAGGCAATTCGGCAACTTTTGAATTTTCATACGGCATTCTTCCTCAGCCCGGCAGCACTCGCTCCACCGATTTCGGCGAGGCCATCGTCTCGATCAGTGGTGGACTCAAAGAGAGGCTGAGTAGGGGGCCATTGGGACTGGGACCCCCCCCCCCCCCCNGGGGGCTAAAGAAGGGATTGGAGAGCTCCTTCTCATTGGAAATTTCTTCAAGGACAAATCCCTTCAGAGCAAAACTCTGGCAAACCACAAAGATGGTTTTTGCCGAAGTCTACACGTAGATATTCTGATCGATCAAAAATACTCTTAAAGGAAAACTCCAGCCGTGGAAGCCGTGCTGTCGGGCCATAACGACATACCGTCCGTTCCGGGCGTCGCACCAGGAGCAGCCTTTAAATAAGTTCAAATGCGCATTTTTAACAGATTTTGTTGTATCAAAGTTCACGGTTTTGACAACGATTTTTGCAATGAGTGTCCTTCAATGATTGGTGCAGAGATTGATGCTTCTATAATTCAAAAACAGTTCCTCTGATCGCTTCGATCTGAAGTCTATCGATTGCACCCAGAGTGCACTGCACCATTTCTAAAGATCCACCTTAATTAAAGTCGACAGAGAATCTTGTCATGCGCGATAAGAGGTCGTCGGACCCCCAAGAAGTCGGGAAGACCGCCAGTTGGATTCTTCAGTGGCGCGGCGTGCTTTGCGATGTATCGATCGTTACGCCGTTTAAACCTATGGAAAAGGATCGATAAACAGGGTGTTCGCAGCGAACATCTTAATAATCGATTCTTCGCCATAGGTTTAAATGGCAGAACAGTCGATACATCACAATTCACGCCACGCCACCGGATTCTATTGGAAAACACGATGTACGATTCGATCCAGATCTAACGGCGCGAAGTCATTTCAATATTAATTAAAAATATACGGAATAAAACATTGCGAAAAGATCATATCTTGGATCATCATCATTCCCGACATCAATTGTCAGGGTGGGTGTTGCCAGCTTGAGCGAGAAAGAAACTCCGATAACTCATGTACTGGAAAAAAAAAACACAATGGATCTAGAGTCCAGACTCTTGAAAACATTGACAAGAAAAAATACTCTTGATTCAATCAGGTTTAAGCTTAAATCAAATGGAAATCCGCTCAAATTAAGAGGCTTGGTTCTTGATTTAAGCAAAACTCCGATTGAATCAAGAGTGTTTTTTCTGGTCGATGTTTTTAAGAGTCTGGACTCAAGATCCAATGTGTTTTTCTTCCGGTGCTGGGACGCCAAGCGGATCGAATTTCACTAAATTTCAAGTAAATCGATGGAAAAATGGACTGTGCAAATTTCCCGTCGTTTTTAGGCTGCGATCATGAAATAAATGGTGATGCCGACTTCGGCTCCTACGATTTTTTATCAAATTAGGTATCACAAGACGCAATTTCCCCCACGGAGGAACGTAACTATATTTCAATGTTGCCAAATTTCCCTCCGCAAATTGAAATTTTATCTGGAGACTCTTGGGTATTTTGAGCTGAATATTTCACTGATATTTCATCTAGCGTCATAGAAAAATCAGACAAAATCTTGGACAAAAAGTACACAGGTACATTCTTGTAAAATATAGGGTTGACCCCTATTAAATTAGGTGACCTTGGAATGGAGTTAAGTTCCTTCGTCGGAGAAACGACGAAAAAAGTGGTTACCTGAAAAAAAAGAGAAGAAATTGGGGGCACCCACTCCTTCAGGGTTCTCTTCCCAAAATTTTGATGCGCCAAAAACAAGTAATTTCTGACCAGGAAACATCCCCTAAGTTTCGTTTAAAAAGCTCAATTCGGAAAAATGTTAAAAGGGAGGAGGATTTCGGACTTTTGGGACACCCTGTACGTTCCGTGCCAACTCGAAGAGAGTACATTACCATACACGAGCCTTTAATAACAAATATATCGATTTTCGATAGAAAAATGGTGGGGGGGCAGTGACCTTCAGCTACCGAGACAGTTTTGATTAATGTACCAAAAATTGATCGACGCGGACTCCCCTCGGTAACTAATGGTAAGTACCCATTGTCTCGGGGGAACCGTCTAGAATGAAAGTAAGACAAAGCGATATTTGGCATTAAAAAGAGGCGGAGTTTAGGTCAATTAATGGAGTCAAACCTGACAAGGAGGAGGCGCTTGTAGTTTCAATTAAACGTATGCACATCGGGACCGGGCTGGATTGCGTAATTGAAATAAATCTTCGTACTTGGGAGCACCATCGAATCACACCGATCCATTCCGGGCTCAAGTTCGGATGGTGGGCTTTCACAAAGATGGTGACTGAGAGCAAACTCCAATTGGAGTAATTAATGGTGTAAAAGTTTGGCCTAGCCGCGGAAGCCATAACGAAACTGTGCTGTTCAGGATAGCTTCTGACGCACACACGTGTTGCTGTCTTTGACTTAGGGGCCAAATTTTGTCGGTCCTCCTACCGTACTTAAATATGTTTAAGACGAGTCTCGACTGCACTTACGATACGTTCGGCTTAGCGCTTCTGATTGGTCGGTGGTGTGGTTTGGACTCATCGATGGATGCTGCACCTCCGTGTGAAAGAGCCGACAAAATTCGGCACTACACTAAAAAATACTACTTTCTCCACCCGCAAGGGGAGGGGGGTGAGAAAATAAAAATTCCGGCCTTGGAAGCCGTGCTTTACGGGCTATTAGGACATACCGTCCGACCGTCCGCGCTCCAGTCTCAGAGGCCGAAACTTCAGGGTGTAGCACCCGGAGCAATCGAAGCTACGGCTCGAGCACCCGAAAATTTCGGCCTTTGGGCTCGGAACGGACGGTACGTCTACGTCTATGTATAGCCCGCAACTTTTTACGTTCGCGTTTTTTCGGTGAAGAGTTTTCGTGATGGTTTCAACTTTACAATTCCTGACTTTCCCCGACTCTAAAATTTTCAAAACTTCAGAATCCCCTCGACTCATGAATAGAACTTCAGATTTTTTTATTCATTTTTTAAAGACGATGACTGTTCCTTTTGGATACGATTTCCACTTTTGGGGATTCAAACTATGGCAAAAACTAAAACGTTGTTCGAAGGGTACCAAGGCTTTGCAGACTGAAGATGACTGATTCTAGCTTTGGATGAAATTTCCACTTCTAGCAATTTAAAATACAGGATATACACTCCAAAATTTGTCATATGGTACCAAGCCTTGCGAAGTGAGTCTGTCAAGCAGACAGGCCACTCGTAAAATTCCCTGAATTTTCTCGTGGATTCCATGACTTTTACAGGTCGCCACGAAGTCCCTTCAACTTTCCCGATTTTTCGGAACGTCGGATATCCTCTTGTGAGCGCCTATGGATTAGGAAAGCCTGACGTTTAATGCTAAGCTGGAGAGATTTCAGAACCTTTGTGGAGAGAAGATAATACCTGTTTCGAAATAAAAAGATGTTTTGACCAGTATCTTGGGAATCTATGCGACACCCTGGCTTCTGGTGTCTCGATTTAACATCTAAAGTGGCGATATCGCGCAAAAAAGAGGACATTTCTCAAAACAGAAAGCAGGGTTGCAACTTGTTCAAGACCACCGTAATTTTCTGAAACGCGTTGGGTTTTCGCACGAAGATCAACACAACGGGTTGATCAAAATTGTGTGGAATTTTGTGTTAATTTTAGAATGCGTGCCGAAGTTGCATTATTCCACAGGGTTCGAAAATCTAAGAACTGATGAATCTAAAAACAAAACATCTCAGCCTCCACAGTTTGGTCGCGACTGCGCGGTGGAGAACAATATTTGCACCCCTGACAGAAAGTAATCTTTAAATTATACAACAAAACTTTGACAGTGCGGCCGAAATTCATTTGTACCTGGGATATTCTGACATTACTTCGAAGGGATACTTCTCATGAAAGTATTTTTAAGTATGAAATCACCGATCGGATCAGATCTATATGTATATGGTGCAGCAGAGAGCAAATAGAAGATACCGGATTCTCCTCACTAAATAGGGGGAAAACTAAGTGCCCCAGTCTGAATACTGATAAAAATATTTGTGTTATGTTACTTTCGGTTGATACCCAAATTTTGTGTTGAATTTGGTATAGTTTGCTGTGAATTTAGTGCAGAGAACAATAAAGAGACTGGAAAAGCCCAGAGTCAACCGAGGACTTGCCTTATTTTGTGTTTTCCTTCCCATGTTAACCGAACTTTTGTGTTGAGTTCAGTGTTCGAAACTCACAGGCGCCAACGCGCCAAATGCGTCTGAAAAATCGGCCATGGCGCCTAAAAAATGAAGGCTCTGCGCCAACGTGGCCCCTAGAAATCTGAATTTTCATATTAGGTGATTATTCGAAATTTTCAGCACCGCAAGTGGAAGCTTTTTCTATTCTTCACGATTTCATCATTTGTGCTTTCGTCTTCCCCAAGTTACAGCTACTTACTAGTCCTGTTACGAAAAACATCTTGCGTCAAACTTTTCACTAAAAGCTCCGTAATGTATAGGCAAAAAGTCAATTTGGACCCTGAAAAATCTTCAATGGCGCCTAAAAATCAGGCTTGATGCGCGTCATGGCTCCTAAAACTCAGAGGGGAGTTTCGAACACTGGTTGAGTTGTTTCTCTGTGTGGTGTGCACCATTGATTTGGCTGCCATTGAAACTATTGAAAGCTCAAACGAATATGGAAACTTTTTACATTTTTCGATGCTTTGGCAACTGCGACACTTCAATTCCACTCCTTGCTTTTCGCTTTCGTCTGCAGCGCTTACGTGGTGGAGCCTCGTGTCGGAGTCTTTGACCAACCTAAATTGAAATTATCATAATTGGTGAAAAATATTCCGAGTTTTCTCTCACGAAATAGCACCCGTCCAGTGTCTGCCCGCGGTAGTTTCACGAAAAACAATTGGAAATGTTGGCTTTCCTAATGTACAAAGTTCAAAGAGCATCGCGATGAATATGCAAGTGCGTTTTTCCTGGCACATTGTTAGCCGCTTCGTCAAAAAAACGAGGAGGAAAAAATTCCCTTTCCGAAACGGTTTCCTCTTTGTTTCTTGTCGCGCCGATGCACGAATGCAATTCCCTTTCCTCGGCTCATTCTATGCTCACATATGAAAACTGTCCATTCTTCCGTGCTGAGGAAAAACGCCGTATGAACATTCGAGAGTTGCCAAATTTCCCTTGATAAGAGTTAGTTAGTATATTTTGAGACGTTCAGCGTCACAGGCTGTTAACGTCTTTACAGAGAATTTTGAAAATGGGAGTACATACGAAAATTTAGATTTTTAAGTTAAGAGAGGTGAAGAGTTTCAGAATTTTGGTAGTAATGTTGGGTTCATCGCATGTGAGAAGGTTTGTATTTCTGTTGATTGTAGGGGAGTAGATCTGTGATTGGAGATATCTAAGGGCAGAGCAGTCCATAAGTACGTGTTAAGACATGTATTTTTGAAGTATTTATGCATATGTTTCTTCTAGATTTTCAGATATTTTGGATTACATTGCGTACAAAATAGTCCGAAAATTTCGGGGAAAAATATTCATAATTTTCCCAGCAAATTCGGTTTTTATCGAAGGAAACTTGGCAACGTCTGAAGGCTCATACGGCGTTCTTCCTTAGCATGGCAGCATTGCAAAGGCACTTTTGTCAGGCAAAAACCAGAGCGAAAAAGAAAATGGGAAAAAAATGGGATACATTTTCGACTGGCATTCAAACTACAATATTCACGGCGATGGTAAAATTGTATGTGCTGAGAAAGTCCGCTGGGGGCCTTTATACAATCTTTAGGAACGCGAGGGGATTTTTAAAAAACGATCTTCTAAGCGCGTAACTACGCTTATAAAAAGTAAAGAAATATTTCAAGCTTGGAACAAATGGGCACCATGTCGTTTTTCGAACAAGTGGCGCGGCGTGGCATGCTGTGCGATAAATCCATTGATCTGCCTTTTATAGCTGTGGAAAATTATCAATAAACAGGGTGTTAGCAACGAACACTTCAATGATCGACCTTTTACCATGGCTTCAAATGGGGAAATATCGATAATCGATCATTCATGCCTCGATACTATCTTGAGCATATGTATACTATGTGAACGCATCGCATATGGGCAAATAATAAAACTAAAAATGACCAAATAGTGTGACGGTTCAAAAGAACAAATACCTTAGTCCTGACACCTACAAATTAAGATATGGGTGCGAGTAGTGTGTTTAAGAACAAGCAAAAAAAACGCCAACAAAATATCGAACCAAATAAAGTTAAGGAAAATCGTCAACAATATAACAGGGAACAGTGTTTCTCGGGTCAGTCAAGAGCCGAAAATGGGGACAGAAATATCTGGGAAAGTTCAAAGGTTGAATGCTAGAAAACGTGCGTTTTTTAAATCAAAATTTCTCGGGAAAGTAGATTTTAGCTGGAAATTCCCTGGAACCCTCCCGGGAATAGCAAAGAAGAGTTCCCATTGGCATAAAACTGACTAAACAGCTTGCAGCCGTTCTCCGAGATACTTAGTCAAAAAGTCAAATTCAGATTTTAATTTGACAACTTTGGCATTATTAGCTCTCAAAAACAATTATTTACCATGGATGATAACGTTCATAATACCCAGTTCCCATAATTGGTCAGGAGGAACTAATAATTATTCAACACTATTTAAGATTTTTCGAGTCCTCCGTAGGGAAGCTCATTAATGAAACGAGATGCCAAATCGTAGACATACACACACACAAAAAAAAGAGCTTGGCAGAAAATAGCATTTTGCCACCTTTGACAAAATGGAAAGATATGGGAACGAGTCTCATTTCAAAGCGCCTTCAAATGCGATCAACGCAAACACACTGGCACTCGACCCACAGTGTCCGAGTCTGACGATGAATGTTAATCTAGACAATAATAATTCTTTACACTTATACACTACAAAACTGTACTGATTTCCGCTTTTTTACTCAAAGTTTCGACTTTTGTGAGTTATGAACAAAATAATGACGTGTTAGATTCGGCCGTGAAATGACCTGAACACGCGATTTTCGTTTAAAAAAACACATTCCAGTTTTGGAATCCTCCCGAAGACGAAGGAGGTCCTCTCGACGAAAGATTTCCCGAATGTTAGACAAGTTAAATTTGAAAATTGACTGATTCACAATCAAACTATAGCTATATCAGCAGGCTGATTAGCCTCAGAACTGTAGACAAAAAAGAAAAAGCGAAATGGGGCGATCTTAGTAATTGAAGTGGGTGGTTATTATAGATTACGGGGATACATGATGGACTAAATTTAATATAGGGTCTCTCGGAGGTTACCATTAGTAAATCTATTACTTACCTCGCCTTGTCCATCGAAACCACCCGCTTTCCCCACCAGAATAGGATAGCTCTATTTTCCCTTTGACTTCTTTGTCTATAAATGTCAATAATCATCCTACAGGGCTGCAGGCTGATTATTCAATTGATAGACAAAGAAGCAAACTGCAAATGAAGCGGTCCTATTGGTGGAGCGGGTGGTTGCAATGGACAAAGGAGGTAAGGAATAGACTAATTAACTCCACAATGTAAAATAAATAATAAATAATTCGTTTAATTGAAAAAAAAAAAAAAAAAAAAAATAGACTAATTAACAGCGACCCACGAGAGAGGTCCACCGTTTTCCCTCTTAGTCTATAACAATCATCCGTTTCGACCAATCCCCTTTAAAGTCTGTGACTACCACCTGTTTCAACCAATAGGCCCACCCCGTGTTCCCTGTGTCTTCTATGTCTATCGCTTTGTCTATCAATTCCAATAATCAGCCCACTGACTCCGATATTTGTCGCCGAGAAGCGGAGCCTCTCGGGTGGTTGTTACTCGGATCTGGACCGTATCGCGTCGGCTGATGGTAAAACCTACTAAGTCACTTTACTGAAGAGCCCCGGATTAAAGGCTTCTTACGAAGTTCAGGGCCCATCGGGCAACGGACTTGTTGGATCTTGGCAGCGACTGATTCATCTGTGCCGCGTACTGCCACCGCGGCTTCAATTATTCAATTCCAGATTCTAATTGAGTCTCGGCCTATTTTTCTCGTGCATCGAGCGAATCGCCCGATGGACACGGATACTCACGGAGAGCGAAATGCGGCCAATAAGCTTCGCGATCGAAACAAACATCTTACACCAGGTTCAAATTTCAAGAGCAGACAACTTCGGAAGCAGAGGCGTGGCGTGAATGGCGATACATCGATTGTTATGCCATTTAAACCTTTGGAAAATGATCGATAAACAGGGTATTCGCAGCGAACACCTTAATAATCGATTCTTTACCATAGGTTTAAATGGCGTAACAATCGATACATCGCAATTGACGCCACGCCACTGTTCGGAAGAGGTGAGTGCTGCCGTGCTAAAGCCGTTTTCCCACGTCGCAAGTTAGAGATGAAAATGGGGTCACCGATGCACTATTGAGGGTTGTAACTGAAAATTGCGTGGGTTTCGGGGCAGACAGCATCATTAATCAAGTGGCAACGGCGTAAACAATTATTTTCTCTACATTTTTCCCTGCGAAACAAGTGAATTTATGGTCTTCAGAAATTGTGACCATGTTTTTGATGTGAATTATAGTGACAAGAAACGAGTTATTCGCGGAAATTGGCGCCAGAATACACAAGAATCCACTAGGAAGTAGTAAGTAAGTAAGTATAAGTAAGGCCGGGCTGGCCGGCGAGGCGCCCTCAAGGGGCCAAGGCAACTGGCAACTGCCGTCGTGCACCCCGAAGTTGGACCGTGTTCCTTAACTTAACTTCGTACTTTTGACACATTGTGTATTCTCTATATTCCCGCAAGGCTCAGCGGCCGTCTGATAGCCAACGGAAGGTCTTATCAAAGACTGTGGCAGACGCTGCAGAGCACGGACGTTCGGCACAAGAATCCACTACAATGGGCCTGTTGCAAACTTTTGCTAGAGCAAAAATAAGAGTTGTTTCCTGTAGATAATGCCTCAAAAACCACGATGAGCGCATTGGCAAACTCTGAAATGCACTCATAACTTCACAATCTGCGTAAGAAATTTGCGGTTTTTTGAGCTTCCCGCTTCAAAAACGATACTACGGCACAGGTGAACATTTTGATGGAGGAGTCGTTCCATCGTCGGCAATACTCATCATGGCCGACGCCAATCCACCAAAACACGTGTGATGGGACGAGATAACACTTAAACAGGACTAGACCAGATAACAATCGGCGTGTTTACGTTCATATTTTCCTCGACCGCCTTGATTGATCTTGAACTCTCCTCGAATTACGCGCGGAACTGCGCAAGCGTCGGCCATGATGAATATTGCCGACGATGGAGCGACTCCTCTAACAAAATGTTTACCTGTGCCGTAGTATCGTTTTTGAAGCGGGAAGCTCAAAAAACTGCAAATTTCTTACGCAAATTGTGAGGTTATGAGTGCATTTCAGACTTTGCCGATGCGCTCATCGTGGTTTTTGAGGCATTATCTACAGGAAACAACTCTTATTTTTGCTCTGGCAAAAGTTTGCAACAGGCCCATTTAAGGTTAGACTTACCGTACCCCGATCATTCTTTCTCCGACCGGTAAGTCGTATTTCCAAAATCTGATTAGAGCGGGATCATCGACGGACTAGCATCTATTACTTGTCATCCGTCATTGATCAAATTCCGATCAAATTTCTTAGAAAAAAAATTTGGGGAAAAACACAATTTCCCCAGTAAAGTCGATTTCTATTGAAGGAAACGCAACAACGTCTAAAGGCTCATCAAAGTGTCTACCAAAACAGGGTGGACAAAAACCAGTACTTGTACAGTACTTTTTAGTGTATTTTTTCAGTATATTCCCAAGAATTTCAGTACCTCCTGAACCGACAAATTCAGTACTTTTTCAGTACCTTTAACGAAATTCAGAAAATTTCAAAAATTTGAATTTCTTGCTCAAACTGCGACAAAAATGACAAAAAAATGAAAAAATTCCGGACCTTTCTGTGGAATATACGCACTTTTTCAGTACTTCCAGGCCCCCCTTGAAAAAATCAGTACTATTTCCGGACTTTCCGAAAATTACGGACTTGTAGACACCCTCCTCATACGGCGTCCTTCCTTGGCATGCACTGAAAAAAAAAAGTAGCTTGGATCAAGCATGATAATTCTTGAATTTGCCGCCAAGAATTTTCTTTATCTTGCTTTAAGCTGACTTTTTCTTGATTCAAGGAAAACAATGCTTGGGTTAAGCGAAAAAGTAGCTTATATTAACCGGCAAAATTCTTGATTTAAGAGGAAATACTTCTTGGCGGCAAATTTAAGATTCTTTTTTTTCCAGTGTGTCAGTGCACGGCAGAGAAGAACGTTGCCAGGGCTGGGATCGCACATTCGGCAGAAAGGGTGGAAACTGGGAATTTTCTCAAGAGTGAACCCGAGTAATAATTGACGAAAAGAGCAGTGGCGTGGCGTGAATGATCGATTATCGATATCTCGCCATTTGAACCTATGGTAAAGAATCGATAATTAAGGTGTTCGCTGCGAACACCCTGTTTATCGATCCTTTTCCATAGGTTTAAATGGCAGATCAATCGATATATCGCAAGACACGCCACGCCACTGGAAAAGAGTCACGTCCACAACACTCGAACTCTCGGGGAGCATTGTTCCGAGGGTGCGAACCTTCACCGGTCATTGAAATCCATTACGCTCCGTACGGAGGCGACTCTTCGGATTTCCGGGACTGTTTTGAAACATTCTCAAAATAAGTCATTAATATCCGGGAAACGCGCTGGGCGAGCATCATTAATACTACGTGACGGTCCCACGGAGGCGGCACCGCGCTACGAGCCCCCGGTTCCGCGGTGGCAGAGGGGCTTCGAGGCTCATCAGTTTTCGGGGTTTGATTCGTTGGTTACGCGTTTCGATTCGATCCGCGGATTTTCGATGATTCCGCGGGTCCGGGCCGAGGGCCTCCGAAAAAACACGGTTTTTAAAGAGCGCCTCGCATTTGAGAGAATGGGTTAATTCCTCAAAATTTTGGCGACGGTGATTTATCATCCGGGCTTCGGCCCCGCGGGGTGGAAAGGGACTGCGACAGAGACCAGAGCGCACTCACACTGGAAAAAAAAAGAATCTTAAATTTGCCGCCAAGAAGTATTTCTTCTTAAATCAAGAATTTAGCTGGTTAATATAAGCTACATTTTTGCTTAACCCGAGCATTATTTTTCGTGAATCAAGAGAAAGTCAGCTTGAAGCAAGATAAAGAAAATTCTTGGCGGCAAATTCAAGAATTATCATGCTTGATCCAAGCTACTTTTTCTTTTCAGTGCAGTGGATCGATGACCACAAATTAGAATAAGAAATTTGAGTCTATACTGAAATTTCAGTTTGCATTTTCTTGATACTTGACTGATTTTTCCTGTTATTTAAAATGGAATTTCCAAAGTGACAATCGTTTGATTGTATGGGCCAATATATTCGAGGAATGGATTGAAAATGATGTGCTAAACTAAATGGAGTCGACTGATGCTTGACGCACTTAAAATTCCATAATCCATGACCGATTACACTGCTTCCCCTCCCCCCCCCCCCCNAAAAAAAGTCTTCCGGGCAGAAGATTACCGACCTATGCTTTGAGAGAAACAAATTGACGTATTTCTATCAAACGGAACTAAGTGCATTATGACGTGAGCCCTGTTATGCGTGTACTCTTATGGGTCTGAAGGCTCATGTCTTGATGCACATAGTTCCAAAAGAATAGAAGTTCCATAGTGATAGAAATACGTCTAAATATTAGTTCTACAACTTTGTAGGCATATAAAATCGTCACGACACAGTACGAGATTAGCTCATAAAAAGCACGATTTGACTGAAAGATTCCACGTACACCTCAAGTAGTTTTGCTTCGGTTTTCACGTTCATTTTTCCACGTGAATAGTCCTTCGACCAAAGCAAATATCATTATTTTTTCAACCTCTCCTTTGGCGATCTTCAACACTGATAAGTTCTCGAATTTTTTTTCCATATCACGCCCATAGTGAGCGTTCGACACGCATTGCACTCAGCTTGGATATCCACTTGTATTTCTTGGCTCTGGCTGTGAAAACACGACCAATTTAAAAATTTTGCACTATCACTGCCCGCTTATCCCTGTTGCCATGTTAAACAGCTGATCGATGAAGCTCAAATCGTCAGGAGCTTATATCGCGTTTCAGCTATTTCCGAACAAATAAGCACAGAATTGGAATTTTGTTTTCGGCTCCTCAGCAAAAATGCTTATAAATAGGAGGGGAGTCTGTATTCAGGATGAAATACGAGGAAACTTCCTTTAGTACGGCATCAGGCAAAGTGTGCGCAATGTCTACTAGGATTCCACTAAAATTTAAGGATTTTATCGAACTAATTTAAATGACATTGCCATACCAAAATTAGGTACTTCTTGAGTATTTTTTCACGGCGAAAAGTTGAACTACTTGATAAAAAGATCGCACAAAGGCAACCCCTGAGTGCTTCACCTTCTTACCTCTTAATGTCAATGTTAAAAATGAGGTGTGTCTTCTCTCCCCAGTAATCACGCATGATATGAATTACTCTATCAAGAGCTTCATCTACATTAGGTTCCTTCTCGCAAAACTTTCGAAATAAGGACTTCAACCAGCCGGCCAGGTTGGCCTAGAGGTCAGCGCGTCCGACTCCAGACCAATGGGTCCCGGGTTCGAATCCCGGTGGTGGCGACAAATTTTCAAGGAACTGACAATTTCTGCAGAAACAGACTCCACTTGGCCTTAATTCCTGAAGAGTTGAAAGCCTGGAGCACAGATGTGTACCAACCCTGACCTGATGCTCATTCAAGGATGCAGAATCCTCAAACAGATTATATTCAAACTGAAAATAACTTTAAAAAAAAGAGAAAAAAGCGTTTCAGCCAACATGCGTAGAAAAAAATGTCTGACCATTCGTGAACGCTACATACTTCATCCTTTTTTTGGGTCCGACTTAGAAGTTCTGCACTCTTTCTAAACACTTTCAACCTTAGAGGCCTAAGCTTAAATCATGGTGGCCAGTATACTATACACGTAAGACTAAAAGTAGCAGAAAAAATGATGAAATTGTTAATCGATTGCTGATTGATGATTTGCACCAATGAGGAGCCAATGATGGCTCAAGCCTAGCTCCTGACCTCGCGTACTGCATGAGTTGCGACTTAAAGTCGAAAACCGCGACTTGCGGTCGACCGTAGACCGACAGGATTTGTGCCCTTAAAAAACAGATGAACCACAATATTTTGACTAGCCTGGAATCTTTAGGTTCTCAACAAGATTAGGGTCACGGACACCGAAGCCAACGACTGAGAGAGAGGGGATTCCGAGAGAAAGGGTGCATCTTCGGGACAATGAGGTCTTCTCCTGATCAACAAAGCGCCATCACACAAGAACGCCGGAGGAATAGTGCTAGGCAGAACATGTGCAGCCAGCACGGTACCGCATCATTTATCAAAACATGGATGGTTTAACAGAAATTCGATATTAAAAACGTACATGACCAGCGCGTGTTCACTCCGTGCAGTTTCCTTTGAGGAGAAACGCTGACGTATTTGTTTTGAAAACTGGGGGGGGGGGGGGGGGNGGGGGCTAAACCGTCCTCTAAGCTATTAGCGCGGTTTGCACACTTGGTAACATGAAGGAGGCTTGAGAGTTTTAACGTACACGGAGAAAAGAACTTCGTGCGTGGGACCCGAAGTTGAGGTCATATGGATCTCTGAAGTTTTCGGATCACGTATCTAAAAACTGGAGGTCCAGCTGCCGAAGTTCGAGTCAGACATCTGAAGTACTTGGATATGTACCGAAGGCTTCGGGTCTGAAGTACTCCGAAGTGCCTCGATGTCTGACCCGAACTTCGGCAGCTCGACCTCAAGTTTTCGGATGCGTGATCACAAAACTTCAGAGATCCATGCGACCTCAACTTCGGGTCCCATGCACGAAGTTTTCTTCTCCGTGCAGCAAGAAATACACTCTTAGAAGCGAGAATTTTAAAAATTGCAAATTTTATGCACGGATTCTAAGGTTGTAAGCGAATTTCAGAATTTTTCGATGGGCTCATTTTGAGTCCAGCTATTTTCCTGAAGCAGCAACAAAGCATTCCGCGCCGGCTAGAGTTTTTTAACGGACCCATCATAGTCCGCCAGCACTTGAAGACGCGATGAAAAAGGAGATAAATAAATAAATGAAAAAAAAAGGCCCCGGGTCGTATAAATGAGTCTTGTGTGCGAGGAAGAAGACGATGCGAGTTTCCTGCCGACCGACGGTTGTAGTATTGAATTAATTCGCGAGAGCAAGGAACGCCGAGCGGTGCACCTTCATTGAAGTTGCCAGATAGTGCAATGGAGATGTTGCATGTGTGAGGAATTTGCGATTTGACTGATGATTCATTTGTAAAAGTTCGCGAGAAACACGATGGTGCCACTGGTTTTCTCTGAAATCAACTCCCAAGCTCAAAAAAGCTCTCAAGTTGAGGCCAAAATAGAGGGGATACCCCATGCTATCCTGAGAGTCCACCTCTACATCAAGACAAACTCCTTATGCAAAGATAGGGAGCAAATACATTGTCAGGGTTGCCACTTTATTTGGGGACTCCAAAACTGAAAACACGGCATCACTGCTACTGCATTTGCTCCCTATCTTTGCATGGAGAGTTTGTTTTGATGTAGAGGTGGACTCTCAGGGTAGGGTGGGATATCCCCTCCATTTCGGCCTCACTTTAAGAGCTTTTTTTGAGCTTGGGAGTTGATTTCAGAGAAAACCAGTGGCACCATCGTGTTTCTCGCGAACTTTTACAAATGAATCAACAGTCAAATCGCAAATTCCTCACACATGCAACATCTCCATTTAATGGAGATATTTCACACGTATACTATAATGAAGGAAAGAGCTGATTTTTAGCACTATCTGGCAACTCTGACCTTGATTGCGTTCGAATCTGCGCTGCGCGGGGCGCGCTACTCCAAGCTATTTGCTAGAGATGTCAGCTCAACACCTCCGAATCGCGTTGCAAAATTTACAATATCCATTTTCTTGCACCCTCTCGACTAAGGGCCATAGAAACTGAGTGGCTGGTTTCGAAAAATGCCCAAGTCCGGAAAAACAATCAAGTGCATAAATAAGTATGAAATAAAATAAACAAAATATAAAATACTGTTTTCAGATATCATGAGGGCCAGTAAAATTAGTACAGCCATTGAAATCCATCATCAGTTTTTAATGATTCAAGTATCTGCATGGGACGCTCCATGAGAAAAGTACCTAACTAGGAAACACGGAGAATGAGCAAAGAAACATTTAGGGACACAAGTCTCCAATTAAGTCTGGGGTTTCTCGGTTTTTCCATCGTTCTTGATGTCGAAATCAACTTACACTTAAGTTTAGTTTGTGTTCCGCTCCCTAAAAAATTAACCGAGGGCGACGATAACGCCAGAACACAACCAAGAATTATTGGGTAGTGCTCGGGGATTGAACTTTTCAATTCAGCAAAACCCGATTGGAGTTGAGGAGTTTCGACGTTTACTTTGTTCTTTGTAATACTACCCCCCCCCCTCCCCCGCCGCTTGCAGGTATAACACTTTCTTGAGACTATCAAACTTAGATAGATTGCTAGACCGGGAATTGAACCCGGGACCTCCTGATAATGAAGCCACCGCTGCGCTGCACAACCACTACACCATAAGAGGTATAGACACTATCAACGGGGAAAGGTGTGTTTACTTTCAGGCGTTCAGCTGCATTATTTTAGGGTGAAAGAGGAGGGGCTGGGAGTTTGAAACTCAAGAGAAATAGACTGATTTCTTATTCTTCGGGTTGATAAAACAGGATAGCGGTGGAGGTGAAAACGACATGAACGCAGTGTAGAAAAGTAGAACAATTTTCGACGATTCATCGCATAAAGCCGCGCGTCGGTACCTACTCTACCGTGCTAAGGAAAAACGCAGTATGCGTTGCCAAATTTCCTTCGGTAAATCACGAATTTTCGGGAAGATTTTTAAATATTTTTCTTCCAATTTTTCATAGAATTTTGTTCGCAATTTCACCAAAAGTTTCTGAAAATCTCAAGGAAAATTATTCATAGCTTTCCTCAAAAATGAACATTTTATCCAAGGAAATTTAGCAACTCTCGAATGTTCATACGGCGTTTTTCCTTAGCATACGGCAGTACTGGAGGGAGGCGAATAAAGCGATCATTGGGCAGTGGTTCGACAAGGAAACTTGCTTCACCTTCTTCTCATTTTCCCCCCTTTTTTGCTAGTGGTTTTAGTCTTCTGTGCAATCATTCGATTTTGACGCACAGCCACTACTTCTGAACTGGAATTTCGAAATTTGATCCTCATTATACGTTTCTGTGGGTACACATCCAGACCAAATAATGAACTATTTGAATGAACGAGTTATTCGTATCTTTATTTAAACCCAAACGGGTTACAAAAATGAAAGACGCGGACATCTAAAGCAATGTGCAACCTTATTCATATTCACTGGAGATGGGCGATGAGCTAAAATTTTCCTTCAATTTCGCGTAATACCACATGCCTACTTCGGAGTGCGAATAGTTGCTCGCTTGATTTCTGCGGGTGAAAAAGTGAGATGATACGCGATATTTTCAGCGATTTTGTTAAATCAAAATAAATTACGCGCTTTCCATCTCGGTACCGCGAGAAATGAGCGACTTTCCTGACGATTTTGTAAAAAGAAAAGGAGGAATCACGCGATAATTATCGTAATATCGCGGCAAATATGCGATTTTTCCAGTGGTTTTATAAGATCATTGAAAATGATGCGTTACTCACTTCAAAATCGCGGCACACACGCTTTCCTAGCGGTTGATGAAGAACACGAAAGAACCAACAACTTTTGCCTCCATGTCGCAGAAAATACGCGATTTTCATATGGGTGCAAGGGTGATATTCATAAACGTCAGTAACTTAAGTTAGGAGAAGAGCTAAGATTTTCCTTCAATTTAGCGTGATACCACATACCTACTCCGAAGTTCGATTAGTCGGTCACTTAATTGACTGAAAAATTGCTAAGATTCTGTCTGAAAACGTGAGAAATTCATTTCAACATCGCGAGCAATACGCAATATTTCCAGCGGATTCTGTATCTCATCTCAGTATCGCGGATATTCGCGATTTTGTGCATAAAATGGGAAACTACGCAGTAATCACCGTACTATCGCTGCCACTACCCGATTTTTGGAGCGGTTTCGCAAAATCATTTAATATCAGACACTATGAATATCTAAAATTCACTTCTTAATAGACAATGCGCCGGTTTCGTACCGCTCAATTTCAAATTTACCGCCAGACATGGTCCAGAATCTGGCAAACCTGCTCGCCAAATTCTCGCTGACGCAGTAGATTTTGACACGATTTTAAATTGTATGCATAGCACGCAAATTGTGCCTCAAGAAGTAGATTCAGACATATTTCTGATATGCTCGATGGGATTTCCACGAAACTTTAAAGGTACATTAAAAAAAATAAGACGCAGCTCGATTTTGGAAATGCAATTGATCGCAGATTTATTTCGTACCGTGCTGCATTAAACTTACAATAATCAGCCCGCAGTCTTCGAGTAAAATCCTATGCACACAACGCCCCGTTTGCGTCTTACGCATCATTTAATTCTCCCCCCCCCCCCAGAAAAAAAATGAAATCAGAGCGTTGCGTTTTTTTGCGGTTTCTGCGGACCGATCGATTAATCATTTAACTCTTTCGTTCCACTCGCCAAAAATATGGAAAAAAGGATACCGAGTTCTCCCGTTACTCCGGGTTTTAAAATCCTCTTTGTAAAGTTCAATTGCATTGAATCGGCGGATGGTATAACCGAGCACATCCATTATGTGATGAGACCCAAGATACACGCATTCATATAGAGCAGAGGGTTCATCAAAGTATGGATTTGTTGGGCTCCGATTACTCACGGAATGCACCTCTCCATAGACCCTGCCTGCCCTCCTTTGCTTGGATGACGTGCCATGTCGAGGCAGTAGCAGCACTACTCGTATACGGTTAGGAGTCCTATTATTGATGACGCTTTACCTATTCGCTCCGTGTCAAAACACTTGATAGATTAACTTTAGCTCCTCACCAGAGTTGTTTCGTTTCATCGTGTAATAATCCCAGAATCATTAGTTCACAACTTCACAAAGCATGAAGCGCTCAGTAGAGGAAATATACGCGATTTTTGAACGCACTGATTTTGTGTTCACTATGATGATACGCGGGAGATTAGGCTGATTTTACAACCTTATTTTTCCAACGTAGCCATGGATACAATACATCCATAACATAAAAAGGAGTATATAATAATTACAAAAGTCGCCTCAATAGCGGACCCGAGCGCTCTGCGACACCCAATCGCCATACTCGTCTGTATCGACCCAGAGGCCATCCGGTAAATTGAACTTTGTAATAGCATCTAGAATGCCACCCATCCACGATTTCGCTGGGTGTCCCCTGCGACTCCACCTAGGAGGAACCTAAGTTAGTACCTTCTTAGGCCTTGTCCACACGAACGCGGTTCGCGGAACTCAGTTCGAGGAACTTGTTCCCGGAACAAGTTTTTTGCTGAGCTGAAACTTATTCCTCCAAAACCTGGAATTTCCCCCGTGCTCCGAGCTTCTAAATATGTTTCTTTTGATGTGAATTTGCTTGTTTTGGTTTTTCACGTCCTTTACATATGATCTTGTTCTTGACATTTATTTTTGTTACTTTGGCGGTCATAATAATCTATTATTTTGCAATAATTGTATAGTTTTATTGAAGTTCCGGTTCCAGTTCGGACGAACCCGTGTGGACAGCATGCCTCATTTCAAGGAATAAGTTCCGGGAACTGAGCAACTTCGAGGAATAAGTTCCGGGAACTGAGCAAGTTCGAGGAATAAGTTCCGCGAACTGCGCTCGTGTGGACAAGGCCTAAGGCAATCTGTCATTCGTTGAACATGACCATACTTGACGAACTCAACCAGCTTGGTCATGATTTCATGAACGCTGTACCTACTGCTCGGCGTCCATTATCTCACTCACTCTTCCGTTCCTTACGTGATCCCTTTTCGAGATTCCGGCTGATCTCCGCCAGAAATCCATATCGGTTGCCTCTAGAATCTTTTGGGTACGGTCTATCATGGACCACATGCGGAATTTTTCAGCATTTCATCCCGTCTTTAATTTTGTAAAAAGAAAATCAACAAAAAAAGAGCGCACCAATAAGGCCGTTTTTGGGCCTATCCTGGGTGAAACTCCTTGGCTAGACAATATTTTTGCTCATAAAAGGTCTGTAGGTGAGAACCCTACTTTGGCGACCTACAATGCTATGCCTTTGAATGGCATGCATTGTGATTTGTTCATTCCTTCTCATTTTGGTTTAATACTGGCTTTAACATGGGCCTAAGGGCCTATTTTATCTGAAAATTTGGATTTTTCGACATTCGACCGCAAACCCGAAAAACCCACATTCATAGCCAAAATCGGCCTTCAGACCCATAAGCGAGTACTGGACCCAAAAAGAGACCAAACCTGAAAAAGTCTTGATGAATTTTGGTAAATATAGACCTTCAACAAGCAACAAATCGTTGAGTTGAGGGAATTCAAGATGGGTCCAAAAATGGCCCTAATTCTCTTTTGAGCGCTCATACCCAGAATTTGTTTCCGATTCATGGGATTGTTTCCCTCCTGCTACGCGGGCCTGAGCGCTAAAATTGCATGAACTTGGACTTCCGGTGATCATGAATCATTAAAGCTCGAGATTTTCTAAAAACACGTGATTTGTGTGGGAATCGCGCATTTTACTGTAAAATAGGTCATTTCTCCATAAAATCAGACATTTGTCTGAGAAGAAAATCGGAAAAATGACCGTGAAGCAAAAACGCCGGATCATGGAAAACGGTCGGCGCTTTTGGAACTTTCCGCACTCCTAAGTTGTCTGAATTTGAAGTGAAAACTCAATCGCCTTTCTCGAATTTCATAAGTTATAATATTGCAATCATGCTTGTGGTCTTAATTGCACCTGAGGCCACATAAGAACGCCAAAGCCTTTGCCACGAAGGCGATTTGATCGGGTATTCTTAAGTAGGTATCATTGGTGCACTGACCTTCCACGTGGGTGGGGGGGAAGGATGCAACTTTGATTACGATCCAACATCGTCTATTCACGAGGCGGAGAGGGCTTAAACGCGGGAGAGGATGTTGAATGGGGGGAACCGAGGGGAATGTGTAATGCGTGTGTTCGAGAAAATGAAATGAGTAAAAGATGGAAAAAGATTAATGATGGGGCGCTGTCCTCTCACCTGGAAATTCTTTTTATATGAAAAATATCCGAAATAGAATCCGTTTCGTCCCGAACTGGGCTCGAGGAGTGTAAGAGCGCGTCGGCGCACGGGGTTTCGACACAAAAAAGGGTTGCCCTCGTGGAAGAGTGGCTTAGTGCCTTACCCCTCGTGGCCAGATACATTAGTCGCGCGGAGGAATGAGGCATGAGAAAACATCACTTACGGACGCACAATAAAACGGAGAAAAAAATGTGTGAAGTAATAATCGAGAGTTGAAAACGCCCCGATGATTATGGAATTCGTTTTATAAGCTCTCCGATTCTACGTTAGCTTGGACGCGATGAGCACGTCGCCGTCACGTCGTGACGTCATTCCTGCCGCGCTGAGGAGAAACGCCGTACGAACATTCGAAAGTTGCCGGATTTTCTCCTCGAGATGAATTGCTTATTTTTAGTAAGTTTTCTATGAATGATCTCTCTTGAAAGTTCCAGAAAACGGATCACTTAACCTAGCGTTCTTTATTTAAAATTCTGAGAGTACCATGTGAGTGCACTGGGGAAAAAAAACACATTGGATCTAGAGTCCAGACTCTTAAAAACATCGACAAGAAAAAATACTCTTGATCCAATCAGATTTAAGCTTAAATCAAGAACCAAGCCTCTTAATTCGAGCGGATTTCCTTTTGATTTTTTAATCTGATTGGATCAAGAGTCCTTCTTCTTGTCAATGTTTTCTAGAGTCTGGACTCTAGATCCAATGTGGTTTTTTTTCCAGTGTGAGTGGATTACGTGGTGATTATTTCCGTGTTTTTAGAGTCAAATACAAGCCCGCTTTTAATGAGTCCAAAGACTTAGAAGAATTTAAAACGCGCCTGAATGGCGGGAAAATGTTGTACTGCGGCGGTCAAATCGCCATTTCCCCTATTTGTCCACTCGTGCTTGTTAAAATAAATCGTACTTCAATGAGGAATTGTTGCTGCTTTACGACAGATAACGTAAATGAAATTTGATTCTTTGATTCTGAAGGTATAGTTCCGGCTTTCCTATTGTTTTCATAAATTAGGAGAAGAAAGACATTTGACAAAAGCCGTAGAAACCCGCGCTCGCTTCTGATTGGTGCCGGATGACATCATTCGATTCGGCGAAAAACCGGGGCGTTTTTTAAATGAAACAGTTACATTTTTTGAACTACGCATTTTTTGGTTGCTGAGTTACTTTTTCGCATTTTGAATGTGTGCATCGTATTCTACGCTTCATTTACCTTTGGAAAAAGGTACTTGCAAGTCAATATTGGACGTATTTCTGCCAAACGGGACTGAGTGCGTTAAGACGCGTGAGCCATGAGACCCATAAGAATATATGCATAACAGGGCTCACGTGATATTGCACATAGTCCGTTTGACAGAAATACGTCCAATTCGTTCATGCTTCAGTGACCCATTTAGATCTGATGTTGATCATGAAATTACGAAACTGAATATTCTTTCTCAAGTATAGCTAGAATTTTAGGACTTCAATTGTTTAATACCGCCCTTTGTTTTCAAGGCAAAAACCACCATCAATAAATTTCTCTGAAAAATTGGAGGAAAATATTCACAGATTTCCGTGATAATTGGTATCTCATGAAGGGTTTGGTAACGTCTGCAGCAAGCTCGTAAGCAAGCTGCAGCAAGCTCGTCTGGTAAGCTCGTGCAGCAGAATTCCATCTTGAAAATATACCGTCTACCTCTGATCATCAATAAATTATACCTGGCATATCGAGCTATGATTTTCCTTCAATTGCGCATGATACCACATGCCTACTCCGGAGTGCGTATAGTTGCTCGCTTGGTTTCCGCTTATTCAAAAGTGAGAAATTACGCGCAATTCATCTCACCGGAAAATGCGCGATTTTTAAAGCGGATGCGTCAAGTGCTTGACGATTGCTCGCTTTTTATCTCGATGTCCCCGAAAATGCGCCACATTTCCTGCGAATTCGAACAAAAAACTTATTTTTTGTTCGAATTCGCAGGAAATGTGGCGACACACGAAAAAATGTGGAAATGTGGCGTGTGTGTGTACACGATAATCTCCGGAATATAGCGGCAAATACGCCTCTATAAAATCTATGAAGATTACGCGAATCCACCTCATATCGTGATATAAACGCAAATTTCCCAGCGGATGATTGAGAACGTTAACAGACCACACAATTGTCACCTGAATATTGCGTTATATACCTGAATATCGATGATAAAAAGTTGGGGTCCGTTAAGCCCCAAGGGGAGCCCCCTGAAAATTTTAGGGGGTCAAAAACTAGCTTTCTTTGTCCTGAAAACATCCTTCAAGTATCAAATCTCTACCTCAATAGGGTAAAAAATTAAATGGAGGGGGGGGGGGACTTTTCTAACGCCCTGTAGAATTCTTAACGTCCGTAATTAAAAAGCGGAGAGCTATGACTTTCCTTCAATTTCGCACGATACCACATACCGACTCCGGAGGTCGAATAGTTGCTCGCTTGGTCTTCGCTTGTTCAAAAGGGAAAATAACGCGTGATTCATCCAAGTATCGTGAAAAATGCGCTGTTTTCCTAGTGAAACCGTTAATTCCCGTAGGATTGCCCGCTTTTCACTTCCATGTTCCCGAAGATGTGCTTTATATCCTGCGATTTCGAAAAAAAAAAAATTGAGACATTAGGTGATAATCTCAGACATATCACGGCAAATACTACATTTCTCCGGCGGTTTTGTGAAATTAACAGTGGCGTGGCGTGGTTTGCGATGTATCGCTTGTTGTGCCAAGGAGCTTGTTCAGCAATTCGTAATTCTTGCATTTTTGGAAACTAGAGAGTGCACAGAGTTCACAGGAATTTTCCCCGATTTTTTTGAGCAAGATTAACCCACGAAATACGAGTCCAAAAGTCCGTATTTTGGGCTCCCATTTAAACGCGCGCCGCTTGGCCCATCTCAAAATGGCGCCCATTTTCTCCGTCCGGCGGTGGCCACACTTTTGACCCGGCGTGCCGGCGAGGTACCTCTGCATGCCTCTGCCGTGTGTGGGTCGTATAAACAAACGAAGATTGATAACACAAATGATCCAAACAACTCGAAATCTCTTAATTTTAATTAATTTAAA